>OY101450.1:86781110-87299198 GCA_956483635.1 Panzeria rudis
CTACCACATAAATACGCTATAGCAAATATGTACATATATAATACACAAATGTGTACTACTTCATTTCAGTATTTTCTTAAGATTTTCTTATTTTTATACATATTATGACAATAAGTAGGACGATAGATTCGGATAGTTTTTCTCTTTTTTTTTATTATTTATTTTATAAGTTCAGTTAGGTTGAATGGATTTACGAGTTTTTTTTACTTTTTATCTTTTCAATGTTGGTTTTGTTAAAGCTGTCTCACTGTCTGACTGACTCAATATTTCGTTTGTTAGTTCTTTACTTAGTTGGCTTTCTGCCGAATTATGGATGGAGTATTTTCTTTCAGTTTTGTATTATTTTTTGTTGTTGTATTAAAGTTACATTAAAAAATATAATAATGTCGTTCAATAGTAGAAACACCCAGTTGTAAAATATTCCAATGCTGTGGATATTTTTGGCTTCGTGCGGCGTTTTAAAATAGTATTTTTCAAGAAGATTTTTAATTTGCGTTGTAGTTGTTGTTCTTTTGTTGTTGTTAGTGTATAATTTTACAGGAAGTTGTTTTAGCAAAAAACACCAGACATTTACGGCAATACACAACACCGGTTAAAGGGAGGAGGCAGTATGATATTGGACTTTAGTTTCAGTATTTAATGTTTAGCAAGGAATCATTTTTTTGCACGCACCTGGTTTAGAACATTTATAAAAGGAAATGACTGTGTGCGTTTAGTTATGAGCTGTGGTCTAAAGTACAACAAAAATAATTTTTATTAACAAATCAAATAATTAAAAAAAAAAGAAAATTATATTCCGAATGAGTCAGTCAATTGTGTCACGGATATGATTGATTTTATTGTACGATTTGGAAAACGAAAATAATGAATGAAAATTTTATTTTCATATTTTTCCTTACACTACGTTTACAACAGACAATACTGTCTTGACAATAAAGAACACGTATTAGTTGTCAAAAACGCTGATAATTGTGTTCGTGACGTAGGTATCCAGACAATACTTAAAACAATTAATTTAAACATCCAGAAATTCCGCATTTTTCGCGAACTTTGTAAGTTAAAGCTTAAAAAAAGTAAGGAAAATAGGTATCACAATTGTAAATATTATAAGCTTTTCTTTTTGCATATTTCTTTTATATTCAGAAAAATTCAAATTATATCAGCATACATCAAATTATTGTCCGATTTACTGTCTTCAAAATATTCAAGACAGTAGTGAAGACAATTGAAAAAGTTTGTATGTATTAGTGAAAAATTGTTATTGTCAAGACAGCATTGTCTAGTGTAAACGCTCAGTTAATTTAACATTTTCCCATTGTTCATAAATATGTATTTTTATTACTATTAAGGTTTTATTATTTTTATTTATAATTTTTTTAAATTTTTTTTATTAAATGTGGATGAGCTAAATATATTTGTAAGCAGGAGCTTTTTAAACGTCTATTTTTAATGACTGATTTGAAAGAATTTATTCATTTAAAAAGTTTTGAGTTCTGATTATAGGGTAAGTGCTCCTAAGTTCGGCATGTACCAGTAGTCGGCATTTTTTTTATATTTAAACTCAAATAAATAAAAACAACTTTAATTATTTACTAAAATAAGAACAAACTAGTTTCAGAAATATTCTCAAATATATGCAAAGGAAAAAATGAGCTTACAGGAGTAATTTTGGCAGATTTTTGCCTTTGTTGAGTGTCCCCCACACGTGCGCCACTGCTTGTTTCTTAGAAAAAAATTAGTGGCCCAGGCTTTGTAAGGGGAGTAACTGCGTTAAATGAAGCAATTTTTAATCCGAAATGGTTGTTAAAGGTAGAAAACTGTTGAAATAGTGATATTAATGTTACAAAATTACAAGAAATGTTTGTTTTTTTTTTGGAAAATTTATTCATTAATCACTTTACATGCTCCTGAATGTATACAAAATTAGTTTAAAACAAGTCTGCCCAGTGTAGTCGGGATAGCTTATGAGCTTTTTACGACCTGCCGAAAATAGGATAGTTGTTGTCCTAAAGTCGACAGTTGTTTTTATTACTGGTTTTGTTCAACTAAAGTTCCCATATGACAAGATTTCCAGATATAACAACTTTTTGGAATTTCAGAAATTTTTTCATACAAAGCATGACCAGCAAAGAAAAAAGCCCCTTTCAAATATATTCAGAGCAGTCACTTGAAGACGAAATGAGTAAAGCAAGTGAATAATAGGTATCCCCCATATCAGTCAATTGACTTTATTGCACTTCCAAATATTTAATTTACATGGCATCGCGACACTTCACAATTAATAATAGTCTGAGTGTACCAAGTCAATATTTGTATCAATTATTTTATTACTTTTTTCCATTATATTTTAAGATCCCGCGGCATCCCAATTTGCACAAAAACTGTTTCCGTACTGCAAGATTGGGTAAATGAGAGTGAGTTTGAGAGAAAACTATTCTTCTATTCTTCTTCTTGCACGAAACAGCCCGTACTTTTTCTTCGGGCAGATTGTGTAAAGTGCAAAACAGTCAGCTGTTAGAAAAACAAACAATATCAAATGAAAAATATGATTTTAGTCAACAAAAATACTGACGAAAAATTGCTAATTTCGCACAATTCAAACCAAAAAATATTTGCATATATTCAACAAAGTATCCAAAAACTAAAAATGCTATTAAAATACAGTATGTTGCTTTTTATTTATTGTTTATTTTCACAACATTTTAATGTTACTTTTTGTGATGAAAATTTGGTTTTTGCTGTTCCCGTACTTTTGTGTTTAGTGAGAGTAATTCTTGCTTATTCTCATTTTACCGAACTTTACGCAGAAAGTACGGGATTGGAGCTACTGTTAAGTAAACATATTTAATTGTTTTGATGTTCAAATTTTTATTCTTATCATTTCAATAATAAAATAAACAAATTATTATTAAAAAAAGGTACATATGCAAATAAATTAAAAAAATAACATTTATGTGTTATTTCTAGAACCCGAGCAATCGACTTGAGTAGAAAATTTTTATCGAAAAACTGAGTACTTTTCATATAAACTGTTCACTCAATTTGATTGTTTGGGTTCTATAAACAGCACATTAATTTAATTCAAATATACATAATACACGCTGTCGAAAGTAGAATATATTTGAACAGAATATGGAAGCAGCAAATTTAAACTTATTTAGAGACGAAATGAAGGGGTGACTGATATAGTGGAAGTAGTGTAGGACTAGTAGTTTCCAAATTTATAACATCTACAACCAGATTCAGCCCTGAATCGGAAATGTAGCTTTTGGAAAATTTAGTTTTTGACCATTTTTACTAGCAAATATATGAAATTTTCATGGGAATTTTTTTGGAAATTTCTAGATAAGATGAATCAGGTCACCGAAAGAATGGAAGTAGCCTAAGATTAGTAGTTTCCAGCAATGTAACATCTATGTCCAGATTCAGACCTGAACCGGAGATATAGCCTTTGGAATATTTGGTTTTTGCCCATTTTTACTAGCAAATATATGAAACTTTCATGTGAATTTTTTACAAAGTTCTAGAAAAGATTAATCAGGTCACCGAAAGAGTGGAAGTATCCTAGGATTAGTAGTTTCGAGAAACGTAACATCTAGGGATGTAACGAATACCGATACCGATACCGATATATCGGCGATACTTCAGATTTTCCGATACATCGGTATCGGCGATATTTTACTGTCGATACGACGATACCTTTAAAATTTTTTTCAGAGTTTTTTTTAACAAATAATTTATTTTTGTTCAATTTCACCATGAATTAAATTCACTTCGTAATTTTTTAAATCTTATTAATATCAATTTTAGAAATTAATAATCTTTTTTGCTGTTATTTTGTAAAAAAAATATTTATTTTTTGTTAATTTTACCATGAATTCAAATTCAAGTCGTTGTTTTTAAATCTTATTGCAGCAAAAAAAGACACTCCAAAGAAGTCATTAAAATGTAGAAATCGCGATCCGGAAGCGTTGCAAATTTGGATAATTTCTAATTAGTTTTACATATCCTTGCCATTGCAAGAAGTTCTGTTTTTCGATTACCAATCACCGAATTGGAAGCGATGCTAGGACAAATTTCTTTTTCGGTGTTCTATAATGGTTTTTCCTCAAGGAAAAATGATAAAAAATTATCCATTTTCACAATTTTTTTTATGCGAATTTAAACTCAAAACTTTATTTTCATCTAAATTTAAGTGAATAAATATAAACTTTTTGAAGACTTAATAATTAAGCTATTAAGTTATTTAGAAGAATATTAGTTGATAAATGTTCTTTAAAAAATAGATTTTTTAAAAAGCATGGCGAGTATTTTTTAAAATTACAACGGAATTAAAAAATATTTGTTGCTTTTCTACTAATTCTCTGCATATTTTTAATATAGATTTTTTTTGAAGCAAAGAAAATGTAGCTCCTTAAAAATTACTTCAAATTTTTTATACTGGGCTAAAAATAATTTTATATATTCTCTCTTACAATGTAATTTTGTATAATAAAAAAATTGGACTTGAGTTTTGTTAATCTAAACTTGAACTCAATTTCAATATTCGTATCGGTATCGGAATCGGAATCGGTATCGGCGATATTTATTTTTAAATATCGGTATCGGTATCGGATCGGCAAAACGGCGTATCGTTACATCCCTAGTAACATCTATCAGGCAGGCATGGTCTAAAAATTACTTTATCGTAAAGTGATTTGAAGTCACTGAAAAGGTGTTCTGCGCACTAACATTTTTGAAATCTCGTGATTTGAAACCGGCGAACTAACCGGCTGACGATTTTAAATCACTTGCCGTTTTTTAAGCATTTTTCTGAAAATCACAAGATTTCAAATCACTTGTGACTTCAAAATCACAATTGTGATTTGATGGTGTTCTGAAAACCACAAAATTTTTACTTTTCGATGTGATGTTATCTTTTCGAAAACACAAGAAAACAGCTGATTTTTTGTTTTGATTTGGTGACATTTCTTTTAAAAAAATTGCAATTATGTAATTTGTTTTATAAAAAAAATGCATAATGTGTTGCAAAAACTCGCAAAAAAAGAAAATTGGGTAAAAAGGCTCGAAACTGCAAACATGTCGAAACACGAAAAAATTATTTTATCGAGAATGAAAAACTTCGGAAAAATTGCAAAACTAAAAAACAACTGGTTTAAAATTATTGGACTTGTAAAAATAGTTAAAACTCGAAAAAGTCGCTTTCGTCGTGAAATTCACGAAAAATTTCTAAAATAATCATTAAAATTTATAAAGAACACATAATTATTAACTGCGGCATTTTTTTAAATAAAATTCATGAACAAGTTGTCGAAAAAATAAGCAATTGATTTGAAATCTGCAGCCACTTAAATAACCTGTTTGAAATCACATATGTATTTTAAAAAAATTTTTTGCAGAGAACACTTTTTTTTGATTTGAAATCACTTTTAAAAAAAAGAGATTTTCAGAACATGCCTGTTAATACGATTTGTTCTTTATTTGCTATTGTAATAAAACAAATTATTTTACACAGAAGCTGTATTTTTTGTGGCAACTTCTTTTAATTTTATTTACATTTTTCATGATTTACTATTCTTTTTAGTAGTCAAACAAAAAGGGTGTGAAGATAAATTCGTCAAAATAAATACGTCCCACACTCATGTTAAATACGTTCCACATACTGTAAAGTAAACATATTTCATTGTTTTGATGTACAAATGTTTGTTTTTATCATTTCAATAATAAAATAAACAAATTATTGTTAAAAAAAGATATATTTGAAAATAAATTAAATAAATTATAACATTTAATTTAATTCAAATATAACACACGCTGTCAAAAGTAAAGTTTTTACTAGCAAATATATGCAATTTTCATGTGAATTTTTTGGAAATTTCTAGAAAAGATGAATCAGGTCACCGAAAGAGGGCAAGTAGCCTAGGATTAGTAGTTTCCAGATATGTAACACATATATCCAGATTCAGCCCTGAATCGGAGATATAGCCTTTGGAAAATTTGGTTTTTGGCCATTTTTACTAGTAAATATATGAAATTTTCATGTGAATTTTTTGGAAATTTCTAGAAAAGATGAATCAGGTCACCGAAAGAGTTGAAGTAGCCTAAGATTAGTAGTTTCCAGATATGTAACACGTATATCCAGATTCAGCCCTGAATCGGAGATATAGCCTTTGGAAAATTTGGCCTTAGTAAAAATGGCCAAAAACCAAATTTTCCAAAGGCTATATCTCCGATTCAGGGCTGAATCTGGACATAGATGTTACATTTTTGGAAACTACTTATCGTAGGCTACTTCCACTCTTTCGGTGACCTGATTCATCTTTTCTAGAAATTTCCAAAAAATTCACATGAAAATTTCATATATTTACTAGTAAAAATGGCCAAAAACCAAAATTTCCAAAGGCTATATCTCCGATTCAGGGCTGAATCTGGATATATGTGTTACATATCTGGAAACTACTAATCTTAGGCTACTTCCACTCTTTCGGTGACCTGATTCATCTTTTCTAGAAATTTCCAAAAAATTCACATGAAAATTTCATATATTTACTAGTAAAAATGGCCAAAAACCAAATTTTCCAAAGGCTATATCTCCGATTCAGGGCTGAATCTGGATATATGTGTTACATATCTGGAAACTACTAATCTTAGGCTACTTCCACTCTTTCGGTGACCTGATTCATCTTTTCTAGAAATTTCCAAAAAATTCACATGAAAATTTCATATATTTACTAGTAAAAATGGCCAAAAACCAAATTTTCCAAAGGCTATATCTCCGATTCAGGGCTGAATCTGGATATATGTGTTACATATCTGGAAACTACTAATCTTAGACTACTTCTACTCTTTCGGTGACCTGATTCATCTTTTCTAGAAATTTCCAAAAAATTCACATGAAAATTTCATATATTTACTAGTAAAAATGGCCAAAAACCAAATTTTCCAAAGGCTATATCTCCGATTCAGGGCTGAATCTGGACATAGATGTTACATTTCTGGAAACTACTAGTCCTAGGCTACTTCCACTCTTTCGGTGACCTGATTCATCTTTTCTAGAAATTTCCAAAAAATTCACATGAAAATTTCATATATTTACTAGTAAAAATGGCCAAAAACCAAAATTTCCAAAGGCTATATCTCCGATTCAGGGCTGAATCTGGATATATGTGTTACATATCTGGAAACTACTAATCTTAGGCTACTTCCACTCTTTCGGTGACCTGATTCATCTTTTCTAGAAATGTCCAAAAAATTCACATGAAAATTTCATATATTTACTAGTAAAAATGGCCAAAAACCAAATTTTCCAAAGGCTATATCTCCGATTCAGGGCTGAATCTGGATATATGTGTTACATATCTGGAAACTACTAATCTTAGACTACTTCTACTCTTTCGGTGACCTGATTCATCTTTTCTAGAAATTTCCAAAAAATTCACATGAAAATTTCATATATTTACTAGTAAAAATGGCCAAAAACCAAATTTTCCAAAGGCTATATCTCCGATTCAGGGCTGAATCTGGACATAGATGTTACATTTCTGGAAACTACTAGTCCTAGGCTACTTCCACTCTTTCGGTGACCTGATTCATCTTTTCTAGAAATTTCCAAAAAATTCACATGAAAATTTCATATATTTACTAGTAAAAATGGCCAAAAACCAAATTTTCCAAAGGCTATATCTCCGATTCAGGGCTGAATCTGGATATATGTGTTACATATCTGGAAACTACCAATCTTAGGCTACTTCCACTCTATCGGTGACCTGATTCATCTTTTCTAGAAATTTCCAAAAAATTCACATGAAAATTTCATATATTTACTAGTAAAAATGGCCAAAAACCAAATTTTCCAAAGGCTATATCTCCGATTCAGGGCTGAATCTGGACATAGATGTTACATTTCTGGAAACTACTAGTCCAAAGCTACTTCCACTCTTTCGGTGACCTGATTCATCTTTTCTAGAAATTTCCAAAAAATTCACATGAAAATTTCATATATTTACTAGTAAAAATGGCCAAAAACCAAATTTTCCAAAGGCTATATCTCCGATTCAGGGCTGAATCTGGACATAGATGTTACATTTCTGGAAACTACTAATCCTAGGCTACTTCCACTCCTTCGGTGACCTGATTCATCTTTTCTAGAAATTTCCAAAAAATTCACATGAAAATTTCATATATTTACTAGTAAAAATGGCCAAAAACCAAATTTTCCAAAGGCTATATCTCCGATTCAGGGCTGAATCTTGACATAGATGTTACATTTCTGGAAACTATGAATCCTAGGCTACTTCCACTCTTTCGGTGACCTGATTCATCTTTTCTAGAAATTTCCAAAAAATTCACATGAAAATTTCATATATTTACTAGTAAAAATGGCCAAAAACCAAATTTTCCAAAGGCTATATCTCCGATTCAGGGCTGAATCTGGACATAGATGTTACATTTCTGGAAACTACTAATCCTAGGCTACTTCCACTCTTTCGGTGACCTGATTCATCTTTTCTAGAAATTTCCAAAAAATTCACATGAAAATTTCATATATTTACTAGTAAAAATGGCCGTATTTATTTTGACGAATTTATCTTCACACCCTTTCAAACAAAGCAATTCAGCTATCCGCCTGTTCTGGAAACCGAGTCGGTTTGAAAACGCTCGATTTAGAGAAATTAAATCCACTAATAGCAAACTTTTTTCAGATTTTTTTGCAATTTCATATATTTTAGAGCTTGAAATATATGTGAAATTAATTTGCTATATACGATTTAAAACACATTAATTGGGGCATTATTTATTTTTGGAAAACGAGAAATTTACTCGGATTCGGTTTACAGAACAGGGTCGATATCTCGTGATTTAGAATGATGAAAATCACGACTAAAAATTAAAAAATCTCGCGATTTTCGGAACACAGAAAACCACTCGAGTGATTTCAAAATCGTTCGTGGTTTGAAATCACCGTGGTTTCAGAACATGCCTGTATTCAGCCCTAAATATACTCTATGTATCCGGTCGGACTTAAGGGTTTTTCCTCTCAGTGTATCGAAAAGCGGCTTCTATGGATAAATATTTTTGCATAGCTGGCCTTCGGCCGGGTTTAAGAGCTTTTTCTTCTCAGTATATCGAGAAGCGGCTTCGCTTAGCTAAGATTTTCTGCCTAGCCAGGCTTCAATAGTGGGATATATTTTTCGACAAACACAGACAAGGACACCCATAAGACCGCCCAAAGAGATAATCGTGACTCAGCAAAACCGCCATAGGCCAGCTATGCAAGAATCTTTACTTAGCGTAACTGCTATTCGATATACTGAGAGGAAAAACATTTAATCCCGTCCCGAGCCCGGCTATGCAAAAACCTTTACCCAACGCACCCGATTTTCGATATACCGAGAGGAAAAAACCTAAAGCCTGGCCGAAGGCCGGGTATACAAGAATCTACTCAGCAAAGCCACTTTTTGACATACCTTAAGCATTGTTGATGTTATTTCAATTTGGGTAGGGAAATAAAGTCAATTATTTCCAAAAATGTTTTTTACTTTTTTTCACTTTTAAAACGCAATAAGATCAATTGACTTTATTTGCCACCATGGTGGGAAATAATATCAATTGAACTTATTTCCATTGACCTTATTACCTGTCACCGTTTTAAACGTGGTGCCATGAATAGGCAAAATGTGAGTTTTCATTTGAAATCAATGACTTACGGAATATAGTTCAAGCAATTATGAGGCAAGACAGAAACAAAGTAGTTCTCCTGTTTTCGGAAACAGCATTCTAACTTATCCTTTAGAGGAGCTGACATCCAAATAGGCTCTGGAAAGGAAACCGTTACGCTATTAGTACTTTTTTCATCAAGTGGTTAGGCAGTCTTTCCGTTTGTTCGAGTGCCGAAAGACATATTGGATAGATTCAAAACAGATGGTTTCTTGGAAATAAAGCTAGCTGTTTGCTAGCATGTCCACTGGAAACGAGTTCACCATCGTAAAAAGTGCTTTCGTTGCTAGCCGAAAGATTTTCTCAAGTGTTTTGCGATGAGAGTCTTTCTCTACCGCATTTCACCAGACCACTACGCCATAACATGTGATGTGTGTTAAGATAAATTTAAATTTTAAAAGCAGACGCAAACCAAAATTTTTACCCGAGACAATTTTAAAGTTAATAGAGCATTTTTAAATACTTAACAGTCGTTTAAAAATTTTATGAAATCAATTTATTAGGAAAAATCGAGGAAATTTAAAGTTAACAGAGCACTGTTAAGCACTTAACAGTCGTATGAAATTTTTATGAAATTCATTTAGGAGTCGAAATCGCGAAATTGGGAAGAGGTCTATACCAATAAGTGTTTGGAAAATATCGTCCGAGAAATGCTTGATGAAATTATAACAATATTGAACGCAAAAAGTATCTATTTATAACAAACAGTTCGCACACAACCTAGAGCACCATTTGTATATATGTAGTGGGATATCCCTACACAACTCCATTTTTCCACAATGACCGCTAATCTTCTCCAGATATTTTTCTCAAATTCAGATTTTAGAACTCATATTTCCAAAGATACAAAATTATTTCAGATACGCCATCTTTTCCGTATGTTAGGACACTAAATGGAGCTCCATTTGTATAAGGTGAGATATCCCTACACATCTCCATTTTCTCACAATGACCATTAATCTTCTCCAAACATTTTTCTTAAATCCAAATTTAAAAACTAATATTTCTAAAGTTACAAAATTAATTCAGATATACCACCTTTTCTGCAAGTTAGCACTATCTGGAGCACCATTTGTCTATGGTTGTATTTATTTATTTATTTCAGCCTAGCGGTAAAAAGTCCTTACAGACTAAGATAACAAAAATACCTTTATTTATATTGTATAAATATCTAAATTAACAATGAAGTATGTGTAAAACGTAAACGTATACAAAATTATCTTTACCGTTTATAAATCACAGTTATTTTATTGTATTAAGGCTGTTATTTTATTACACTAAAAAGTAGGAGTTTAAACTCAGATTTCTCAGTGCCGAATTCGATAAGATTGAGAATCTCTTTGTAAATTGCAAATAGTCTGATTGAGCTGATCAAAGGCACTTGTTAAAGTACCATTACGTGCATTATTAGTCCTATGAAAGGGTACATCAAATAGCTTAGACAACCTAAGATTCCTAGGAGGTATATAAAACGGTACCGTATAACGCAACTCAGGGCAATCAATATAACCGTTGTTAATATCATATACAAATAGTGCCGATTGAACTATTCTATGCGATTCTAGAGTACGTAAGCCTATGTACAGGCATTTAGACTCATACGGAACGGAAAATAAATAAGGTACCGAGCGTGAAGCAAATTTAATAAAAACTCGTTAACGTCTTTCATCACGAAAAATCAGATTAGAGACGTGAGAACTGCAAATAAAAGAAGCATATTCTAGCTTAGATCTTACAAAAGAAGTATATATATGCTTGAATGTGTACGGGTCAACAAATTCAGACCAACTTTTCAGAAAAAAGCCAAGCATTTTATAAGCCTTGGATAGTATGTATTCAACATGAGCTGCAAAAGACAACGAGCTGTCAAACATTAACTCTAAGTCCAACCTTGAATTTGACGTGTTCAAATTTATACCATTAACCCCTTCACTACCATGGGGATCACGCATCTACGAGAAATTAAAAATAATCAACAAAAATACAATAATTCGCCTTTCTAAATAAGAAAAAGTCGCATTGGTAGCTTGTAGTATTTTCTGTATATAATCAGCTGAGTGTGTATCGTTAGTAAATTTTTTGAATTGGAATTATTTTGAACCAGCCTCCCTCCATTGGATGCATACGAGTCTCTTATAGAAAAACTTCTGATGGGGTATTTAATCCTAATTTAAAAACCCTATGGGATAACAAAAACCAGCGGGGCATATAACCCCAGGAAATATTTTATTTCTCTAAGGATATTCGACTTTTTAAAACATTTTTTCCACTTTTGAGTAAAACATCTATACGAAAATATTACTTAGATTTTCTAAAAATCACTTTTTATAGTACGGTCGGTAGTGAAAGGGTTAATATTAAAGTCAAACACAGTGGGAATCAGAGACCTGTAAAAGGAGATATCCCTACACATCTCCATTTTTGCAATATGACCACAAATCTTCTCCAGAAAATTTTCCTAAATTCAATTTTAAAACTCATACGTCTTGAACTCAAGATCTCAGGACAGATAAACAAGCCAGTTGATTTTGAGCCGACAGCGCCCCGCCAGTTGCCTTTTTGACTATCTCGCGGCACCGATTACATCGTCTTGCATCGGCTCAAAATTAGCCGCCGAGTTTTTTTAAATTTGTTTACGACAGGTTAGTAAATTTTCGTATTTTTTCGGAATTTTGTTCCCACAACCTTTTTTCATATCTAAATAATTGAGCCACCGAAAATTCTGGCGGCGCCCCGCTGCCGACCCAAAATCTACGCAGCCGACGTCGCCGTTAATTTTGCTTCGGCTTGTTTCTCTGTAGTACTACTGACAATATCACTAGTAAATAACTACAATTTCATTATTCGCATTTCCTGCAGGGTAGATATGAGTCATACGCAGTGTACGTGTGTTAATGAAAAAAAACAGCCTATGCTCGCGATCATAGGAAATTGAGAGAATGGCCACCACTGACATAATCCCAAATTCATTCAACTACTGACGAGAACAGGCCTACATACAATATGATGATATTGATAATAATGTTTAAACGACACGCTAAATTCCGTTATATACACACAAATAGTCATTCGCAAACACATTCTCACTTTCATAGTTTCGTTTTCTGGTCGGTCAATTCGTTTATTTGATGTTTTATTTTGTTCTTTTTGTTTGTTATTGTATTTCATTGACAACAATAACAATATAAAGCAAATACTAAAAAACACACAAACACAACAACAAAACCTTGGGGATGAATAAAGGACGTTTATCGTTTCATTTTATGAAGTGGACAATGATTAATATTAAGGCAAATATGTTTTATTTGCTCATTAATTAATTAATTATATTTGGTTTTCAGAATAATCAAGTAAGAAACTTTTCATTTATTTAAGTATTTCCTGTTGTTCGTTAATATTTATATTAGTTTTATTTGCAATTTTCATTAGACAGAATATTTTGTTGGTTTTTCCTTGAGTTTTTGTTTAATAATTAGGATTTATTTTCACTTTTATACGAAATATATTTTCGATTTCCTTTCACGTTAGTTTTTTTACTCAACTAAGCAATTTATTTAAATTTTTATTTGATGTTAATAATTTGTTACCACTTCACCTCACCCACTTCTTTTTTGTTTTTTAACCACTTTCGCACACATAAAATAAACGACTGACTGGAGTGTGTCTTTGTTTTTTCCATTAGTAGAGATTTGAGACGTATTTGAACATTTCTTTGAACAATCGATTTTTATCGCAAAAAATTTTCTACACTGATTTATAATTTATTGTTTTATATGATAAACAGTTTGATTTTTTATACACTTTCGATAAAATTTAAAAAATACAATTTTAAGCAATTTTTTATGCTTATATTTGTTTAAATGATCAGTTATTTTTGCAAATTTTTTAACAAAAATAACATTTTTTCCAGTCAGCAGGTAGAAAAACACTTGATACGAGTCGCCATATTTGTTAATTACTGGCAAGGTTGTATAAAAATGTACTCTTCGTATGAAGATAATTATAGTTGGCAAGGCAAAAAAAGCTACCAGATAGTTTCTTTATCCTACAGTGGCACTGCTGTATCGACTTAATATTTATGTTTAAATTTAATAACGTTAAACTTTAAACAGATGTAACAGCTATATTATTTGAACTTTTATTAACATTGCTTAACACTACGTCCTGACGAGCAAATTTTTTGTTATAACAATGAACAAAACGTCGGCAGAGCTTTTAACAAAAATTTGTTAAGGTCTTTGTTGTGGAGAGTACGTACAATGTTTTTGTTAGGCCTAGTCATATTATTTTAAGGTGGTGCGGCAGAGATAGCAAATTTCTTTTGTTTTGTATTGAAAACAATTCTTTTTGTTAAGACATCGTTGTTATAACTCTGCGTCTCCACCAAACTTGAAATGCTGTTGTAACTTGAAGTTATGACTGCGTTGTTAAAACAATTGCACTTACAACTATGTTATAAACTGAAAAAAGCATTAACTTGAGCGGTCTACAGTTAACATTAAGTGCGTTCGAGTACCCAAAAGTTTTTACAAATTTTTACTGAGCTTTACTGCATTTTACTAAATTACGTTCGTTTATACAAAATACAGTAAATGAGAACACAAATTGAGAGAGTGAAGTGACAGTTCATGACTGAGTATTTACAAATTTTTACTGCAGAAATTTTTGCTAGTATAATGTAGTAAAATGAGAAACATATGATTCAAAAGATAAACAAACAAAAGTATGGAAAAAAAAGTACACAATTTTTGAAAAAAATTAGCGAAAGAAAAATTTAAATAAAACAGGAACAAAAATAAAATGTGAATAATTGTTATGAAACTTTTCGCTTATAAATTCAAGCATAAACCTTTAAAACGGAAATACAATTTTTAGAAACCATTTGCTTTGTTTTGTTTGTATTACTTTAATTTTCTAGTGTTGTGAAAGTGCTAATACTTGGCTACTTAGTCCGGCACTTGTTTTTAAGTTAATCAATAGCAACAACAAATGATCATGTACTTTTGAATAAATTTAACAAGACACAAATTAGAAAAATGAAATGAAGTCTAAAAATCAAATGGAAAAGTTTAAATAAAATGAATTATTTATATATTCTTAAAATGTTCGTATTATAAGAAGTATTGTATCGATTACCAATAAGAAAAAGAGTTGAGTAGTCAAAAGTGTAAATGTTTTTCAGCACTACATTTATTTGCCAGCAGCTGTTTCCTTAATCTTACGAATTTTTACTATTTTTCCGTTCGCGTACTTTTTTGACCAATAGCTTTTTTTGAGTGTAAATTTTTCAATTTACTCAGTAATTACTCATTTACTGCATTTACTGTAAAAGTAAACAAATGGACCTATTAACTTGAAGTTAATGTTAAGTTAGTTAGGTGTAGACTGCAAATAACAATTGTTTTAACAACGATGTCATAACAATGACAAGACAGTAACAACAGCGATCCAGACGTGACAAATTCTTGTGCTAAGAATTGTTATAACAAATAATTTGCTCGTCAAGACGCCATGTAAGGTACGGCTACAATTGACAAATATTTGACCAAAAAACGTAACCACTACTTTTGCTCAGACTTAGTGTGATTTAACTTGATTTTTATATCACAAAATAAAGTTAATAATGCTGAAAAAAGCTTTTTTAATATTATTTTTAATAAATGTGAACGAATATTAAAAAAAATATTGGAACTAAAGGAAATACAATCTTAGCTTACCTGTTGGTTACGCTTTTTTCGGCAAATATTTGCCCAGTTTGACCGTACCTTTACAATAACAAAATGTTCTTTTTATATAATATGTATTCTTATAATATATTTGCATTAACAATTTTAATACATTGACCTATTTTTTTATAAACAAGCACCGCACTATCTGTTAACGTGCTGTATTTGAATTAAAAGAATACTGCCTTACCAATAGGATATATGAAATGCTGGCAAGATCCGATTTCCTTTTAAAAATAACTGCGGTCTGACGATGTTGAAAGAATTCTTTCTTTCGTACTATGGTCGCGTTCACTAGACAAATTCATGCCAGGGGTCCGTTTCTCAAACAGTACAAGTTACAAATCTACAAGTAAAATACACACAAAACAAAAATAAAATTTGTAAAAGTGTTGTTCTTTTGTGTGTATTTATTTTACTTGTAGATTTGTAACTTGTAGTTTTGAGAAACGGGCCCCAGGTAATCTCACTAATAAAACAAGTAGGGATGTAGCCGATACCGATACCGATATATCGGCGATACTTCAGATTTTCCCATACATCGGTATCGGCGATATTTCACGGTCGATACGACGATGCTTTTAAATTTTTTTTCAGAGTTTTTCTTTACAAATGATCTATTTTTTGTTAGTTTTACTATGAACTAAATTCATTTCGTTATATTTTAAATCTTATTATTATCAATTTTAAAAATTAATAATACTTTACGCTGTTATTTTGTAAAAAAATAATTTATTTTCTGTTAATTTTACCATGAATTCAAATTCAATTCGTTGTTTTTTAAATCTTATTCCCAGCAAAAAAAAGGACACCCCAAAGAAGTCATAAAAATTTAGATTTTGCGATCCGGAAGTATTGCAAATTTGGATAATTTCTAATTAATTTTACATATCCTTGTCATTGCAAGAAGTTTCCTTTTTCGATTACCAATCACCGAATCGGAAGCGATGTTAGGATAATTTTCTTCTTCGGTGTTCTATTATGATTTTTCCTCAAGGAAAAAGGATGAAAAATTACCCATTTTCAGAACTTGTTTCTTTTTATGCGAATTTGAGCACAAAACTGTGTTTTCATATATATTTAAGTGAATAAATATAGACTTTTAGAAGACTTTTAATAATTAAGCTATTGAGTTACATATTTAGAAGAATATTAGTTGAAAAATGTCCTTTAAGAAATCGATTTTTTTTAAAGCATGGCAAATGTTCTTTAAAATTATAAAGGAATTACAAATTTTTACTTGCTTTTCTACTAATTAGCTGCATATTTTTAATATAGATTCTTTGGAAGCAATGAAAATGTAGTTCCTTAAAAATCACTTTCAATTTTGTATACTGGCTTAATATCAATTTTAAATACGAGGGCCTATCAATAAGTCCGTGTCTTTTCGAACTTCCCTCGTAGTTATATGAAATGCAACACTGTTCCCATCAAGTACCACCTGTTAATAGACTATTGTCAAATTTTGAGCAAGTGTCGTCATTTACTTTGCGTTTGACAGTTCAAAATATACAAACGCGTGTATTTTTCTAAAAATGGAAAAAAGTGAATTTCGAGTGCTCATTAAACATTATTTTTGGAGAAAAAAAAACCGTCAATCAAACCGAGGATAAGCTCGATAAATACTATGGGGACTCTGCACCATCGATTTCAATGGTAAAAAAGTGGTTTACTGACTTTCGTTGTGGTTGCACAAGCACAAATGACGCTGAACGTTCTGGACGGCCAATTAAGGTCAGTACACCCGAAAATGTCGAAAAAATCCACGATATGATGTTGGCCGATCGAAGAGTAATAGTGCGTGAGATTGTTGATGCCATAGGCATTTCATATGACAGTGTGGTTTCGATTTTAAGTGATCAGCTGGGTTAAAGAAAGTTGTCTGCAAGATGGGTGCCGCGTTTGCTCTCAATTGACCATAAACGTAAACGTTAAACGTGTGCAGTCTCAATGGCAAAACTCTATGAATTGGACTACGAATTGGTACCTCATCCGCCATATTCTCCGGACTTAGCCCCTAGTGACTACTTCCTATTTCCAAACCTAAATAAATGGCTCGGTGGAAAGAGATTTAGCCGCAACGATGAAACAAATGCCTATTTTAAGGACCTCAAAAAATCCTATTTTTTGGAAGGGATACAAAAAACTGGAGAAACATTGAACTAAGTGTATTGAGTTAAAAGGAGATTATGTTGAAAAATAAATTTTTGTTTTGCAAAAAAACTGTGTTTCATTCAAAAAGTAACGGACTCATTGATCCGCCCTCGTATTAATAATCTCTTACACTCTAATTTTGTATAATAAAAAATTGCCCTTCTTGAGTTTTGTTAATCTAAACTTAAGGTAGAAATAGCGAGCCGTACCGTACTGTTTCTTTAAGAAAACGTGTCAGGTGTTCGTGTATGGCATGGGAAAACCAATCCAAAAGCTTACCGAATTTAAAAGTCACTTTGCCGTAACGTCCCAATCAGTATAAAATAGAAAACCTAACGTTGTTAAGTGACAGTTGTAAAGCAGCGATGGGTTGCTTGTATGTTAAATGGAATGAGGGTATTTTTGCTCTGTTTTTTGGTACTTTTGGTAATAATAATATCTTCCCAAAACAACTTAAAGTAATACACATATATCTAAGTATGTATGTTTGTACATAAATATACATATATTAGATGTATGCATATAATAAAGAAATACAAATCGTCATATAAAATGCAAAAGGGCATATCATCGTTTTTAAAAAATTTTCAAGAGAGACAAAAAACTTAATAAAAATGAAACTATTGTGATTAAAAAAAATTTCAGCATAGTATTATTAATTCAGACAATAGTTTTTTTATTAAGTTTTTTATCTATCCTGAAAAATTATTTAAGAGCACGATATGCCCTTTTGCATTTTATATGACTATATATACACGTTAAATATAAATGTGATATAGATAAAAGGATTAAAATGGTTTCAAAAAATTTTTTGTGTATGCACATATAAAATTATCTTGAGAATTCCAAAGACGGATTGCGTTAATGTAAAATTGCCAATCAGAGACTAATAGGCAATTCACACTACCGTGTTTATGGCAATTTTAAGTGTTTACGAGCCAAACACGCTAATTTTTAGATGTTTTCCCATATACTAAATTGTCAAAAGATTTACGTGTTTCAAAATGAAACTCATTCAAAAACCAGTAAAAGGCAGGGTTCCAAGTATTTCTTGATATATGTTCAGTAGATTTTTTGATTTTAGTGCTTATTGAACACGATTTGTAATGAAAAATATGTAAACAAAGTCAAACACATGCTATATTTTGAATTCAAAACAATTCAGACGTATAATCTTCAATCATATTTAACATGAATTGCTTTTAAAAGATGTTAACCTGACTTTTTACATATAAACACCGTTATCTCAAAGACTGGCCGAAATGTCTGAGAGAATTCCCTATGAATACTAAGAATCTTCTAGGGAAACTCTAAAGGGATTTTCGACACATCTGAACAATATCGGAAAAATGTCAGACAAATAATCAGAAAATTTTCTGATTTAACTCAAAGCTTTACGTTCTTTTCGTATTATTATCGGATATAAAATTAGAAATTTTTCGTATAAAATTCGCAAATAAAATCAAAATGTTGTAAGACAAAAGAGGAAGTTTTATTCAGCAAGCTACGAAATGTAATTTCGTGAGTGCATGCAAATTACATTTTTAAAATAACGCGCGATTACGCACGGTACTTAAATTCTAACTCACGCTCACGCACTACTGCGTGACTAATTCTTAATTTAATCACGATCACGCGTGATTCACGTGTGAATCACGGTTGGCACGAAAAATTCACGACATTTGCACATCTCTAATGAAAATGCAAAAAAAAGTTAATAGCTGTGCTTAAAAGTTCACCTGTAGTGAGTTCGCCTTTTCGCGTTCATAAGACGTAGCAGTTGCGCAACTGTTATGTGTTTGTCTTAGAAATGCACAGTTGAGTTGTTCCGCTACATACAACAGTTGAGTATTTGTTGCCATTTTTTCCACATAAAAATTTTTCGTTACTTATAGTCAACATGTTGGGCTTAGCCTCCACAGCTGATTAAAGACAGTTAAGCGTAGTATTCTCGGTCAAAATGCATGACACAAGCATGGTGTACGTGTGCATAAAGCTATTAGCATACACGTACAAGCACTGAGGGTGGAATTTAAGCTATAATCAACCAAATGTCAAACTGCATATACAAATCTTTTTATGTCCAGAGTTTGAAAGCTCTAAGTATGAAATACTACTATATGAGCTTATCATGTTATTGTCTTTCTTTGGTAGATACGAATACACATTCATGCAAGCGCAAAATCATAAGATAAATTAAAATTATATTATTATAAGTTAAGTGCAACATAAATGTCAAATTACACATAAAATCTTTTTAATAATAGAGTTCGACAGTTCTATTTATAACCTACTGCTTTGAGTAGCTTATTTTGTTATGACTGTGAGGCATACATGCATGTACGCTTACCAATTACACGTACAAAATAAAAGTGCCATGGAAGCGAAAAATCAAACATTTTTGATTTGGCTTCAAGCATCGTCGGTGTGACGCACACAGACAAAATTTCACTAATACTACTACCATGCATGTCATGCATTTTGATCGGGAATACTGCGCTTTATTCCATTTATATTCTAATACAACAAATGCCGCTTTATTATGTGGCCGCTGCAAAGTAATTTCAAATAAAGGAATATATGTAATTAAAATAACAATTTATTTATTTATTTAATTGCTTCGGTCTATGGACAAAGGTCCTTACAGACAATGGGTAGAGTGAATAAAAAAGTAGTTTATACAACATAGTACTAAGTACTAGCACTAGCTTTAACTCTTCAGTACTAGCTATGCTGAAAAGTATGAACTACAAAAAGTGTGCGTACTACATAGCTAATGCTGACAACACAGAAAGAATATGGAACAGAATACTCACTTTTGACAGCTAAAAGAGGCTGTTCTCATATTTTATGCAGTCTTAAACGCATGTTGTTGTTTTTACTAAGATTGTATGAATGATATAGTCAATTAGAAACCACGTTGGAAAATAAGATTTACTTTCTCTTTCATACAATCTTCGTAATGTTGTTGTATAGTGACGGGTCTAGTTAGTTGTCTATGGTTGAGAAGTGGTAGCAAAAGCTGGAAAATATGACACAGAATATGATACAGAGTCCACAATTTTGACGTGTAAAATGCATATAATCATGTGTTATGCATTGCCACCATAGCATGCAAGAGAAATGAAACAATAAGATTTGCTACTCCTTTCATATAGTCGTGGTAATGTTTTTGTAAGTTGTCTGTTTCAGATAGTAGCACCGACCAACCAGACGCGACACGAACAGCAATCTATTGCCTATTCACTCTTGACAGACTGCCGTTCAAAAAAGAAATAAGAAAGTATTGGTGTTGAATTTTGTTTTGTTTTTCGCATACATACGTAATATTTGCAATACTTTTATTTGGATAAAATGAAACAATAACATATAATTTTCTCAAACGGCTGCCCTCAAAAAATGATTTGGGCAATTTTTAACTGTCACAATTGTCGTGTCTGGTTGGTCGGTGATAGTAGTCTGTGACACAGAATATGGAACATAGTACTCACTTTTGGCAGTTAAAAAAGACTGTTATCATGTGTTATGCAGTTTTACATGCAAATGTTCTTACTAAGATAATATGAAAAAGATAGTCATATTAGAAACCACATTAGAAAATAAGATTTGCTTTCTCTCTCATGCAATCTTCGTAACGTTGTTGTTAAGTGACGAGTAGTCTATGGTCTATGATGTGACTGTTAAATTCAATGTTGGCAACCGATACCGTAATTAATACCGCTACCGATTAAATACCGTTTAAAATTGAATACCTTATCACTACCGATACCATAATTGTTTTCGGTTGTAAAATACCGGTATTCAAATACCGTTTCCTTCATTTCCTTCGGTATGAAAAATAATATAATACGGCAAGAATAAAATTAACTTGGCCAACCGGACAATTAATACTGACTTTGAAAATTTAATTTTAATTTTTAACTTTCATATATTTGTTGTTGCGGCGGCACAACTGTTACGTCTTATGAATGCGACCATTGTCATGCATCGGTCTTGCAAGATGTCTGAAAGACATGGCCAACCAGGTTGTCAAAAAAACCTAAGTATAAGAATGTATTGGTAGAACATTTTGTATTAGTATTGGTTTAAATAAAAATTTCCCCACCGCACCCATGATACAATAATACAGGTACCACCACGATGACAACAAATACAACAACAAAAAAACACACGTATTTTGTTGGTAGAAACATACCAGATATATGTCAAATCTATTGTATGTGTGTCGCATACATTCATAAGCTCCCTCAAAGTTACTAACACATACCCGTTGCTGATAGAAAAATACCCGAAATGTGTCAAAATCGATTGTCTGTGTTATGCACTCATTCTGAAATTTACTAGAACAGCTGAGCTTGTAGTGATACCTGTCTAATGTACCTTGACCGCACCAAACCATACTCAGTTGTAACAAAAGTATTTTACAAAATTTATATTTTTTAAACATGAATTTTTAGTTATTATATACAATTAATGTTGCATTAATTAATGAAAATATGAATTTCTTGAGCTCAAAAAATTTTGATTTGCTAAACATTTTTCTATTTGGTACTAAAAATATTTATCCCAAATAGTAAAAAAAATGCAATACTGTTGAATGAAAAAAGGGTTGAAAACTTTGATAAATTTTAACACACAAATGTCAACAAATTTAAAAAAATATTTTAAAATTACAGCAAAAAGAAACATAAAATGTATCAGAAAACAAATAAAAAAATTAAATTATAAAAAAGTGTGTGTATGTGTGTTAGGGTATTCATTTAATCGGGTTTCTGCTTTAATCGGTTATTCGCTCGATTAATTAATCGAGGCTTTGGCTTAATCGGTTAATTGCGGTATTAACCGGTTAACCGATTAATGAATTTTTTTCATAAATCAAGTAATTTTAGTAAATAAAATTGCTTAAATTATCTTTTATTTCAAATTTATTAATAAAAAATACAATAACATAACATTGTTGTTTGTTGAACTTAATAAAGCAAAAAAAATCGTAAATATGTATTCATTAAAAAAATTAACTAGTTTGCGAGATCATTATATGTATCAGTTATTTCAATAGTTTAAGGAGATCTTCTAAAACAATCTTTTAGAAAAATAATTTCTTTAGTTTTGATAAAACTTGGCTTGAAAAAATCCTTTCATTTATCGTAGATGTTGAAGAAATCGAAAGCAGTCCATAATACAAAACATCTAGTTTTTCAGTCCTTTTCCTGGATTTCTCTGAACTTATAAAATTACCATTAGAGTCCTGCTTTATTTTTTTTTTGTTTCAAGTTCTTAACAATTCTAATTGTTTCGGTTAATTCTGTTAAAACATTTCTTGTATCATCTAATTCATGTTGGCAGAGCTCAGCGAAAAAAAATTTTATTTCCGAATTCCTTAGTATCCCTTTTTGTACTGTATTTTAAAACACTGTTGCTAAAAGGAAATATTCCTGAGTGGAGGTATAAAATAATTGAATTCGTATCTCATTAAATCTAATCCTTAGATTTTTAATTAAGTCGTTTGAAACAGTATTATTAGATTTTATAAAACTATTAAACAAAAACTTAATACATAATTCCCTTAAGTTCAATTAGAGGAGCAGAGTCTTTAAGCCCTTATGACACTACATTTTTCTTGCATTGTTTTGCTATAGGATTGAAAGAAATAGCAAATTATAGAAAGAAACAACTATACAAAATGTAAACAAAACGTAATGGCTTCTTTAAGTGCTGCCTACTTTTTATTTATAATAAAACGAGTAAATAAAAAAAAATTGAAAAAAAGAGGCGCTAAGTCGCTGAATTCGTGAATAAACCGCTGACTTGGCAACACTTTAATGTTTCAAGCTTGAAATGTCAATTTCAAATTGAACATTTTTACATATTTTTGACAGCCCCCCATTTTTTATCGATAACATTAGTAAAAGCTTTGACAATTTGGTATTTCTCTTAATATAGCTGAACTCTTTGCACCTGGTAAAATGTTCTATTATATTCTATTTGCACTGTTCTCCAAAATTTGGAAAATGAAGAAAAAATGTAGTGTCATAAGGGCTTTACTAAATTCTTTTATAGACACGTCCAAAAATTTTTATGATTTACTTAAGTTAAAATCACTGAATACACTTATTTGTTTGTATGAAAAGTAATTTCTAAACACATACATTTTGTATATGAGACGAAACAAATAATTAAACACACAAAAAATAAGCTATAATACAAAATACGAAAAAATTAGTTACGTCGGTTAACCGGTTAATCGACTGAAATTAATCGGTTTAACCGTTAATCGGAAAAAGACAATTTTAAATTAACCGGTCAGTTAATCGGGTAGTCATCAACCGGTTAACCGATTAACGGTTAACCGAATGAATACCCTAGTGTGTGTGCAAAAAAAAATACATTTTACAGGATTTTCAAGTGCAAAAATTACTCTCTCTGATGTGTGTTGAATTGCCTCTCTCAAGTTTGTTGAATACTCAAGAGAGTTGTAAATTTTTTATTGATAGGTCGAGAGTTGGAAATCTACGTATTTATCTATGGTATTTAATACAAGAAGCTTTAATAGGCATTGTAACAGAACTTTCATCAGTTCAATTTCGCTCAATTTTAGCAATCAGGAATGTATCAAAATGATTCAAACTGGTGACAGACTGAGCGACAATGTCCACAAGAATTTTTTTTTGGGTACTTGGCAGGAGTAGTTTTTCTTTTACCCATTCTTTGAGTACGGGTTTCTGTTAGATTGTCTTAAAAGAAACCATAATCGACAAATATCGTGCATAAAAAATGTCGAAATTTCCTTAAGTAGTCAGTCGTTGATGAAAATTTCCTCTACGACGAGTTGGCCATCCGGGTGGTGTAGTCTGTAGAATAGATTACACCAAGTAACACTGATATTTAAAACAATAAAAATTAACGGGTGGTATATCAGTTATTGTAATTTTACTATGTAATTTAGACAATATGCTGTATCTGGGAAACCGTAAGACTTAAAACTTAAAAGATTGCCAAAAAACTAAAAAACGCCAAAAAACCGAACAAATTCGTTAAAACGAAAAAAGCGCTTCAACATAAAAAATCGCTAAAACTAAAAATATCGTAAGAAACGAAAAAAATTTCCAAAAATGGAAAAAAAAAACCAAAACGAAAAAAAACGCAGAAACAAAAAAAAAACGCCAAAAAGACTGACAAAAAACGCCAAAACTATAATAAATCGCTAAAACTAAATATATCTTCAAAAAGGGGAAAACGTTAAAATAAAAAGTGTCTAAAACTAAAAAATTACCAAAAACCGAAAAAAGCGCCAAGACTGACAAAAAACGCCAAAACTATAATAAATCGCTAAAACTAAATATATCTTCAAAAAGCGGAAAAAACGTTAAAATAAAAAATACGCCATAACCAAAAAATCGCCAGAACTAAAAAATCGGCAAAAAAAAACATTGCAAAAAACGAAAAATCGCAAAAAAAGAAAAAAATGATAAGGAACCCTTCGTGTGCGAGCTAAAGTCGCACTTTCCTTAATTTATTTTATGTTCAGGTACGTGTAACTTTTAAACTAAAATATATATCGGCATGAAATTTTCTGCATTTGGTTCTAAATTTTATCCTCAAGATTGTTGTTTTGTTTAAAAAAAAATTTCAACCAAGAGGTTAGAGCTCCATATCAAAAAACAAAATTAAGGTCGACCAAAAATTAGGCTCCATGAAAAATGGCCCAAAAAACTTTGTTGATTTTAACAATAGAAAATATTTAGGGCCATTTTAGATTTTTCAATTTAGGGCCAATTTTCGTTGTGCCATTTTTCCGGGAGTAGGAAAAATGGCCTCAAACTGAAAAATGGTAAAAAAAATTCCATTTAAAGCAACAACAACAACGAAATTGTCGGGCCACTTTTCCTATTTTAGGGTCATTTATAATTTTTTAATTTGGGACCATTTTCCCGATTTTATATATTTTCGTAAAATAACCTGAGCAAATATTTTTTCATACCCAGTTTTTTCCTCTCAGTATAACGAAAAGCGGTTTCGATGAGTAAAGATAATTGTATAGCCCGAACTTCGGCCAGGCTGAAGGGGTTTCCCCACTCGGTATATTGAATAGCGGTTTCGCTAAGTAAAATACTTTTGCATAGCCGGCCTTCGGCGAGTTTTAAGAGTTTTTTCCTCTACGTATATCACAAACCGGATTCGCTGCGCAAAGACTTTTGGATAGCTGGCCTTTGACAGGCCTTAAGAATTTTCTCCTCTTTGGGCGGACTTATGGAGTTCATTCTCTGCATTTGTCAAAAGTGCACTAGTAAAGGGTGGCTAGGCAGAACATTTTAACTCGGCGAAGCTGATATTCGATATACCGAGAGGGGAAAACCGTTAAGCCCGGTCAAAGGCTGGCTAGGTGAAATCCATTAAGCCACATGGCATTTTACCGCAATTACCGCAAATTTCTTCTTTCTTGTTCCAATTTTGGGCCAAAATTGTGTAAATCACGACACCTAAGTGAAATTTATATAGAGAACAAAAACAAAATTTCAAGTATTTTATAAATTTGTTTTATTTTTCATACAAATTTAAAAATTTTTGAAAGATAAAGAAACTCAAGCGTTGTTCTATGCGTTTGTTTGGCGAAAAATCTGTATGAAAAACATAAACGAATTTTTAAAATGTTTTCAAATTTCTTTTTGCTTTAATATAAATTTCACTTCGGTGATGTGATTTACACAATTAGGGCTTTAGTTTTTCTGTTTGGGAACTTTTTTCATTTTTCGAGATTTTTACTTACAATTTGAGGGTGTACAAGCCAAACGAGCCTCAGATTCGGACTCAGCGCGTCAAAATACATACATATATTTACATACACACAAAAACATATAAGAGGTAATATTAACTAAGCTTGCATAGGTAATTTTCTTTTATATGAAAATAAAAAACTTCTGTTTTATTAACTAAGCCATTAGGTAATTTGTACACACATTTTGCCTAAAATCCAAGTTAATTTAAATATATCAATTAGGTGCCTTCTCCGAAATTATTTTTCTCTTTTGTATTTCATTTTCTTGTCAGATAAAAATAATTTTTTAGAAAAAGGTAAGCAAATTTAAATGTATTTTAAAAAATAAATATTTAAATAAATTTATTTATTTTTTACAGATTTATATATGTACTGCATTCATGGAACTGGTTACTAATCCGTGCCTTACAACTGGATATGCTTGGCTACCAAGGTCCAAAATATAGTATTGATCATAAGGAGAGAAGGTAAGGAAACATTAAATATGGGCATGCTTGGATTATCTTATTGTACATCTGTGTGTAATATCATCCCTAGTATATCCAACTATCGAATATGCAAAATTCGCTTTTAAAATTCGTAACATTGGTCTACCAATTGGTTGCAATATGTTCAATTCTGCTGCTTAATTTTGAGTTCACAATTGACGGGATTTTGGGCGTATCTATTACACAATCGATAGTTGGACATGGTAGCGATGTACATTAATCTGTTCCGTATTTTGGGACATACATATATGAATATAATTATTAAAAATGGCTACTCAACACTGGGCAAATATATAAAAAATACGCGTAAATGCATAAAACATATGTAAAAGTGCATATTGGGACTTATGACTAGATTAAAGAAAAAACAAACATTTTATTTAATCTAATACAAACTGTCGAGTCGATTCTACGCGGTAGTAAAGTCCATTATACAGTGGTTACGCTTATTTTTGCAAATGTTGGTCCATTATAATTAGTATATTACGAGTAATAACAAAATACATAATATATTACTCCTTCCTTTTCAGAGCTGCAGGTTTTCTGCTTGATGCTAGTTTGGTTTCTATATTTTCCTATTTTTATTTGTCTAAATATTGTAATTATAGTTATTTATTTAGTTGTAAATAAAATATTAAAAATATATAAAAGTTTCTTATTATATGAACTATGTATGTACGTAGGGTATTACGAAATCATAAAAAAGATTTGGTCAACTTGTCTAAAATCTACAATTTTCCAAAAATTCATGTATGAACTTACTTCGATATCATAGGTAATTTTTAAGTTTTTATGTAGTTTTAACAAAGTTTTTAGTTGATTTTTGGAAAATCAGCTAAAAAACTTAGTAAATGCCACTCACTTAGTTAAATTTATACCATAATTTTAGGAAATTTAACCTATGAATTTTTTTTTTGTGTAGGTATTTGAATCTGGTCATATACCTAGACCAGAGCTCAGATTTACTCGATTTTACTCGCGAGTGAAAAATACTCGCGAAGAAGAGTACTCGAAGAGCACGAGAGTTACAAAAAGTTTACTCTCCACTCGTTTGTTTTAGGTGGGAGTACTCGCGAGTACTCCTTTTTAAATATTAAGAGTGGGAGTAAAAATCTTCGAAATAGAGTGAGAGTTTACTCTTAAGAGTGAAATCGAGTGGAAAAATAGAAACTGTTTGTCTTTGCTGACTTGTGTGTGCGTGTGGCTTTTGTGTTCTCTTTCAGTATTACACAGTATTATACAGTGCGCGCGTGCGGAGCAATTAGTTGGTTTTATAATAAAAGTTTTATTATATTTTTAAAAGTTCACTTATATTTTCTATATTATAATGAGCAATAAAGACATAAATAATGAAACGCGAAAATATTTTCGTTATGACAGTGAAGGAAAAAACACAATTTGTGAAATTAACAATTGTGGAAAAAAATTAAGTGGAAAATTTTTAATCTCAAATGTAAAACGACACATAAAATACTTTCATAAAACTGTTGCTGGCATTCGAAAATTTGTCAATTTATAAGAAGGAGAAAATACCACTGCAACACCATCAACTTCTGCAGACAGTACTATTAAAAATCCATATAAAAAAATTAAAATTAGTATGGATGAAAAAACATTAATCTACCTTAAAATATAAAATTATAAAAAAACACTGCATTTTACATATATACTCTTTTCATTTCCATCCTTATTTTATTACTCGTGTAATAAATAAATTTAATAAACAATAATAAATAATAAACAATTTTTGTAACACTCGTAATCTTTGAGTAATCTTCTTTTTTGTACACAAAAATCACCGGTGACCGGTCTCTTACAATACCTTCTGCTGCTTTTCTCTTCTTGACCTCCCAGTCCTCCCTCGTTAGTCACCTCTCCCCACCTCAGTCCATACCCACTAAACCTGAGATTCGAAATAAAAGAAGGTTCGCTAAAACGAAGAATATTCGAAACAAATTTGTTCGATAAATGCTCATGAATCTAAAAAAAAATCGAATGTTCGCAAATGCGAACTTTTGTCGATAATGTTGCGACAATAAGCTCAATTGCCAAATTTCATAAAATGTGAATGTTCGCAGCATCGAAATATGTCTCGATAAGAAGCGCAATTGCCAAATTTCATAAAATGTGAATGTTCGCAGCATTGAACTATTTTCGATAATTTATCGAATGTGTAATTTACATTCATGTGTGCAATAATTGAATAGAAAAAAAATTGCCACGATAGCCTAGTGGATGTGTGCTAATCCGTTAGCCTGGCGGTGCCGTGTTCGAATCTGATTGACTGCAGCCTAAGTTACAATTCTAAATAAATAAATATTTCATTTACATTAAAATAGATAAATTTAAAAAATAAAGATAACTATCTTGAAAAATTACTTTTTCCTGCATTTTGTGGTATCGATATTTCTTCGATATTGGTTCGCTATCGATTTGTCAGCGAAACATCGAAATCGAAAGATTTGCTGCCACAAACTGAGCGACGAGTGGGCTCTAGCAGCTTTTTTGCTTTCCGACTTCGATAGCCGTTCTCGAGTGTTTTGTCCGAGAAATCTGTACGCAACATTCGAATGCGATATTATTTTCAAATGTTTTGGTTTGCTGGGACTGTACGAGAAAGACTGAAAGAGTACTCGGCAAGAGTATAATCTGCTCGATTTCGAGCGTATTTTACTCGCACTCGAAATCGAGCAAAGCATATGCGCTCTTATTCGAGTGGCATAGAAAAATAAAATATACTCGATTTTTTTTCAGTCGCAGGAGTACTCGCGCTCGAATTCAAGCGAGTTTCACTCTCTACTCGAATTCGAGCGAAGAGTTCGGAGCTCTGACCTAGACAGCACATTTTTGTGATTTTTGAGGTTTTTTTTGCAAATTACTCGAAATTTTGAGATGAACGAGCGAAACGGACTTCAGATTCGGACTCAGCGCGTAGGTAGGGGGTATGGTCAAATATACAGCCCACTTTTTGGCTGTTGTGTGCCGGTGTTATTTATTTTTCTATCAAATTACAGAAATGAGGCACTGAATTCAAAAACGCCTTAACTATATCTGTGTAAAAGTTCATTAAGATATCTTGAACGGTTCAGAAGTTACCGAATTATTTCTAAAATAAAAATTTTTTAAACCCCTGTGAGACGTCAGAAACAAAACGCTATTAAATTAAAATACTAAGAGCGATTTTAAATCGCTTCATGCCCACCGTGTGCACATGGCAGTCTAACAAGCAGACATTGATTACTGTTGGTCCGGCTGTTATAATCGAATTGTCGATTTGTCGGCTGTAAAGTTTCTGTTAACTTTTGACTGTAATGTACATATATATTAAAAAAACAGTTTAATAATTTCTTGGTTAAACATCGAAGATTATGGATGGACCAAAGTTAATAAAAACTTTACGTACTTGTGCAGTCGCACACATTTGTTCGAAAGACGTCGTTTAGTCAAGAAGTTTGTACGAAAACTATAAGCTGCTCCGTCCGTCACGGCAAAAAAAATTAACAAAATTTAAATAAGAAAAAAATAAATAAAACAATTTACACACGCACACACACGTTTTGAAACGCACACAAAAAAAAAATTCGAAAGACGTGATCTTAAAAAAATATATACAGAGTACCTTATTTTGTTGATTTTTAATAGTAAATAAATAAACAAAAGAAGTACATAATCGTACAAAAAAAGTTAAATACTTTTTAGTACGAATTAACGTCTGTCTACCAAAAATCTCTTGTGAATTCCCGTACATCCCGCGCCGCATTTTTCAAATTTACTACAATCTTCGAAACGAAAAAAAGGTGTGAGTGCTGATGAATACATTTCAAAAAAAATAAAAGTTTATATTTAAACAGAGAGTTTTTTTTGCTACAAATAAAAAATACTTTTTACAATAACGTGGAAGTTAAAAGTTTCTTTTGTATCTGAAAATAACGAAATATAAAGTAAAAGTGTCCTTGAAACAAGTTTGCAAACTTGGAGAAGCACACAAAAAGGTTTAAAATTAAGTAAAAAGAAATTAGTGTTCCATCAGAAAAAAAGTTTTTGAAGGTACGAAAAAAGGAAAAAAAATATAATAAATTAATATCAAGTATGTACAATAAATTTTTTGAAATAAAATTTTAAGTTTAGTTATTCCTAATGTAAGAAATTATGGCTTGATTGTAACATAAAAAAATTGTAAAGTGTTTGCTTAATTTTATTCTTTAAATGAAAGCAGGTGTTAAACAGTTTTTTCTAAATAAATATTTAAAGAACACAAAAAGTTAAGCAAATAAAACATTGAAACTTCTTAATAAATTTATGAAAATTTTTGTGTTAGAAATACAGTCGGCATGATTAAGAAATCAATAAATAATTGACTGTTTATCATTTTCGATGATAAATTTAGTGTATCTTTTGCCTTTTATGTTTTAGCTTTGTGGTCTTTGTTTTGTCCTTTTTCATTTTTCATTTAGCCTCAAAAAGGCTAAAAATTATTCATATTTATCGATTATTTTTTAGAACTTTACTTTAAAATCAGAAAATCTTACAATAAACTGTTACTTATTATGGGTTAACATAGTCCACATACCACCATTTCTCTGATGCCTATTCATAGTAGCTCATCATCAGTAAACCTTCAACCAAAACTCTCAAAGAGTAAATGGGAGTTATGTTTGCATTTATATAATTCTCATTTGTTCTTTCAGAGTTTTTATATAAGCGTACAATGTTGAAAACTTTTCAAATTCATGGTTGAAGATTGAAGCAGAATGCATGCATATTTGAGTGGTAGGTAAAAATTAATTTTTTTCGGACGCACACAAAAAAACAGGCCTCAAGATTAATTTTAAGAACTTTTCATAAAGTCCTTATCTTTTGTCAGATCTTCTCGATTTTAAACTTCTTTCATTCGGCACAAAATTCACACAATTTCTCCAACTTCCAGCCGTGATGGAGGACTAAAAGATATGTCGACTAAAATTTTTTTTGTATACAATTTAGCTAAATGCAACATTCTGGAGGTATTCGAAATCGATTGGATTACTTTTTTTTCCTTCATACAACAACGCTCCACCCTACTGTACAAGCAGTTTTTTTTTCCAAATCAAAAATAATTGTTTAAAGTGCAGTAGTTTAACTAGTAATAATTCTTGCAAAAAAAACCGACTAAAAATAGGCGTGGCACTGCCCATTATTCTTATCATAATGCTGTACTTTCACGAGAACTAATTGTGAGTGAAGTTTCATAAGAATCGGTTAAGTAGCAGTATTATAAATGAATATTTACTTTTCGTGGACGTGCCACCGCCCACTTTTTAAACCATAATATTGTATTGTAACAATAACTAAATGTGTATGTAAAGTTTCACAAGAATCGGTTCCAATGACAACGTCATGTAAAAGTTACCCGTGCTTTTCATATAAAGTTCCGGAACTCAATGCGATTGCTAGTGCTTCACGTGACTTGTCTTGTGACAGGTTCTCTTCCCCCTAGAGTAGTTTCGATTTTTTAAAGGCGTTAACTGACATTCTATCTTCAGCCAAACTTCTTCCTTTATTTATTTCTTCGATTGAATTAAGATAACTTTTCTTTACATATTTTGTCTTTGGGCCCATATTATTTTTGTCATATATGTTTGGATCTTCTCTAAGACTTTTAATTTGTATATTGTGTACTTTACGTAAATGGTGCAAGAGTGGAGAAATTGTTGATCCGCGACATTTGTAAGCCTTAGAACGTTTTTTTTTAAATAATTGGGGTTTTCTAATTGTGTTCCTCAAAATACATACATACTTCCAAACTAAGATCGTGCTGTGATTTTAAATAAAATTTGTAGCGGAGATACGTAATATCTCAACAACCTCTTACACAAGTACATATTTATAATTTGGTGTCATTTGCTTACTTAACACATCCTATTGCTAACATCTTAAAAAGTAATTAATTTAAAACTCTATTTTATGTTCGTTAATGTAAAATAATTTTTATAAAAAGAAGTTTAAAATTTTTTTTCGAATATTCAGCAAAAACTGTTCGAATAAATAAAAAAATTAAAGATGTATTTTTCCTAAAATTTAAAAGTTTAATTTTATATTAATTTAAACAATTTGTTGAAAGAAAAATTTTTAAGAAAAACATTTATTTTGCGTCCTTGCTTAGTCCTTAAATTATAAAAAATTATTTTTTAATTATCATCAGTAGAAACAAAGTTATGAAAATTAAAAAAAACAATATTTGCTTAATTCACAAAACCTCTTGTATCATTGTATCGAGTGTAATATTGTATTGAATACAATAGTGTAAACTTGTTGATAATTTTATATAAAAATTAGTGTATTTAATACACTTTTATTTCATATGTTTTGAAAAAGTCGTATTTATTACAATACTCAGAGAGCATTTGTGTGTACTCTCTGAGAGTATTTGTATGTATCTTATTCGTCCTTTGTCCATCAATACAATATTACAAGCAGTGTTGCCAGAAAACTTTTGCCTCATGTCCCCAATTTTAAGAATGTTGTCCCCAAAAATCCCCATTTCAAAAGTAAAAATCCCCAATTTTGTCCCCAAAAAAATAGTTTTTATAATAAACACCATCATTAAATAAAAATAAAATTTTTAAGTTCTCTGCGTATTTTATTATGTTTAAATACTACAGTAAAATTCGCTTATAGTCCACTGCCTCATTTGCACCCTTGTTGGTGGACTATAGGCGAATTGAACTATATCTTGATTTTTATATAAGCCAATTTGTGGCTCATATGCGAATCCGCATATAATTATTTATTTTAACAAAGAAAAATAAAACTAAAGCTAAGAAATTACTTCCTTTTTCACAAAGATTGCAATTAAGATTGCTAAAATAAAAACAATTTCTACTTCAATATGAGTAATATTTTCATAGAATTATGATTACAAAATATATTATTTTTGCCTTTTGCATTTGGTATTATATAACTTGCATATATTTAAGATACTTCAAACCAAATCTTGGTGGCGTATAAGCGGAAATGGACTATAGGACTAATGGACTAAATAAAAAATATTTTGCAGGTATTTTACTTATAGATGACAGATTATATCGCTAATTCTACTGTAAGCGGTGTGGCTCATAAACGAATTATACTGTCGCATTATTTTGATTTAGCCATATATGAACCTAATGTTCACATAATATGTAATATGCATATTATGCACTTCTAATTAAAAGCAAATTATCAATATTTTATACCACTGTATAGTAAAACTAACCACTTTTAATACTTTGAAAATTGTTATATTTAATTCACTTTCTCTCTAGGATAAGGAAACTTTTTTTCTAAAAGTAACAATAAAATTTTAGAGAAATAAAATTAATTAAATGCTTTCCTTTTTTCTGCCACAAAGTTTTAAGAAACCTTTGCATTTTTGCGATTCTCGAAAACAGAAAAACTGTTTGTTTATTATATTTTTTTGTTTTTTTGCGGGCCAGATGTGTACTGAAGCAGATTAAAGCTACGATAAAGCCAAATATTCCGCTCGGTGAGAGGTTATATACTTCACTTGGAGTCATCAGTATTCCTCTAAGAAACTCCACTCTGTGAGCAATAACTTCCTGGTAATTGCGGAGGTCCGGCATCTCTTCTTTAGTTGCATGGAGTCTCAGAGTTAGCAATAACAAATTGTTGTTGTCTGAGACCGCTGTCTCCGGGTAGTGGTCTGAGATCATTTTTGCAAATTAACAGTAAATGTCGAGCAAGCACCACCTATTCTCAGGAACTATTCTTCTCTTGGACAGTCAGCCCACTCTTACTAGCATTGCCAGACACGCAGGATAACGTCAGTTCATTATGAACGTCAAGTTCATTAAGATATCGTACGTCATACGTTGACAACATGTAACTTATTTCAATGATATAAAAAACGAGATAGTTTCACTTAAAATTGCTTGACAAGAATGGAGATTTTTGAAGTCTAGTTTATTTGTAAATATTTAAAATAGCCTTGCCACACATGAAAAATGGAAAATATTCCTATAAACTTTATGCAAGTATGTGTAGTATTAATTTTGCGATTGTGTACTCGAAATTTGTACTGATTTCAAATAGAGGCGATGGAAATTTCTTAATCGCATATTGCAAAATTACAAAAATATAAAAAAAACTAGCTAAAAATGGAAACAGCCCCTAAAATTGATTAATCTTCTATTGTGAATATGCCGAAAATTCGTGAAACTTTTTACATACGGAAACAAGTTCCAAAGTTGATTAAAATTGCTAAAACTGTCAAGAACACCAAAAACTCAACAAAAACACAAAGATCGCGGAGATTCAAAATATTTGTTAATAATTGCTGATAATTTCACTATTATTGCATATTAAAAAAATATTGCGGAAATAAAGAAATTGGAAAAATTCAAAAAATCTACAAAAACTCTAAAAAGTGCATAAACTTGTAATAATCAGGTCTATAACGAAAATTCACAAAAATCGCAATATTGCCAATAAGCCCTAAAATTGAATAAAACTCGATAAAAATGTAACGAAAATCAATATCTCGGGAAAAATCGCAAACATTGTGAAAATTCGCTAGAACTTGCTAAAATTTTAAATATTACAAAGCGTAATCAAAGCATTAAAAAACTGGAAAAATTACGCTTGTCGTGAAAATAGCGAAAAATTGCAAAATGTTAAACAAGCTATAATTTTTATTAAATATCGCTAAAACAGTAAGGCGAAATGGCAAAAACTTGCTAAAACCGGCATAATAGCAAAGTCGAACATTGTTTAAAACTCTCAAAAACTGCAAGGAAGATAAAAACTTTTAAAAAGTCGCTTTTATCGCGAACATTACATTAATTCGTAACTAGTTGCGAAACCAAGAACAAAGCCTAAGAGGTATTATAACGTCAAAACTGTTAAAAAAAAACTCGGAAAAACGCGAAAATATTGATTGAAAATAGTAATAGAACTGTATAGAACAACATAATCTCGTAAAATCAGATAGATCGCAAAAATAGCGAAAATTCCTCAGAAATTGCTAATATCGCGATATTGCAATTATGTCCTACATTGACTCCAAAAACTCCAACTAGGTTTGAATAGCCCACCCTCTGAACACAATTCATATTTTGCTTTGAAAATTAATAACGTTTAATATGTAAAAAAATGCGATTTTGTAAAGCAAGAATGGTAGCACGATTTTTAGCTTAAATGTCAGATCTCCTTTTTGTCAAAAGATAGTACGTCGTAGAAAAAGAGAAAGTGGAACCACCTTATATACTTATACCATGCTGATTTCTACAACTTTTCAGTTGAAGAAATTACATTAAAATTTAACGGATCGATAGGTAAAACATTTTTATCGAATCTTTTAAGCACTTCTTTTGCTAGTACAGCTAAATAAATATTGTAAGCAAATTTCTTTAACTTCTTTTGATCCGTAAGTGATAACAGTTGTCATTCCCTCTGAACTTCCTGGACCAACATAAATTTCAGCCTAGTGTTTGGCCACACGTCCAATTTACACCGCGATGTATTAAAAAAATGAAATTCATTAATTGAAACACTATTTTAAAATAATCGAAATACAATTTTTTTTATTAAAAGTGCTTATAATTTACAATTAAAAAAAAATTTTATCAAATATTTCTCATAACACCAAACTGAACTGATTTTTCATGCAATTACTGTATAAGAAGTTTGATTGTAATATATTCTACACGCTTAAACAATATCTATTTTATAGTTGCGTCATTACTAAACACGAACGTCATTTTAATCAAACTTTAAATTTAAAGAGTTTATGAATTAAAATTGCCCTGTACACATATTGAAACAGTTTAAATTAATCTTAGATTAGAAAAAAGTTCATTCGCGCACCCCTTTGATATACATAAATTCTGTGCTTGAAAAAGTGTAAAATTTTTAATCGTAATCGATTAATGGGTTCGATAGCGAATAAAGTTGTTCTTTTAGTTTGCCAAACTTGTATGCAAAATGAAAACTTTAAAGTCGTTTTCTGCAAACTTATTTTTTTAGTTATAACACTATTGAATTAAATGAGCGATATATTCTTTTCTAAATTAATTTTATTTTTAATATTTTTTATACATACATACTTATTTTGGATCACTGAACTCGCATACGATACTAATTTATTTTATCTCAAGAAACGTTTCCGAGACAGTCGCCAAAAACGTGTTTTTCTGTTTTTCTCTATTTTTGGCAACAATAATCGAAAATATATCAACTGAATAATTTAGATTTTACACTGTTTGGTAGATATTTTTCTTCTCTTTTTTTTGCCAGTATAATGTTTGTAATACAAACTTTGTATTCATCGGATCAAAAATTATTGCGTTAAAGGTCTTTAAAATTGAAAAAGTGCTTTTTTAGAAGTTTCATTATTTAAAACTTAACCCCTTAAGATGAAACACAAGTTAAAAATGTTTTCAAATCCAAAAGGTAAAACTAATATTGTGCTGAAGACATGAAACATAAAATGGTGGATATTTGACAAAAAATAGCCAAGTTACAAGACATTAAGTAAAAACGATTTTTCCACACAAAATTGCTTTTGATCGAAAACATTATTATTTTGACTACAAACTGAATTTAAGCAATTTTGTATGAATGCTAACTTCGAATTTTTTACTTAATGGCTTATAACTGTCTTATTTTTGTCGGATCTTATGGACTTTTAATGAATAAGTCAAACTTAAAAGTATAAGTCAAACTTAAAAGTAGAAATTTAAAAATTCAAATCCATATGTCGTTTGAGGTATTAAAGATAACTTTCCAAGTGAACGTTTTTATCTTCTTATTAGCTATGCAAAAAATTAAAATCCATTAAAATCGGTCCATATTTGTAAAAGGTTCGAGCTTTAAATGATTTTTGATACCCGAAATTGTCGACCTTGGCACCCTGTATGTAACTCATTGTGTATTCAAACAGAGTGGTCAAAAGTATTATCTTCTGAAAGGCTAGGTCTTTCTTTATAACTTCTGCGTACATCATTTTGTAATCCTATTAGTAGTTTAGAAGATACAGATTTATTTATATTATGTTTTCGATCGACCCACTTGTGTCGTTAATAAGAACTTTAGTTAACATTTTTCTTTTTGGCTTTTTATTCCTTTTTAATTTATAAAACGAAACTCTTTTGAATGAATTTTATTCAGCTAGCTTTATGATTGGTACCACAGTGCAGGGTTGTCTGATCTTTTCTAACCTATTTCACCAAATTCATTTTAAAATCGCCAAGAGTCGGCAAAATATATTTTATTCAGTTTTTCTCAATATATAATTACCCCCGACCAAAAAAAGAGGAGTTATCAGTTTGTAGTGTGTGTCTGTGTATCTGCGTGTCTGTACGAGTTCACGCACAGATCAAACGGCTGGTCCTATTTTGATTTAATTTTCTTAGATATGTTTGAAGAAGATCGGTCTAGCAATAGGATTGAGATAGAAAGCTTAATTCATTTCGAACTCTGTCATCGAACTTTTTTTTTTATAGAGCAGTGTTGCAGCCCCTCTGGTGTCAAGTAGAGGCATTAATTTGTTTAAGCTTTGTAGCCATTTTATTAGTCCTTTTTACTCCGCTGACGGGGGTTTTTAAAATTTTTGATTTAATATTATTTATAATAAATTTGATTTTATATAATAGTTTTTCTTACAGAAATTTTTATAAAATAATATCATAAAACATAGCAGAAAATCACCAAAAGTAAAAAAGCGCCAAGAATTATTTCTCGCAATTTATTTTCATCGAAGTTCAAAATCCACTAATGATTACCGATAACAAAGCTACGATATTTTGCATTTGCAAGGCCATTTGTACCGAATGCTGAATTCCGCAAAGTAACTTTCCTGAATCATAAACGTTTGGCGAAAAATATTTTGTGTTAAAAAATAGTCATAAAAATCGGCCACAAATTTATTTATCGCCATGTCGCCAAATCAAAAACTTGGACACAAGACAAGGTTACGTTTGGCGAGAAATCGCCATATATGACAGCCCCATATGACAGCCACAGCGATGTGTTGGCACCACCCTACAGATAATATTGGACTACGTGGTCCAATTTAGCTGAAATGGAGTAGTTACAATATGGTCCCATGTAATGCTTCTAACTAGTTAACCGATGTTTGCGTTTTAACGAGTACAATCGTTAGAACACGAACACTTGAGTGCTCCATCGAATAGTGACATAGAGTAGTTTTAAAACTCCGATTTAGTACCAAGTTCGGTTATATGGTCCAGCCGTGGGATATCGTAACGTTAAATCGACCAGGTTTTCTCCTTACATTTGGGTTAGCTTTGGGCTAGTCCTAGTCCTCTATGGAATAAACTTTACACGCGTGTTTGGTTTAGTCGCGTTATCTGCAGGGAAGTTGTAAAATTTAATGCTAATTGCTGTAAACAAACAATTTATAAAAAAAATTTTACATCCATTTTTAAAGCAAACAAACAACCTATAATATTTATATAAAGAATTACCTAAGTCAAAAACAAAAAGCATAAAACTGCAATAAAGTTTTAAACAAATGAATATTAAAAACAATATTATAATAAAAGTAATAACATATATTCCTATACATCAATAAAATAAAATAAAATTGTGGAATAGTTTTCGTCATTAAATAAATGTGTTCCCGTTTTAGCAAAAGGTGCCAATAAAGGCCAAAACCACAAAGTTCACAAAAGTTAAGTTCGTAGAAAATACAAATGAAAATATCATGATATATTAAATAATTTAAATTTATTTAGTTTTTATATTTGCCAGCTATTAAGTTTTATCACAAAAATAAATTCGCAACTAATAAAAAAGTCAAGGTTATTGTCTGTCCCATAAACATTTTGTTTTGGCTTTTTGTTGCCCTTTTACACTTTAATGCCCCCCTTAACAAATTTATAAATCATAAGCTGAAATAAAAAAATAAAATGATGTGAAATTTTAATGAAGTTTGTCAATAAGGTGATGCAAAGATATGAAATGAAACGAAACAAACTAATTAATTTATCTAAAAAAAAGAAGAAATATATTTATGTAAATATTTGAATATTGAATTAATTTAAATATTTGAAATGTGCACAACATAAATTTTAAATATAATAATAAATTTACATACTAGATCCCCAATTTGCGTAAAACCTATTTGTGTCGCTTTTTAAAATGCGGTTGAGTGGATTTTTTCGCTGAAGCCATAATCACATGTGAAGAATTTTTAAATTTTGCGTATAATAAGGGGAATTATGATTTTATTCAATCCAAATATACCCTGCGAGATAATTTGTAATAATTGTGTTCAACTAGACTTGTGTAGTTTACGAACGAACTAGTTCAATTGGTAATATTTCATCAATTGAACTAAGGAAACTAGTTCAAGTTTTCACTATTCACTAGTTCAATTGAACTATGAAACAAAATGAAATATACCTTTCCGTTTGTGCAAATGTATATATGAAAGCAATCATGTTGTATGTATGTATGTATCGGATGAAATAATATATGTATGTACATAAGTACATATGTTTATTACTTTTTACTTAATTCACACACAAAATTAGTATTTATTATTATTCTCTCTCTAGTTACGTTGTACAATCAGAGAATTCATAAATATTTTGAAGATAATTAAGTTATGAGTTTAGTCGAACTGTATGGGTTTATATCCAAAGAAATTTTAATTATTTTGGCTTGAGTTCGGTCTTAATTTAATTTTTCAATTAAATTATATTTTTATTTAGAGATAAATGTGAAGAATGTTGAACTGACGTTTCGATATCTCCCGCTAATCTTATCAGAGTTCTTTACCGCTTGGACCACTGGACCAAAGTCGGTGGTTTGCAATCAAGAGCTGAATATTATCTACTTTAAATCAATTCATACTGTCACTCTTAGAGTTGTATTTCATTTGATGGTTATTGATATTCAGTTTTTACCTTGTCTTGTGTTAAGCTTCTTTTTATTATTTCTCTATTCTAGTATGAATTATCATTGATAATTACAAGTACTAGTGTGTGTGATTGTTGATTTGTTCAGTTTTATTTGAACATGTACATCCTTTTGCTATGTGCCTTTAGAGTTTAACAATTAAGTTACACACAGAAAAATTTCCATGTAAAATCGTCGAAAACCAGGTTAACTTAACATTTTTCGGTAGTAATTTTGCTTCATAGGTGTTTCATGTTAAATCAACATCATTTACAATAATCTTGAAAGAAAATTTTTCCTTTTGAATTAACTATATTTCATGTTGATTTAATTTTCCAGTACAGTTAAATCAAAATGAAGTTGATACTGAAATAATACGAAAAATCATATTGAATCAAAGTAATTTCGAGTTGAAACAACGTGAATTTGATATTGGAACAACACGAAGAATCATGTTGAATCAAAGTTATTTCAAGTTGAAACAACGTGAATTTGATATTGGAACAACACGAAGAATCATGTTGAATCAAAGTTATTTCAAGTTGAAACAACGTGAATTTGATATTGGAAGAACACGAAGAATCATGTTGAATTAAAGTTATATCAAGCTGAAACAACATGACTTTAATGTAGCTATTTTATTAATTATTTTACTTACGTGATAGTCATCAGAAAACTTTTCGTTGTAGCTGACTGCCCCAGCCAAGATTTGAACTCGTGCCACCTGCATGATAGTCCACGCGCTTCAAACTTTTCTTTACTTATACACTAAATAAATACCATCGTATGTAAAATGCATTTCATTTTAATTCAACATGATTTAAATGATTATTTAACATAAAACTTATTTGAAATTAAAGTTATAGTCATGTCGATTGAAAATGAAACTTAACGTTTATAACAAAATTGTTTTAACGGTGATTTAAGGTAAGATTAATTATTTTCCGTTTAAAATTAATATGAAACAATGGTAATTTTAAACCAGCCGCAGTAAATATTCGCTGGTAATTCGTTTTTTGTGGTATACATAGACGACACATGTAAGAATAAACAACAACAAGTCACACAACTAAGCAGAACAGTGAATTGTAGCAATGAACAAAGCAAGTAAACACTAACACACTTAAACGACAAATTATTTTTTATTATTTTTATTTAGGGATAAATGTGAAGAATGTAGACAAAGAAAATTTTTACTGCGCGGAGGGTTGAACTGACGTTTCGATATCTTCCGCTAATCTCATCAGAGATTTTTACCGCTTAGACCACTCGACCAAAGTCGGTGGTTTGCAGTCAAGAGCTCAATATCATCTACTTTTAATCAATTCATACTGTCACTCTTAGGGAGCTATCGAAACGTGAGTTCAACCCTCCCTGCAGTCAAAATTTTCTTTGTCTACATGCTTCACATTTATCTCTAAATAAAAATATAATTTAATTGAAAAATTAAATTAAGACCGAACTGAAGCCAAAATAGTTAAAATTATTTTGAAGATATTTTTATGCAAGGCGCTAATTCTACAACAATAACAACACATGGTCCAACAATATACACAATAAAGAAACAAAAGTATGATAGAATGAAAAGCAGATATAATGTTTCCTATCATTCTTATGTATATTTCACCATTCATTCATAATTCAAAAAGAGCGATTGAACTAGAAGACCGACCTAGTTCATTGAGGAAATATGAACTAGAATGACCGAACATTCAAATAAACTATTTAAGTAAGGAGTAAAGACAAATTACTCTCATAAAATTTAAAAAAATGCACAAAAGTACGGGAACCAGTGTTCCCACGGGAAGAATAAAAAAAGTTACCGCTTTCATTCAAAAAAGTTACGTTTTTCGTTAAAAGTTACATTTTGAAAGGTTTTTTGAACAACGAAATCGAGGTAGGCTGATTTTTAATATTTATCATATTAATTTAATTTTTTCTTTGGTCTTTGAAAGCTGACACTCTTTTAAGGTATAATTTTGATAACAATAATAAAAAGTGCAAAGTTTGATAAGGTGTGGATTTTTTCAGTTTTTAGTGGTTGCAAGGCTTTAGCGTAGAGTAGTATAAAGGCTCACAAGTAAGTTCTATGAGTTTCACTACCATCTTGCGCCAACTTTTTTAATTATTACCTTTTTAGTGATCCCTATTATTACATATTTAAAATTTTTCAATGTGTGGAAAGCAGATAAAATTAAAAAAAATTTATGAAATAGTTATAATTAATTTTCGATAAATGCGATGAGAAAGGCTAAAAAAATTGTAAATAGATAAAATAAAATAATAAAGTTTGATTTTCAGTTCGCGTTTAGAAAGAAAGTGCCTAAAGTACTATTATAGAAATAAAATACAATAACTTTGTCATTTCTTTTTTAAAAGTTATAAAATTTCGAACATGAGCTAAGTAGCTATGTACCTTTGTAATACAGTGTTCATAATTTCGACACGCCTATAAATACCGCCCCTAATTTTATTTGAATATATCTCCTCCATTAATTGGCCAATCTTAAGAAGTTACGGGCCCATTTAATTTAAAGTTTAATAAGAATACATTTACAATACTTGGAATATCAATATTGTGTAAGTGCTCATAATAAAAATTAGCTTTAAAAAAATTTAAATATAAAAATCATTAGACTTAGAAAATTTTTATAAAAACTTTGTACATAGTATAAAGAGCACAAAGAATTTGACGTCATATTTTAAAGTTTTTATAGTGAGAAACTTAGCGGCCTTAAAACCATTTACAGTGATATATAAATCTTTAAGATTGGGCAACAAATGGCGGAGTAATGGGCATGGAAACATAAGAGGCGTTATTCATGGGCGTGGCAAAAATAAAAAAACGGTAATACAATGGGCTTTAACTAATTAACTCACGTACTAAAATTTATGACTTTCAACAAAAAATAAAAAATGTATGGGGTTTTGGCCGAAATCTCCCACTGTGCAATAGAGTAATTTCAAAAATTTACGGCACGAAAAGAGAGTGGGTACTCCAATTTTAATTCAATTCGACAGACATATATGTATATCTTACTTTTATGTGCGCATCATATCGTGCACGAATTAATCTATACCTCTTATGGTTCCAATTTTATGGCTGTCTAAACTTGGACATCTCGGCTATTTTGAGAAAAGTTCATAATATTCAAGATGGAATAACTTTAGAGCGCTTCATTAGATATTAATAATTTGGGTGTCATTCGAAAGGTTTTAGTCTCCTCTTAGCAAGTATGGATTAAAAAGGATACAGCTTTCCCTGAAACTCCTAAAAATTCCTCTAAAATGCCAACGTATACAATAAAAAGCTGTCAGTTGGCTTCATTCCTTAAAAAAAAACAAGGAAAATTTTAATACCTGTTTTTAAGATATTTAAGGATACTTTGGCATTTTAGAGGCACTTGCAGCAGGAAGCAATATCCTTGTAAATCAATACCTGCTAAGAGGAGACTGAAACCTTTCGAATGGCACAAAAAATATTAATATACTAGCCTCTGATACCCTCAACATTTTGCTGGAAATTGCATTTTATTCAAAGAGTAGACCATGACCTGCTATATAGATTTGTGCCAAATAGTTCATTTTAATGTTCGGTCATTCTAGTTCATATTTACTCAATGAACTAGGTCGTTCTTCTAGTTCAATCGCTCTTTTTGAACTATGAATCATTCTATCATTCTTTTGAATCATTCTATTGCTCTTTTTGAACTATGAATCATTCTATCATTCTTTTGTTTGTTTGTTATGTATATTGTTGGACCATGTGTTGTTATTGTTGTAGAATTAGCGGCTTGCATAAAAATATCTTAAAAATATTTATGAATTCTTTGATTGTACAACAGTAACTAGAGAGAGAGAATAATAATAATAAAGTTATCATTTCCTTATGAATACTAAAAAACGCCTTTACTCGTATATTAATTTTTACAAAAATCAATTTGTTTTGACAACATCCAAAGATAGTTACATATCGAACCCTTAGCGCAAAATGATCGTAAGCGACATTTTGTAAGAAACTAATTTTTTTAATGAAATAAAAATTTTGTGAACTTACCCATAGTTTAAAATCATTAAAATGTAAAATTTGTTGTTAACGTTTAAAATACAGGCTATAACATTTGATCGTAAGCGACAGTTTATGAATTTAACTTGCACATGCCAACACAGTTATATCGGACAAACTGGAAGAAAGATAACAACAAGATTTCGCGAGCACACGAGAGACTACAACAAGAAACTGAGAGAAGCAGGAATAACACCAGAATCGAATTTCGCAAACCACATATTCGACAACAAATGTACACCAGGACATATTAGAAAAACAGTTAAACTATTACATTCACAACATAAAGGACGGCGACTGATCGTATTAGAGAACATGGAAATATACAAGCAAAAAATATTTGAAGGAAGAATAATAAATGAACAAATAAACACTGCTTCAGACGTAATATTTGAACCGTTAAAATATTTTTACACAAAAGAAAACAATAGTCCAGGCAACGTTGTAGAAAATTAACAAGACAAAAGGATTACCCGGAAACGTGCAATTACGGATTATTACCTACGTAGGGATAAAACAACTGATAACTAATAGAGCAGATTATAAACCAAATATTAAACACAAACATAATAGTAAGAGACACAGGTAGCAGACAGAGACACATAAAAGCATATAGTGGCGAGAGAGAGAAATAGGGAGCAGAATACAAAAGGGATCAAGGAAGGAAGTTATGTATACAAACGAATTATAAAAGAAACAACGTACAACAGAAAAACGATTTAGTATTCAATAGAACACTGAAGATGGCACATAGCCGAAACCGATCTGTTTACAAACCAAATTTGACGTGGGATGACGGAAAATCGTTCCAAGCTCAAAATATAAATCATGTTTAAATATGAAAAATTTAATTTTTGTCGCTTACGATAATTTGGCGCTAAGGGGTCGATATAATTAAATTAAAAATTTGCTTACTGTATTTTTAAAAATTACATACCTAATATTTATGACTTAAATATATATAAAAATGAGTTTATCTGATATCATTTTCTTTACAATATTCATTAAATAAGAAATAAAAATGTTATGTTAATATATCAACCCCTTTGCGCGAAATGATCGTAAGTGACATTTTGTAAAAAGAAAATATTTTTATTGAAATCAAAATTTTATGATTTTTTTATATATAAATCGTAAAAATATCAAAATTTTTGATAACTTTTAAAATACAGCCTATAAAATTCTATCGTAAGCGACAGTTTATGAATATAAATCATGTTTAAATTAGGGATGTAACGATACGCCGTTTTGCCGATCCGATACCGATACCGATACTTAAAAATAAATATCGCCGATACCGATTCCGATACCGATACGAATATTGAAATTGACTTAAAGTTTAGATTAACAAAACTCAAGTGCAATTTTTTTATTATACAAAATTACAGTGTAAGAGATTATTAATATTTAAAATTGATATTAACCCAGTATAAGAAATTGCGAGTATTTTTTAAGGACCTACATTTTCTTTGCTTCCAAAAAATCTATATTAAAAATATGCAGATAACACAGTGCAACAGTCCAAAAAACTAACGGACTTGACAGTATAGATTCGATTGTACTACCACGGGGTAGTAAAACCCTATACTTAGCTTGGCGAATTTGGTGACCAATTTCGTTTTATGCACCTCCAAAGTTTTGGAAAATCAGCGGGCCCTCAAAAAAAGGTGTCATCAACTTTTGGCCAACAGAAAATTCAAACTCGATGATACGGCTTAACTATATATGGCAATAATGTAGCTAAGAGTTCGCTAAACAGATTTTATTACCATTTTATGCCAAAAAAAATTTTTTGTGCACCTTTTTTGAAAAATTAAGGGAAAAAATTTTTTTTTCACTTTTTCCAGAATAACTTACAGGGACTCGTAATTTTTTATTAACAATATTTGGCAAAGTTATAGCTACGGTAAAGCTGAACAACTTTTGTAAACATGTCAATACAATCTGAATTTATCTGGGCACCCTAAACAGCCCAGAAAAACTAATTTCTACCTTAAAAGTTTTCGTTTTTTACGAGTTAGGCTATATTTTTATTGCATTTTTTTTGCTTTCCTTGTTATTGTTCCACTTTTTATGTTGCTGATTTCAGTATTTACTATTTTTTATTGTTTGTTGTTGTTTTGCCAAATAATGGTAATGAAAAATTTGGAATCCCTACAAGTTATACTGAAAAAAGTGAATAAAATAATTTTTTTTTCAAAAAAAGTACAGGAACATATTATTTTTCTGGGCACAAAATCTTAGTGAAACACAACAAAGAAGTATGCACTTGAATAACTGTTTTCAAAAAAAAATTTTTTTTTGCATAAAAAAATAGTGAAAAACTGAAATTTTTAAGGTAAAAAGTGGTCTGTGTGAGCTATTAGAGTGCCTAGATACGTGCAGATTGTATTGATATGTTCACAAAAGTGGTTCAGCTCTACCGTAACTATAAGTTTGCCAAATATTGTTAGTTAAAAATTACAAGTCCCTGTAAATTATTCTGAAAAAAGTGAAAAAACATTTTTTCCTTAATTTTGTGAACAAAAAGTTAACGAAAAATTTTTTTTGCCATGAAATGTTAAAAAAAATCTGTTAAACAGACTCTTAGCTACATTATTGTCATATACAGTTAAGCGTTATTATAAAGTTTGAATTAGCTGTTGGCCAAATACTGATGACACCGTTTTTTGAGGCCCCACTGATTTTTAGAAAATTTGGAAGTCCATAAAAAAAAATTGGTCACCAAATTCGCCAAACTGAGTAAAGGGTTTTACTACGCCATTGTAGGACAATCGAACCTGTACTGTCCAGTTCTTGTGTTTTTCCAAAAGTCTTTATTTATCGCATAGTGTAATTAGTAGAAAAGCAAGAAAAAAAATTAAATTCCTTTATAATTTTAAAAAATTCTCGCCATACTCGCATTAAAAAAATTGTGAAAATGGGTAATTTTTTATCCTTTTTTCTTGAGGAAAAACCATTATAGAACACCGAAAAAGAAATTTGTCCGAGCATCGCTTCCAATTCGGTGATTGGTAATCGAAAAACAGAACTTCTTGCAATGGCAAGGATATGTAACACTAATTAAAAATGATCCAAATTTGCAATACTTCCGGATCGCGAATTCTACATTTTCATGACTACTTTGGAGTGTCTTTTTTTTGCTGGAATAATATTTAAAAAACAACGAACTGAATTTGAATTCATGGTAAAATTAACAAAAAATAAATAATTTTTTTACAAAATAATAGTATAAAATATTATTAATTTTTAAAATTGATATTGATAAGATTTAAAAAATAAGGAAATGAGTTTAGTTCATGGTAAAATTAATATAAAATAAATAATTTGTCAGAAAAAAACTCTGAAAAAATTTTTAAAAGTATCGTCGTATCGACAGTAAAATATCGCCGATACCGATGTATCGGAAAATCTGAAATATCGCCGATATATCGGTATCGGTATCGGTATTCGTTACATCCCTAGTTTAAATACAATAAAAAACCGTCCTCCTGAAAAATAAAATTTTTGTCGCTTACGATCATTTAGCGCTAAGGGGTCGCTATGTTAAAAGTTAAAAACTGATTTAAAATTTTTTTTCAATATGTATCTTTTTGGGAAAAAATTTATCTTTTTGTAAACTAAAATGTATCTTTCTCGAAATTTCACTGGCAACGCTGGTGTGAATATAAGAAAAAAGTAAAAAAATTTACCTACATATGTAGTAAACATATTCTGTGAAAGCGATGCCACAAGTACCTATGTCTGTATGTATGTATGTACATACATATGTACATGCATATGTTATTTCATCCTATACATAGATACACACATGGATTTCATATGTACATTTGCTCACAAGGAAAGGTATATTTCATTTTGTTTCATAGTTCAATTGAACTAGTGAATAGTGAAAACTTGAACTAGTTTCCTTAGTTCAATTGATGAAATAGTTCAATTGAACTAGTTCGCTCGTGAACTACACAAGTCTACTGCTACATACAATTACTTTTTATGGGGTGTACCCATCTTCTGCTCTGATATCCGCGAATTTGTTTTAGAAATTGCAGTTTATTCTAAGATTAACCCGCATAAAATTTTGTTCATTTTCATCATCAGATTTGTAGACAACGCCTTAACCACTTCAGCCAACAGCACATTAAAACAGCTTGCATTTAACGCTTTTAAAGTTTTTTCTATAAAAAATGTTTACTATGAAAACTGTTTCATTGTATGTAAGAAACATTTTCATTGTATGTATGAAATAGTTTCATAGAGTTTTAGGGAATTTGAAACAAATAAATGAAAGTTTTTTTTTGTTTTTGTATAAAAATTTATTTTATTTCATGTATTGTGAAGTGTTTTGGCAATAAATACTCAAATCTAGTGGGATAAAGTTTTAAGTCTTCTTATAATTGGAAAAAAATTTTAATTTCAAAAATTAAAAATTTAAAGCGGTCCCATTAAACAAATGAAAATTATCATTCTATTAATGCAACATTTCATTCATATGATGAACAAATATCAATGAAGCCGCTTCATTAGCTGACTGACTGATTTTCGTCTTAGTGTAGAGATATCGGAAAATTAAGAATTACTTCGTATGGTGGGTACCCGTTTCCAATATTTTGCTGGAAATTACATGTTATTCTAAGAATAACACACATCGAATTTAGAGAGCCTCACTCTCATAGTTGTACAGATATAGGAAAATTAAAAATTACCTAGTATGAGGCACCCGTTTCCCCCTCCAATACCTTCGAGATTTCGCTGGAAATTGCACTTTCTCCTAAGAGCAGAATGAACTATATGGTTTATATGGCTTATAACTTTTTTATTTATGCGATTATTATAATTTTTTTTACAAATAGCTTTGAAAATTTTTCTACAATTAGCTTTGAAAAATGATATCCTGTAAGTGATGTTCATTTTCTGCTTCGCACATACGTGCTCTTTTTAGCATATTTTCCATAATTTTTCGCAAAATTTCGGGTGTAATGGCCATGATTTCATTTCGAATGTAGGTTTTTAGTTGGATTATGGTTCTTGGTTTGTTAACGTACACTCTTTCTTTCAAATATCCCCAAAGAAAACTGTCAGGAGATGTTAAATCTGGTGAACGTGGAGGCCAGTTAAAACCGCATGTGCGCGATTTAATGCGTTTGCCGAATATGTCCCTTAACAAAGACATTGAGGCACCTGCAGTATGTGCTGTGGCTCCATCTTGTTGAAACCACAAGTTTGGATGGTTTTCCACAGCTGGCCTAACCAAATTTTCCAACATCGTCCGATATGCACCACCGCTGACAGAGATTGAGACACCACTTTCATTTTCAAAAAAATATGGGCCAATTATCCTTTCGGAGGATACACCGCACCAAACAGTACAATTAAGTGGGTGTGATTGTCGTTGATAAACTGCTGTTGGATTTTCCGTAGCCAAATCCTACAGTTTTGCTTGTTGACCATACCCATTTAATAGGAAATGGGTTTCATCGCTCATTACCAAATTGTGAATAAAGTCTGGATTTTCCTCGGCTTTTTCACGGAAACGAATGACATATTCAAGCCGTTGCTGGTAGTCTGTCGTCTTCAATTCTTGCACAAATTGAACTTTATGTGGGAACAAGTCTAATGTACTCAAAATTCTGTGCAGCGACCGCCGTGATAGTCCAAGTTGTGTCGAACGCCTCCTTGTTGCTGTTGATGGACAGTGTGTACGGTAGGTGTTCTTCCGGCACCAGGAAGGGTTCTTACAGACCCATGCTGACGAAAATTTCCAATCAAATGGTTTATTGCTGACGCTGTGGCTGAAATGCGCACATTAAAAGTAGGACGATATGCACAATAGACTGTTGGTTTGAAAAATAAAATTCAATTATTTTTGTACGTTGTTCGATCGTGTAATGATTGATAAATAATTCCCCAAGTCTTCTTCACAAAATGCGGAAAAAAACAAAGAAAAAATAATAATTAATAAAGTTATAAAGAATTCAAACTATATAGCTCATTCTGCGCTACCCTATAGTTATACAGATATAGGGATATTAAAAATTGCTTTGTATGGGGGACCCTTTCCCCAAAAAATTATCAAACAAAATTTTGTGTGTTTGAATTTTCCTGTCGTCAATAAGACAATTCCGAAATTTCACAACGATCGGTCGCACCGTTTGGCGTCCTATAAGGAACATACACACAAACAAACAAATATAAATTTTTATATATATACATATATAGCCGATGACGAGTTCTAAAGTTATTCAATCTGTTGAATATGACAAAATTTTCTCAAAAACAGCCGAGATACGCAAGTTTAGACAGATATAAAATATAGCCCTCTATATACCCCTCTATAAAAGGTGTCGGAATATACTTGGACAATCTAATTGACGCGCACTTAAGAGTAGAAAATATATATATATATATATATATATATATATATATATATATATATATATATATATATATATATATATATATATATATATATATATATATATATATATATATATATATATATATATATATATATATATATATATATATATATATATATATATATATATATATATATATATATATATATATATATATATATATATATATATATATATATATATATATATATGTATGACGAATTTTATTAAAATTGAAGAGGGTAAAATGTAGACCGTGTCAAAAATTTTGGAATTACTCAATAGTTTTTATTTCTTTTATTTAAATAATTTCTATTCCAACCGATTCCGTTCGGATTGGTTTTGATTCCGTAGTTGTCATTCCGAAAAAGTACATTTTTGGTGCTTTAGATTCCGTTTATTTTGTATTTCGTTTTTGCAATGATATAGATTTTATACCTTGAGGCGTTTTTTAACTCTTGTTTTTAGATGCAAAGCTAACATTAAGCTTTTTATTAAAATGGAAAGCTTATGACCAAATTTTTATTTGACGCTCCTAAAAATATGAAAGCTTTTTAAAAGAGTAAATAAACGCCTCAAGGTATAAAAACTTTATCATTGTAAAAACGAAATACAAAATAAACGGAATCTAAAGTACCAAAAATGTACTTTTTCGGAATGAAAACTACGGGATCAAAACCAATCCGAACGGTACCTGTGACATGGCTGATAAAAACCAAGTTAAATCACACTAATCCTGAGCAAAAGTAGTGGTTACGCTTTTTTGGGCAAATATTTGCTAAGTGTAACCGTACCTTCAGGAACGTTTTTTTTTTAATTTTTGACTATCTTAGTTAGATGATCTTTCAAGCTTTTTTCATTTTGTTTGGCGCTGTAGATCTAAGAAATAATTATACAAATTATGTTATTAATATTAATGAGCAGTTTTTACATTGAATTATAAGAAAAAACTAAAACATTTTTAAAACACAAAACTATCTAAGAATAATAATAGAAAAGCATATATTGTACATATTACATAAATAATTGTATTACCTTTGTTATTACTACATATTTCCTTAGTCTCGTTTATAAAAGCTAACACTTCCGTTTTTTTTACATAATTTAGTTTTGGTTAAATAATAGACCTTTTGTTGTCTTTAAAAAAAAACGATAAAATACATCTATAAACTATTTCCTGATCTGTCTCAACAAAATAAGTAATTAAATTAAACTGAAGCAAACAATACATTGTCACAAACAAAGTTTAAAAAAGACTTAAGCATATTAACCTCTTAAACAGAGAAATAGAACAAAAAATTAAGAACACAAGAAATTGTAAATATGTAAAACACATTTAAATAATTATATTCTATCCGTTATCTCTTTAAAGCAGGTGATCAGTCTTGGCAATTTATCATGATTATATTTCATCATAATAGATAACACCGTACAACAAAATAATTTTTTTTTCAGAATATGTAACAAAGTTCTAACGATTGATTCTGGTAGAGGGCACCAAAAAAAAATATGTATATTAAGTAGTACGTGTATTGGCGTTTCGAAAGTTTACATCTGGGATTAATTTTAGGGGGAGTTAAATTTCCCCTCGTTTTGCACATAGTTATACTGACCGACATAGGACATCTTGTAGCCCTTACGTTAAAGGTATAAGTAGGGCTTTTTATTCCCGGACTTTTTTGTTTCCCGGGAGAGCGGGAAATAAAAAAGAAATTCCCGGGATCCCGAGAATATAATAATAATATATTTACAAAACATTTTAATTTCCAGAATCCATTGAATTTTATACGAGCAAAATGAATCATTAAATCATTCCTTTTTTAAACTTAGCTTTATTTTAAAATTATTTCACGAACAAAATAGTTTCTAAAGAAATGAAATAAAAAAGCAAAAACCTGAACAAATCACAAAACAAAAAGATTCAAAGTAAATTAGGTAAAAAAGAACTGAGCAGGAAGAGCGCATACAAAAAATTAGTAAAATCACTGATGAACTGAAATTAAATTAGTTTTATTTCTGATCATTCATCAATGATTTTAACACGTGGTTGCCAGAGGGCGGAAGTAATTAAAAGACCGATTAAAAAGTTGTCTACGATAAATGTTGCGGCCTTAGAATATTAAATTCAGTCCTTTACTTCTTGGTATGCAATGAAAATTCCCTGCCCTTAGACAATTTTTAAAATTATATTCTCTGTTGAAAATGGCTTTTTAAAACAGTCAATAGGGCATTTCAGTAGTAGTATTCAGTGTCTGATGCAAATGGTCTTGACCTTATAAGGTCAAAATCCCGATACACATAAATATATATATATATATATATATATATATATATATATATATATATATATATATATATATATATATATATATATATATATATATATATATATATATATATACCCAGTAAAAAATAGGATCATCCAAAGAGTAATCTTGGAGCGCTCCTTTGCGAGTAATGGATTACTCCATAAAACTCCGGATCTCATTGGATTTTTAACACAGCATGTCCGCAGACACGAGTACTCCTTTTAAGATCCTTATGGAGTACTCCCTTTGATCTTGAAAATGACGACAGAGGGAGTAATCGTTTTTGTCTCCTAAAAGAGCATAAAGGGAGTACTCGTTTTTGTCTCCTAAAAGAGCATAAAGGGAGTACTCGTTTTTGTCTCCTAAAAGAGCATAAAGGGAGTACTCGTTTTTGTCTCCTAAAAGAGCATAAAGGGAGTAAACATTCATATAAAATACAAATTTGGTTATTTTTAACACAAACAAGAAAATATTTATTTATTTTTTAAAATTTTTTCAAAAATATTATGGTTTTTTTGTTGGATTCGACGAGGTTGAAGTTTTTGACGAGTAGGTCTGTCGGTAAACAGTTGCCTTACATTTGCGAAATGCCATCTTGAAAGAACTTTCATATTCCGGGTATGTTGGATACATGTCTTTAAGTGCTTCTGCAAGAAAATTAAAGAAAAGATAACACGTAATATATTATTTAAGACATGATATTAAAAATGCAGCTATTACCGAAATAAAAAATGTTAAATAATTTGTATTTGTTTAAGGCTATCATATTTTTTGATCCATCCCAATTTAATTTGAGCAACATATTTTCGCCGATCATTTTGCGTAGTGCTTTTTCAATTTTGATTTTGTCAAACCTCAATTTAATATACGAAATCTGAAATAAATTAAAATAAAAAACAAACAATTTTGAATACTTGTTTAACTGATTGCGTTAAAAAAAACTCAGTCTTACCACTTCTGAATCAGGCTCGGTTTTAATCAGCTGTTCTGCCGAATTTAATTCCTCCAAAGAATTAATTGGGAAAATTTTAAGATCCCTACTAGTTGGGCGTAAATGCTTAGCAAGCTGTTCTAATAAAACAGTCTGTTTACACATAATTTGCTTTAATGATCCGACTTCATTTGTGAGAATATCAACTTTGTTTTCCAGGTTTTTTATTGCTTCCTTAGCTTCATGGCTTGTTTCTGGAAAAATATAAATTAAAGAAAGAAAAGAAAAATATAATAAAATGAATACTATAAGAACTATAATAAGGAGGCTCTATGCATTTACCTGTCACACTATTCGAAGCGCTGGTTTGAGTTTCCGGCGTAAATATTGGCTGCGTTTGGAATATGTTTGCGTTGAAATTCATGGTTCATGAATCTAATACGTGTATTAAAAATGGGATATGTTCATGCGTTACAGAATCGCCCAATTTACATTAATTTTTCCAGCAATGTTTTGAGACCAATTAAACTGAACCTTATGTAAAAGACCCACTGAATCCGAATTGATCACTTTTCAGTTTAATGGGTCTAAAAACATTGCTGCACAAATTAATGAAATTTGGGCGATTCTAATGTATGTATGTACTGTATGCCATTCTCAATTCTGACAGTGATGTAAAATAGGAATAAATACAAAGTATTCCCCATCAGGTATGCAAAATATTTTGCAATATATGTCACGCACGTTAATTTTCTCTCGATTAGTATTAAGAGTTTTCGCCTTACAAACTCCTAAACACTTTTTAGAGTCTACGGGATACTGAAACAAGCTTACAGCATCTGTGAATTCGTTACCGACTACGTATTCTTCGCCGGCATCTACTTGGAAGCCATATATTTTAATGGGAATCATATTCATAGTGAAGCAATAATTGTCAGGAGACTTTCCGGATAAGAAAAACGTGTCGAACTTATATCTCAAAAACAAGTTGTTTTCGTGTTTTTTCCCAAGTGGTAAAAATTTAGGATCTTCCGTTTTTAAAATCAAATGTCGTTCTATGGCACGATTGTTTAGCTGTTGGCTAAGCTGTGACGGTTTCCGACAATCTTTTTTTAAAGTTTGCAAAAAATTCTCATATTTATATGCTGAAAAATTATCAACACTTCCAAAGCTTTCAACGCATTTCGCCAAATGTAGTAAGTTGTGCACGTTATAGCTGATCATTTCACTTCCATATATCAAGGCAAAATCGGCAACAAAAGCTTCCATTAGTTTCTGAACGCATTGCAAATTCTGTTGACAATTCGAAGGACATGAAACAATACGATATGCTGCATGTAAAAGCAAAAAGTGGGTGTATAAATCGTCATGTAATATATCCTTGAAAATAACTATTCCTGTGTAAAGCACTACTTGTCGGAATTCCTTTGCCTTCCATCTGCATACCTCATCAAATGTTCTTCCTTTCCGAGCGAACTCTTTTGGCGTATAATTCGCTACAGATAATATTTTGCGATTTAATTCATTGTTTTTCGAAATGCTTAATTTATATTTTGTTTTTTTTTTTTGTAAAATTAAACGCAACATCTTTTTAAACACTCCAAGGTCAATCAAATGCATAGTGTCAAGCGGAAATTGTGTGACCATGTTGATGTTGCATAATTCCAAGGGGTGAATTTCGCTTTGAAATTGCGGTAAGTGATAAGCCTTGCTTTTTCGTGCTTTGAAAGTTACATCAGTTCTTGCATTTCCAGGCACTATAGTGTAATTTAGTCTTCTATATTTATATGAAGCCTCTTGCTCACATTTCGAACAACCTTGGGCAGAAGTGTGACCCACTGTACCGATTAAAAAAGCCCTTGCAGGTGTGTCACAAACAAAAAGTCTAATTTTGGGTATGAACAATTTGTCAACAATTTTAATACCTTCATTCTTTAATTTGATGTATTCTTCCACAAACCGTTTTAGGAATATTGCTACATCTGGAGGCTTTGATGGGCCAATATATGTAGCAATTAAAAATGGCTCTGTGTTTTTAAATTCTGAAAAGGCACCTAGGATTGGCCATAATGACTTTGATGAGCTTTTATAAAGCGGCATTCCATCCACAAATATATCTATCAGTAATTCGGAATTTGCGTTAGGTGATAAGTACTGGCCGTGCATCATCACTGCTTTTTCTAAACCATAATGAAAGTATTCACCTGGTGCCATATCTGTTATTTCTGGGCTCTCTATGGAGCAGCATGGGTTTTCTGCATGCACTGCTTTCAACAATGTTTCTCTGCATAGTGGAACGTCCATACCTTCACTTTTTAAAATGTAGAGTAGTGAATTACAGCATTCGTTCGAAACGCGATTTTCAATTACCCAAGAAGCAAGCTTCTGATTAACATTTTCAGTGATATTGTTTGAGTTGATATCATAATGAACATCAAAGTTTTCCGTTTGGCTATCTCCATTCGATAATTCATTGACTTTGTTAGGTGGTGATGCCTCTTGTTCACTTAAAGTCTCCCGATTACAATTTGAGAATTTTTCAATTTCTTTTCCAACTAATCGTCTTAAATGACGCTTAGAAACTAAATTTTTACACATTTTTAACAATTTGTCACTATACCCGTACCTTTTTGCTTTTTTTTAATAACACATCTTTCACTTTTTAAAACTAAACTGATTAAATAGAAAAACAAAACGAAAATATCAGCAATTAACAGTTATGTCAAAGCAAAAAAAAAAACCAAAAACGAACTGATACATCCCTCATTGATCCATTTGGAGTATTAAGCGAGGCATAAACAACAAAACAAAAAAAATGTTTCGATAGCTCGCTTATTACTACAAATGGATGAACAAGTCATTGCTCCTTTATTGCTCGATTATGGATTAATCCATATATTTTTTACTGGGTATATATATATATATATATATATATATATATATATATATATATATATATATATATATATATATATATATATATATATATATAATTTTTTTGCGCTTTCTACCAGAATTGGTCGTTAGAACCTTGCAATTAAAAAACAAAAATTGATTTTCTTGTGCATTGTAATTATTAGCAATTTTTGCCAAAATCAGCTAGCTTTACTTTATTATGAATAACATCGTCAGTTTTTGATAAATGTTCGTGCAATTTACCCTTATTAATTTGAGGTATACGTAGCTTTATGATCCAATAATAAAAATGGTAGCTCTTTTGCCATTTTTGATTTGCTGTAAATTTTTAATAAATTTCAATTAAAAAAAACTATATGAATTCCGAAACCTTTGAGTATACAAAAGAAGAATATAAGTGCGGCTTAATTTTATTTCAAGTTTCTAAGTTGGTTTTGTGATACAATTTCACAACGACTTCACAAGTTGTGATAAAATCGGGGAAGTAGCATCTGCAAAAATCCCAAATTAAAAAAAAATTATCCATAGAATTAAACGTTTTTGTGGTTAAGGGACCATAATACATACAAAATATGGTGGTACTCCTTACCATTTTTTCATGGTGCATAGTGTTATAAAATATTTTGAACCTGCGATTCGTAACCGGCGCAAACCGGAGTTTGCCAATACACAATGTTCTGTTTTTTTATGCCATACATTTGATTTGAAGACATGTTCCCATAATTGAATATTATTTGCCCAAGAATATTAATTTTTTATTGTGATTATATAGAACTAATTTGATTTTTAATCCAAAGTGATTATATATTTAAGCTAAGGGTCTTAACGTTATATTGAGAACGAATTAGACGTGATCAATATTCCAAGAAATTAGGGGAAAAATCAACATAACTTTAATTGCAACGCACACAGCAGAACAGCATAAAGCTGTTTTCGGAAGCCGTCACATTCCCATTCATTGAAAACATTTTAGTGACTAACGGTCCTGTATGCAATGTACTATTAAAAGTTAACGAGGGCTTAAACGACAAGTACGGCCGTTAAAGTCCACGTTGACATTTAATCGTACATTGTGAAAAGGGCCGTAAATGTTATGGCCAATTTAGAGTTGATTAAGACTTTGCTTTAAATTTTAGTGCTCGCCTCGTTCCTCATTTAAAGTAAAACCTTTGGATGGACATTTATTACTTTTTCTTGTTTACAAGTACTTGTCCCAATATTTGATGTTTTACCAAAATTACTGAAAAGAGCTGCGATTGAACAGAAGAGTTACCAAAAAAAAATGTTGTTGTACTTGTAAAAAAAGACTCGTCATAGTTTAAACTACTTTTACATTTTGTTGTCAGTTTAAGAAGAAAAAGAGGCAGTTAACATTGCAAATTAAAAGAAGCAAAAACCTTATTGTCGGTTAAGACACCACCATCATTCATTTCGAAGAAGATTGTAACACAATGGGGCCAAGCACTTTGAAATAACATAAATTTAACTTTTAATTGTGGTAAATATTTTTTTTGCTTGCTCACTGTTAATAAGTAGCATTAAGTAGAATTTCTGATAAAAAAAATATTATCACATGTTCTGTATTCCGCACAGAAAAAACTATCACCAAAAAATTTTCAAACAAACGTTTTTTAAAAATAAATTCTTTTTTCAGTAAATGTTCTTTACATAATCAATGAATTGTTTGTTTGACTTTTATTTAGGATACAAACACCAAAAACAACAAGAAAAACAGTGTCGTAAAAAAACAAATCCGATGACGACACACAAACAAATAACAACAACAACAATGATAGCAAAAGGAATGCGATTGTACCAAGTTTGTTTACTGAAGATTTTTGAGTGAATGAATTCGTTAATGTTGCATTAATTCTCATTAATTTTTTTAGAGTCTTTAGATAAACATTCAGACTTGAACATATTTAACAAAGTGAAATTTCATAAATGCTTAATGGATGATGATGATGACCCGGACAAAAATTTTGTTTGATATATTACAAAAAAACCAGTAAATATTTTTGTTTGATTAAGTAAACTATTTTGTTTATTATTTGTAAGTATTTTTAGACTAGTTGGCTTATAAATTCGGCAAAAATATTGTCTGTTATTTTTCAGAAAATCCAGTAAATCTTTTTGTTTGATTTAGTAAATTGTTTTGTTTACAATTTGTAAATATTTTTAGACAAATTGTTTTATAGATTTAAGCAATTTGTTCACTGAAAAAACCAGTTTTTTTCAATGAAATTTTTGAGATATTTTTGTCTATATTTAAAATTTGTTTGTAGGTCCGTTCCTAGACAAAATATTTACTATTTCATTGAATTCCTTTACAGCAAATGAAATTTAGTATTTTCTGTGCGCTTGAAATCAAAAAGTTCAGTTTATTTTCCTGTTGGATGAACACCAATACTATTTTCTGCTAGGCTAGGTTAGTGCACATTGTAAGACTATCAGTCAGTATATAATTTGAGACCTACTTAAACTGCTCAGTGATAAACTCTCCCGAAGTCTTCCGTTATCATACTGCTCACCACTTGTCTGTTGTATGTGATGATTTCAATTCTTTTTCGTGAAAACTGAATACGAGAATTAAATGACTCAAGTTGATATCAAACTGCACTTTCCCAGTGTTACCATTGGTTTTATTTTTCTTCATTACCATTTTTCTGATTTCGAAAATATATATTGCGAACTAGTGTAAAATTTTACAATAAATATATAAACTTGTGGGTCCTTTTTTACTTGTATTGTAAGATTTTGCTCTAATTATCAATATATTTTTCATTCAAACAAGTTTTATGTTTCTCCTGTAAAACTTTTAAAATAGTAGATAGGGCTTCCTGCATTTTCTGTGACGATATGGTGTTTGATATTCGTCGTAGACGAAAAAGTTTGTTGTTTTTGTAATGCTGTATTTGTATTTATATGTATGTTAAGGACAAAATAAACTACGCAAGCGGCTTGCCAAACATACTTTTTTCATTGGCATACAGACTACACAAAACTATTTGGTGCAAGTATAAATTTTTCACTTTAATCACTAATCTAAATTTAAATTTTCGACGCCGACGTCACTCTATGGAAATTTTGTTGCAAATTAACCAATTTCACAATGGACTATACAAGCAGCTCGCCGCAAATTCAATATTTCAATCAAATTGTCAAAAAATTTTTATTTTTTCTTTAAACGGCTTGTCAAGCCGCTTGTCAAACATGAAAACACCGCCATAGATTACTCAACTGTGAACTAGCGTTCCCCTTACATGTGTGGAGCATTTTTTTCGGATTTTGATTGTAAATCCTCCTTTTTAGTAAAAAAAAAACATTGTGCTGATCACGTAACGAGAAGGCTTGCCGCATATTAGGGGCACTATAATGGGCAATTAAGAAATTATGGGAAATTATAGCGGTGCGTATTGTACCAAACAAAAACTTAGAAAAAAGATAAATGTGAAAATAAGGTCAAGGTCCTATCGAAAAACTTCTGTCGCTAAAAATACTGAGATCAAAATGAGGAACAAGCTCTTGATAGGTACAATACCATCTCATTTCCTGGCAACCTGCTAGCTTGGCAATATTTATTTACCTTTCTAATATTGGGAAACCGGTTTGTTTCTGAATTTTAAAAACCGCAACCATAATTTTTTAAATTTCAAATAGTCGAACTTTTCGAAAACCGTTTTCTAGAAAATGCCGAATGAGCGATCACTTTAGTAGATCCCAAATACTTCTAACTTGTAGACAAATTAAGCACTATGGGGTTGGAAGAGAAAGGGATGTTATTTTGTATCATTTTGCGAAGAATCGTTCGCTACTATTTCACATTGATAAAAATATGGGTCCTTCAGACCATGTACACAGAAAAAAATAGAAAAGAATTATATTCAATAAAACCATGTTATTGAAAAAATATGAATTTCAATAACATTTGTCATTAACTTAACACAATATTTCGTTGTATATATATCTTTCCTCTACCGTTTATTTCTTTTCTTTTCACACATAAGTACTTAAAACAAGTTTTATCTCATAAAAAAATAACTTGGATATGGCTCAGCTATAGAGAGTATGCTTTACGTCCGGGAACACCGGGTTCCTATCCCAGCCATGTCCACATTTTTTTTAATTTATATATTTTTTTCTTTTGAAATAATTTTGTTATCAATATAACGGAATTCTTTATCACAGGAAATTTGAAAAAAAAGATTATTGAATACCGGGATTTTTTATCGAAAACGTAACTAATTTTTTTCTGTGCAGGGTTGGAAACGAAATAAATGTTATCTTGTATCATCTTGTAAACGGTTCTCCACTTATTTGTGCTTCTCAGTGATGATTGTGATACCATGAGAGATTACTGACTAGCAGTGAGTTCATGACAAGTTTACATAGAAGAGGTTTTCCGCTTTGCAGAATATGTATCTCAATTTGAGAACTTGTAAATCGTATCATTTCCCAGGTTGAACCTAATGCTCCTTTTGGCCAGCAGTTTTCAAACGTGGACAATATTTGAGTGATATTCCGTTAAGATTTTTAGTCATGTTTTTAAAAGATTGTAAGTAGAAAGATAGACAGTCTTACAGGTCTGAAATTTTTAGCTGTGAGAGGTTCCCCTACTTTGGAATACAAATCGCCTAATTATGATATTAGCAGAATTTGAACGAACTATTTCACTAGTTCAGCTCAGACACAAACCTAGAGATCAAACAAATTTAAGTCCTTGGGATAGCAGCGGTATTAGAGGTACGGTATATACAGCACTTAATTCATATTAGTTACTCGATTCTTGAATTTATTTACCTCGTCCCTATAAGTCGATCAGTTGTCTAACCAAATTTTTGGGGAATTTTTTAAAGGGAAAATTAGTTTTCAAAACCGGTGCATGGGCTGTGATTTTATTTACAGTTTCGATGCTCTGTATAGTAAAAGTTTTAAATATGTGTGTGAGTGTGTTGCTATTATATAAAAACTGAAGTTTTGTTTTAATATAATCAGATAGACCGTTCTCAAGTTAGACCAAAACCATTTTTATAACACTGCGTTTTTTTAACACTCTTTTCCTGCTTCGTTTGAGGTCATGTAAACAATTATATGTATGCATATATATACAACTATTGAATAAATTTGCTTTATTTTGTCAAAATTTATTTTAAAGAAACACTTCCTTATTACTGGGAAAACCAGAAATATGCATTTAACATGTAATAAATACTTCAAAATATGCTTTTAAGAATTTTTATATGTATGTATGTATATGCTCTTAAAAAGCAGTAAATTATGTATGTAATTATGCATGTGTGTAAATAAGATAAAAATAAAATAAATAAAACAACAACAATAAAATATGTTGAGCTTCAAACGACATCACAGTTTCAGAATTTCAATTATTAGGCGTGTTCCTATCGAAAAATTTCTGCCGAAAAAGTACTGAGATCAAAATAAGGACCAAGTTCTTGATAGGTAAAATACCATTTTTACGCTCTTATTTGCAAATAAGCACTGCGTACAAACGTATTAAAAGCCTCATATGTACACTACAAATAAAATAAGCTTTATTTCAGGAAAATCGATGGATAAATATGGATTTTTTTCATAATAAATTGAAGTCCATTAATTTTTGCAAAGTTTACAAATATTTACACTGTACTGAATAATTCTAAAATTATTGAGCTTCTTAAAAAAATAATATTCAAGCAGCTTAAAGATAGTTTTGTTTAAAGTTTTTTAGTGGTTTTAGTAATAAAATTTGACAACCCTTTTCCAAGTTATGATACATAATATCGGGTACAAGCAGCCTTCGATTTTTTGCAAAAATCAGGTAATTTCACTTTATTCATTTTCATGAAATGAAGTTTATTATTTTTCTAATATATGTGGCTTTTTGATCAAAGAAGAACAATGTCAACATTTAACCATTTTCGATTTTTTATTAATTTAAAAAATATAAAAATTTTCAATTTCGTATGAAAAAAATATAATTTTCATTACTGCGGTCTGAATAATTTCGAAACCATTGATAGTTTTATTTTAAGCTTTTTAGTTGTTATTGTAATAAAATTTGGCAACAAGCCGTTTATAAATTATGAAAAAAATAATATAGAATTAGCTATAGAACAACAATAAAATATGTTGAGCTTCAAACGACATCACAGTTTCAGAATTTCCATTATTAGGCGTGTTCCTATCGAAAAATTTCTGCCGAAAAAGTACTGAGATCAAAATAAGGACCAAGTTTTTGATAGGTAAAATACCATTTTTACGCTCTTATTTGCAAATAAGCACTGCGTACAAACATATTAAAAGCCTCATATGTACACTACAAATAAAATAAGCTTTATTTCAGGAAAATCGATGGATAAATATATTATTATAAATTATGAAAAAAATAATATAGAATTAGCTATAGAATTTAAAATTTCCACTGTTTTTGTAGTTAGAAGACCATAACACATCAAAAAAATGTAGTGAAAATCCTCTAAATTTTTCTTGTTGCATAGTGTAATAACAAAATCCATAGTTTTATAATTTTATTCCATAGTCCATTCGATTTAAAAAATTTCAAGTCATAATTGACTGAAATCGGATAAAAACTAAAAATGCTATAATGAAAAAGCGGAAAGCTTAAATTGGCTTTGATCAAAAAATCAAAAATTTGATAAAAAAATAGTACATCTAAAGTTTTTTTACACAATTTTACGTAATACATATTTTCAACACAGACTAGCCTCATAAAAGCCGGTTTTGTGGGATATTTTAGCACTAATTAAGTAAATCCATTTCAAATCGAACGCAATTCTGATCGACCTTTTCCTATTTCAATGAAATTCACCACAGATAGTAAGTGTCATTCATAGATAATACGTAGATAGTCACTTGGCCTTCTGTCAAAAAAATTTACAACTCTCTTCACACCTATGGGTATTTTGTTATCCAATACACTGAGAGACACAATTCAACACTCATCAGAGAGCGTAGTTGTTGCACTTGAAAATGAACTAAAATTTATTTTTTTTGCACACACAAACACTATTTTATTTAGTTTAATTTGTTTCATTTGTTTTATAATACATTTTATGTTTCTTCTATTTGAAATTTTAAAATATTTTTTAATTTTGTTGACATTTGTATGTTGAAATTTATCGATGTTTTGAACCATTTTTTTCATTCAACAGTAATGCATTTTTGTTAATATTTCGGATAAATTTTTTTTGTATATATTATTTACTTATTTATTAACGAGTTGCTCTGTAGCTGAGAAGTAAGTACGCCAGTCTATTAGTCCAGAGATCGCCGGTGTGATTGCAGCCAAAGACATTTGATGCTTTCGCAGATATAACAATTATGTATGATAATAAATAATAAAATTTGGTTCAAAAATTTAACAAATCACATTGTTTATATAACAATAATTTCAACTGATATAATTTTAAAATCTAACAAAAATTAAAAAAAAAACATTATTTTTTTTTGGCTTTTTTGCAGAAACGCACTTGGCAGGAATCGAACCTTAACCTTCCGGGTAATAGCCTGGCACACTAACCAGTGCACCACGGGAGTCAATAAATTATTTGGTTCATATATTTAATTGAAATTATTTCTTGTAAAACATAAAGTTTTTTGAGAACCCAGTTTATTAAAAATATTTTTTTTGGAGGTGTTACCTCAATTGTGAATAACACAATAATTTTTATTGGAAATAATCGATTTGATTTTATTTTCTAATGTCACAAATGCCGTGTTTGTATTTACAAAAATCGTTGTAGGTGCCATTTCAAAAAACTTTTATTTGTATTTTATTTGTACAAATAAATTAAAATGCATTTACAAATCTTTTTTTTCTGTGTAAGGTCTAAGAGGACCGAAATTCTGATATGAGATCGTGGTTGGTCTTGAACATTATGATGTCAGTTCAACCTTCCGTGCAACCAAAATGTTCCTTGTCTTTTCAGTTGATACGGGCTTTAGAATTTCTTTCTAATAAAAATAATTTAATTAAAAAATTAAATTGAACGATTTCGGCACCACAATGAAAATCGCAATGATGCTGATTATTGCAATAAACAAAACAATATTGACTTATGCATATTTTCAAACAAAAAGCACCTTTAAATAAGCTTTTATATGTACAATGAGAATGTTGTTTTAACATCAACTGATGTAATATTATCATTGTTAACATTAGATTTCAAAACTAGTTTTGATGAAGATGTGTTAACTTTTTTATGATAGTGTTTATTATCGCCCGTGTTCTGACATTAACATGTTGCACAGTGCGCCGAATCACAAAAGTAATGGTAATAAATATTTATCTTCCAAGTTACTGATCCAATTGATTGGAAGTTACTGATCGGTCTGCTTTCACAAAATTGCTTATTTGCCCAACCTGTTGGTAAGCACGATGAACTTTATTGTTGTGAAAACGTTTCAGAGTCCATAACTTTTGCATATATGGTCCGATCCATAACTTTTACATATATGGTCCGATTTTGTACCTTTTTTATGAAATAATTAGGAAGTTAAACTATAGTTTAACTCAAAGAAATATTTGCCCTGACTGACCGTACCGTAACAATCTTTCAAACAGATATTGCAAACAATTTATTAACACAATGTTTCGCAATTCCTATCTGCTTGTATAGAAAATGGTTTATCAAAATAGTTGTACTGTGAATCATGTAGCGAAATTTCCATTCAAACGTTTGTTATTTTTTTTTTTTCTTTAAGCTTTATTTTCATTTTGTTTTTATTTAAATTTTAAATCAAAATAAATATAATTAACCCCAAAAAAGTTGTATTTAAGTATTTAATCAAAGCAAATTTGCTTGTGCATGTTTGTACTCTCACTCTCGTTTGGCATATATTAAACTTGATTTTGAAACTTTGTTGCAGTTACTGCCACAGTGAATGAAATTCAATTAGATGCATTAAATTAAATCATTATTACCTTAACTCTTTTGGAATTGCAGTAATATTAAAGATTTTAATAGGGTCTGAAATTTGCAAAAAAAAATGTTAAATTGCCAAAAATAATTATTTGTAACAATTGAAAATATGAATTTTTAGTGACACTGTATGGTTCTTAATAATCCAAGGATATTTAATTATACTGCTTTACATATAAGCATGAAAAAATAAAAAAAATCATTCCGGTCATTGTCCAGAGAACGATACATTTGTGTTTTTTTACGCCATCCAGAGTTAATTAAAAATAGTTGGATTAAAATGATCTATATCTTGTTTGAAAGGCTACAAAATTACGCGTCGAATAGTGGATAATTAGCTTTGATGGCACATCCTAATTACCTTAACAATTACCTTAACAGTATTATTAATTGATAATTTTTCAATTAAATTATTTTTTATTGATCTCACCTAATTTGTGGCCAAGGAATCGATTAGCGTCAACCATTTTGTCAGATTGATAACGCTATTTTCGCTGATTATTTATGACCCCCTCACGACCATTCGTAACATTTTTTAAGGCCAGATTTTGTAAATACAAACGCTATTTGCGTTTGGAAATTTGTATGGAAACAAATTTTTTTAAACGTATTTGCTTTATTTTTCATATAAATTTGAAACGTTTAGAAACGAAATTTTTTACAAAATCTGCCTATTAATATATATTCAGTATAAATTATGAACTCCGCAACAAATCCTTAAACGCCCCCCCCCCTAAAAACGTTACCTAATATGTAGTGTTGTCAATTATTAGGGTTTTATAATTGTACGAATAAATTTTCAATAATTTAAAATTTTTATTCGAATATTCTAATGAACAACGACATTCGTCTAAGATATCCCGGGGAACTCCAAAATATTTAAATTACGTTTTTCTAAGAAAAATGTTTCAGTAAAATATAAAAACTTGCATTTAAATACATACATTGAAATTACCTTTTCCTTGTTAATTTTTCTAAAGTTTTTTATTAATACACATAATGAAAATATTTTATATACTTTATAAATTGAGTGTTTCACAACTTAAAAGAGTAATAATCCAAAATATTATTTTATATTTTTGATTGTAAACCAATTTTAATAAAAAGTAGTTTAAAAATATTATTTAAATATTCGACGAAAGCTGTTCGAAAAATTTTTTATTTTAAATTGGAAAATTTTGATCGGTCGAACAAAAATAAAAAAAGTTGTTCGAATATTGGAATAATTTTTATTCGAATGACAGCACTGCTAATATGTCAACAGCCCCTTAGTGAACTTTGCTATCATTCCATGTCCAAAGCTTCTGACTTAAACCAAATTGTCCCGGAATATGCTTTATTTTAAATATAAATAAAACTTTATTAATATGATTATTTCTAACGTATTTGCTTTGTGAATCCAAATTGATTATTAGGCTAAGCTTCGTAACGTTATATTCAGAAAGAATTGGTCATGATTAATTCCCAAGGAACAAGGGAAAAATTAACATCAACTTAATTTTTCAACGTACACAGCAGAACAGAGCAGCGCCACTTTGAAAAATTAAGTTGATGTTAACTTTTCCCTTGTTCCTTGGAATATTAATCATGACCAATTCTTTCTAAATATAACGTTACGAACCTTAGCCTAATAATCAATTTGGATTAAATAAAACTTATTAAATCTATACCTATAGGATCTAAAAACGTTAACTTAGTACTTAACATTCTTATACGGCCTCTGGGTCGGGCATAATAGGCCGTTACCATATGGTCACGTCCGGCACTACATAGGGGTTTTTTTGTTAAAAGGAAATTATTAGAAGTTCTCAATAAATATGTGTTTTTATCGCAAAATGATTACAAAAACTTCTATAAAAACGCAAGTACATATATTTTTTAAGTTAAAGAAATCGCCATCAACAGACCACATATATCGATATCTTGATGACCCATTATATCCCGTTTCGAACAAGTTTTCTTATTATACCCTCATATCTTCCTTCGTAATTAGTGGTTTTTATCCGCGTAAAACAGCATTATTCATTTGTCTAAGAGACTATATATTGGGTCAAGACATCACAAAAAATATATTTCATGTTGCGGAAGACTGCTGCAGTCTATACAATTCGCTTCAGGAAATGTTGCAATTGAACTTGCGGGTCTTTCCTATATGATACTTTCGTCATTGTAACTATCAAGTTCATTCAAAAAGTCCACTGCTTCAATCATAAGCGTTGCTTGAATATTGTCTGGTGGGGATGGGGGAGGCTAAAACTAAAATTAATTTCCTAGTGCGCTTATATTACCAAAATTACTCTAATATTTTGAACTTCTTGAAGGAAAGGGGGCTTATCCTTCCCTAGAAGGGCCTATCTACGCCAATGGCTTCACTAACGCTACATTTACACATGAAAGTACTTTCATGAAAGTTTTGTATACGTATTATAAATAAAAATTGCAATGAAATAGACAACTTTCTTGAAAATTTCTTGCTCGTTTACACAGGAAAGTGAAAGTTCATTTTAAAAATGTCACCGAAGCGAAGAGTTGCAAATATTTCTATACTAATGGAATTAGAAGTAGTGTTACCAAGAATAGCGCATACACAAGTTTATAGGGAAATAGTCGGAAATAATTTTTATTGCTAATTTTTTAATGAGATTATTGTTATACAGCACATTAATTGTCTTCTTTGTGTGTTTATAACGAAAAACATTTCATCTCTTTTCATACATGTACAAAATAAGTTAAATTTACTAGTTTTATTTTCTCACAATCCTGCAAATTTGTATAAACCTTTGTAGCAACACTGTTTGCCTCTTTGTGATTTAACTTTCAGAAAGTGACAAGAAATTGCCTTCTTGAAAAAATCGTTGAAAGCTGAGTGGAAAGCAAAATAAGTTTGATTGTATTGCAACGTTCTTGCAATTACTTTCATGTGTAAATGCTAAGTAAGGGTAAGTTTTGCAAACAAAGAACATTCCATATCAATAATAAATATTTTCCACACAATGTCTACAAACTAAAGTATTAAAAGAAAAATTTCCATATAGTGCCTGATGCACCCATATGGCAACGGAAAAATTTAACGCATCAAAAGTGGGTGAGATATATTTTTAATATGTTGATTTATGTGACAACTAAATATGACAATTCGGTTCCATATTTATAATAAACTATTTTTCGTAAGCACAACACAGGTAAAAAGAAAGGGTAAGTTACTTTTTCATGTAGTCCATTTTTCACCAGTTGTCAGCATTTTTTTCAAAGGTTTTTGAAAAGACCCACTAACTTTGAAACACAAAACACAACTGACCCACAAACTGTGTGACACAGACTAGCGATTTAACATACCTCCTACAAATATAAATTTAATAAGGTTAAAATTGGTATCAACAAACTATAACCTTTTCTATCTTTAATTATAGTAATGCGGGCTAATCTTTGCAGGCAAAAACTTTGCTTACTGGTAGGCGAAAAAGTATATGAGTATTTAAGTCGTAACTGCTTACAATTTGACTCGATCACTACTTATTTTTGTTTGAGAAGTTCCAAAATTAGGGATTTCCCTTACAAATGTATTTACATTGTCACACCAATTAACTAGTTATTATTTGACTTACTTGAAGCTAAAAAATAAGTAGTCAAATAAACAAATTAAAATTAGAAAAACATTTTTAAGCACATTATATTTTATTTATATATTTTCACACTTTGCTTTTTTACCCAGCTGGGATACGAACCAGTGCTCGTACAGGTTTGAAGACGAGTACTTTACTCACTCAACTACTGTTGACTTCTAAGTTTAAGCGACAAAAATTAGTTTTCATATACAAACACATATTGACTTAAAAAGTGCTTGTCTACTTATTTCATTAATACATAACAACAAATTATAACTACTTTCAGATAATGAGGAAAATATGTACTAATTTTATTAAAAACTAAGTAGTAGCTGCAATTTGAAGCATAGTAATAAGACAAATAATTACCACTCATTATTTTGCAGCCAATTAAAAAGGTACTATGTACCGACCACAAAAATGACAAGAGTTTTTGCTGAGATGTTTGTTCCTGAATCATCATGATCATTTGCCCTAAAGCGGTCACCGGTATCGTTGCTGAAGAAGTAAGAGCGGATAACTTCTTCTTACATTTTTAAGTAACAACCTTTAACTGTCAGTTTTGGAACCTTAAAATAAAAATTTACAATTTTATCTTGCAGCTATTTAGAGTCTTCATTGATATGTATAAATTTTTCCATATCATTTTCTTTTTGATTAATTTATGCCCGGTTAATTTGTATTTTGTTACCAACTGGTTATATGAGAGATGAGTAGGTGAGTGCATGTATGGCTTATAGTCACGTTCGCTTTTATAAATTAAAGCATAATCCCTTCACGAATACAACATTTTATTTTCATTATTTTTCAATTGGAAGAATATTACAATCAATGTTTGTAAATAAAATATAATAATTAATAGAGATTGTTATTATGCTAAAGCTCGTAACACTTTTAGCCAAAAAGCACTGGACATGAGTTAATATTTCAAGTATTGATGGAAAAATTAGTATTACTTAATTCCACAACCTTCACGACAGAACTGTTAATGATGGTAAATTTTAATTTTTCGTCATTGTGGAATTTAGTTTGCGCAAGAATAATAAATAATTTTCGTATCCTATTTCCAGTAATGAATACTATAAATAAGATTTAAATTGCTTCATCCTCAATTCTTTGTGACTAAAAAGCTACAAAGTTTAGAATAATCAGTTTTTATAATTCTTGTCTAGTTTTTGCCTTTATTTAAAATTTTTGCCGGCTTATAGCCATTTTTAAACTTTTTCATATTTAATTTGAAATGGTTTTTAGAAATATTTGAAACGGATAAAAGCATCTACGGTTTATACTAGGGATGTAACGATACGCCGTTTTGCCGATCCGATACCGATATATAAAAATAAGTATCGCCGATACCGATTCCGATACCGATACGAATATTGAAATTGAGTTCAAGTTTAGATCAACAAAACTCAAATGCAATTTTTTTATTATACAAAATTACATTGTAAGAGAGAATATTTAAAATTGATTTTAACCCAGTATAAAAAATTGGAAGTAATTTTTAAGGAGCTACATTTTCTTTGCTTCAAAAAAATCCAAATTAAAAATATGCAAATAATTAGTAGAAAAGCAAGAAAAAATTTTTAATTCCTTTGTAATTTTAAGAAATACTCGCCATGCTTTTTAAAAAATCGATTTTTTAAAGAACATTTATCAACTAATATTCTTCGAAATAACTTAATATTAAAAGTCTTCTAAAATTATTAAAAGTCTTCTAAAAGTTTATATTTATTCACTTAAATTTACATGAAAATAAAGTTTTGAGTTTAAATTCGCATAAAAAAATTGTGAAAATTGGTAATTTTTTATTCTTTTTCCTAGAGGAAAAATCATTATAGAACACCGAAAAAGAAATTTGTCCTAGCATCGCTTCGAATTCGGTGATTGGTAATCGAAAAACAGAACTTCTTGCAATGGCAAGGATATGTAAAACTAATTAGAAATTATCCAAATTTGCAATAATTCCGGATCGCGAATTCTACATTTTCATGACTTCTTTGGAGTGTCTTTTTTTGCTGGAATAAGATTTATAAAACAACGACTTGAATTTAAGTTCATGGTAAAATTAACAAAAAATAAATAATTGTTTTACAGAATAACAGCATAAAATATTATTAATTTTTAAAATTGATATTAATAAGATTTAAAAAATAACGAAGTGAATTTAATTCATGGCAAAATTGAACAAAAATAAATTATTTGTTAAAAAAACTCTGAAAATATTTTAAAAGTATCGTCGTATCGACAGTAAAATATCGCCGATACCGATGTATCGGAAAATCTGAAGTATCGCCGATATATCGGTATCGGTATCGGTATTCGTTACATCCCTAGTTTATACAACATATAGAAAATATATGATTTTGCATAATTTTGTTCAAACTGCTAATGACTAATATATGATAATTTTTGATATTACGATGTTGTAGTTTTTTTGAATTTTGCTTACAATATTAGAAAAAAATATCGTAAAATATATAATTACGCGAATTGTTAATACAACAAAAATGGAAATATGTAAACGGAAATATGTAAACAAAAGCCATATACATACATATGTATCAGTGTTGCCACGGAAAGGATAAAAAAGTTACACCTTTCTGTGGTATGTGATGGAAATCTAAAACAGGTGCTCTGTAAATCGCTCGATATAGTGAAATCGAATCTAAGTTCGAATAAAGTATTCTAAGCTTCGAAAACAATTAAAGAATATCAATACATTATAGAATTTGTTTTTCAAATCGCACGATTTGAAATCGATCGATTTCCATCACATACCAGAATAACGATTTATTTGTTGAGGGCTAAGTAATGTCTATACGCATTTCATTGGTGCTTCACCAAATCATCAGTAGACTTCAACCATACTTTTGATAAGGTTCAAACCTCTTATCTTATGCACATTTTCTAAAACCATGAATTTACAAATAATGTTTTTGAAAATCACAAGAGAATAAAATAAGCGTAATAGGCTTTGAAACTTATGCAAAACCCAACAAACAATTTATATTCAATATGAATCTATAAGAAATTGCTTTATTCTCCACAAAACAAATCTTTATTTTAAATAAAATTGGGAGAATATCTCAAATAATAAATTTAATAAATGTTTTTTAGTTTTCTTTTTCTTCTTCATAGTTAAATACTTTTCCTTAACTATATTTGCCTTAATTGATGAATCAAGTACTTTTTCAAAAATATTACTTCGTTCTTTGCCATGTACGAAAATTTGGTCAAATATAACAATAATATACAAAAATTACGTTGGGCCTTCAAAAGTTACAAAAAATGTAACAAATGTAACCAAACGGCATCACTGATATGTATGTAGCTGATTCTCATTTTGAGTGTAAATTTTTGGGTTTCTTTTAACTTTAACAAGTTAATTAATATAAATATGAGAATGTAGGAAAGCTATAATATAGCTTTCACCACATTCAATGTATCCTAAAATAAAATTATATCACTTTTTCTTAAATTTTGTGTATTGAACTTTACATTTGTATTCAATGTAGTTCTGGGAATTGGTTTTTTCGAAAAAAGAATACACCGCAAAAAGTGAGTACAAGGTTTGAAAGCAGCTCTTTAAGAACAAAAAAAGTTAAATAAATGCAGGATGAAATTAAAAGTTATGACCAATTTTTTTAACTTTGACTGAGTTCACATGGAGAACTAAAAAATGAGTATCTTTTAAAGTAATTCTTTACAAAGATTTATAGATGAGTGAAAAGCAGGCTAACTCGTCTTCTAAATAAGACAAATTTTAATACATAGTAGTTATTGTGGAGCTGAACAGCTTTTGTGAACATATCAATACCCAGCAAAAACTACTGCTTCGGCCGAAGCAGGTTTGTAAGTGAGAGAAGCTGGATGTTGGTGCTTCTCTTGCTTCAAAAAACGCTTCGAACATGCATGATTTTTGTTCGCGATGTCCCACTTGGGAGCTATTGTTTTTGGTATAAAATAGCGCTTCTTTCGAAGCATCAAAAATGCTCTAAAATCATATCTCTTGGTGTTATTGCGTTATTCAATTGCACCATCATTAAACTACGGACAAAACAAATCGTGTTTTATTATAAATCTCTATCCTCCATGATATAAGTGAGAAATGTACGAAGATTATATGAAAGAGAAAGGTAATATTATTTTCTAATGTGGTTTCTAATTTGACTATCTCTTTCCTATTATCTTAGTAAGAACATTTTGCATGTACAACTGCATAACACATGATAACAGCCTTTTTTAGCTGCCAAAAGTGAGTATTCTGTTCCATATTCGGTGGCTAGAATGCTACTGAAAAAGATTTTGTTTAATTGGAAGTTCGTGCTAAAAAGCCGACTAACTTCGTACATTAAACAACATGATAACTGGGAGATCTCTGCCTTTTGTTTGAGCATCCTCGGAAGCGCTTCAAAACATCGCACGCGGAAGGCATGAAAGGTTTTTACTGCTTCCAGAAACATGATACTTTTTTTGCTGGGTACAATCTGAACGTATCTAGGCACCCTAAATAGGCCAAAAATACCTAATTTGTACGTTGAAAACTCTAGTGTTTTTACCAGTTAGGCTAAATTTTTATTGCATTTTCTTACTTTTTTATTATTGTTCCACTTCTTACGTTGCCGATTTTGGTATTTACTATTTTTTATTGTTTTGCCAATTTGGTAGTGAAAAATTTGGAGTCCACGTAAGTTATGCTGAAATAAGGGAATAAAATAATTGTTTCCTATATTTTTACAAAAAAAGTTCAGGAAAAGATTATTTTTCTTGGCACAAAATATTAATGAAACACAACATAACACAACAGAGAAGTATGCACTTAAATATGCTATTTAAAAGAAAATATTTTTAAGCATCAAAAAATAGGGAAAACCTACCATTTTTAAGGTAAAAAGTGGTCTGTGTAAGCTATTACGGTGCCTAAACACGTTCAGATTGTATTAATATGTTCACAAAAGTTGTTCAGCTCTACCGTAACTATAAGTTTGCCAAATATTGTTAGTAAGAAATTGCGAGTCCTGTAAATTATTTTGAAAAATATGAAAACAAATTTTTTTGTCTTAATTTTTGCAACAAAAAGCTCACGAACAATTTTTTGCCATAAAAAGTTAAAAAAAATTCTTAGCTACACTATTGGTATATAGAGTTAAGCGGTATCATTAAATTTTAATTAGCTGTTGGCCAAATACTGATAACACAGTTTTTTGAGGCCCCACAGATTTTCAGAAACTTTGGAGGTCCATAAAAAAATTGCTCACCATAGTAGTGCAGGGTTTTACTACCCCGTTGTACTACAATCGAACCTGTACTATCCACTCCTTGTGTTTTTCCAAAAGTCTTCATTTGTCACATAGTGTTATTTGTATCAAAACACAAAAATATAAGAATCCACAGTGCGGTAGAATCAAAAATTTTGGATAGCGAATCAGAAGTTTCTTAACAGATAATGTCCCAGTTTTTTGAAGCAGTAAAGAAATAAAGCGCTTTATAATTAGCTTTAAGAAATGAGCTTGTTCAGAAGCTGATTTCATAGCGTCACAACAATGCAGGTTTTGAAGCGAGAAAAGTATTTGCTTTTTACTTATACAAAAGCAGCGTACACGAGCTATACAAAAAAGCTGATTTTATAGTGCTGATCCAAAGCAGGTTTTTAAGCGAGAATGAAGAGTAAGTTTATTTGAGTTTCTGGGTGCCGTCTTGCAACAGTGTTTTTGATCGAGTGATTGGTACGTTGGACTTCAAACCTGAAGGTTCTTAGTTCGATACTAGTTGAAGTTAAAATAACAGCCATTGAGTAAATTAATGAAATTAATAAAAATAAATAAAGAAAAGAAATAAGAAAAATTCAAAATGGTGTTAACGCTGCCAATCCACATCAAACCATTTTTTTCATATATTTTCATTTTAAGTGCTGAAAATGTTGATGATTTTCAGCGCTTCTAAAGCGCTTTTGTGAGCAAAAATGTAGTACTCCAAACCGGGAACTCGCCATACAAAACTCAGCAGCGATATCAGCAGGTTTGTCAGCGCTACTTTTATTCCATAATAGTAGAAACCTGCTTTATTGGAAGAAACTTTTTTACTGGGGTTCTCTATATCATTTCTGTCCTTCCGCTTCTGTTACTAGAACTATGATTTTTCTTTGTATAGTAAAAGCTTGATAGCCCGAATAATTAATTTCAGACCCTAATCCAGATTATCAAATTATCCGGATGTCCGAATGAAAATTTAAAAACATTTAGGGAATTCACAATGTGTATCTTAAAATTTGGAAATAGCAATATCGTTACACCTTAAAATTTCATCATCATATTAAAGTAATAAAAGTAACGACGAAGTTTGCCGAATATTTCTCACTATTTACATGTATAGAACACGAACTCAACATACACAAGAAACAAAACAACAACACAAGCACGATAGTGCTTGGTACCTATCCCCAGCAGCTAAAGTTGCAATTAGTAACGCTTTGGGACAGTCATTTACTAGTTGTAATGGTAGTAGTCAAAAAATGTCAGTCATATTACTAGTTGTAACATGATTAGTAACGTTAGTGGTCAAAATAGAACAATCATATTACTAGTCATATCGAGACTAGTAACGATACTATTCAAAAAGGGTCAAAATTTTCAGGTATACGATTTTATATAAAATATATTTTTAGCTATTAAAAAAATAAGTAGAGTGTGGCTCAGTGGGTAGAGTACTTACCTTAAAGTATGAGGAATGTGTGTTCGTACCCCGGTTGAGCCAAAGTTTTTTTAAGAGTTACAAAATTCCTAATAAAAAAACTAGTAAGCGCACTACTTTACAATAACTAGGACTCCAACTGGGATATAACTGTATACAAATGAACTAGTTGGTCTCCTATGACAACCTAATGTTAAAATCGATAGTTCTAGTCTGAAGCAAAAAGCAACTAGTATAGTTTCAACTACATACCAGTGCAGGGTCATCATGCCAAAGAAACACCAATACACTTAAACCACACACAAATTCTATATATAAAATATTGCCGCATTGCCGCAAAACAAAAACAACAAACTTGCCAACCCATAATAAAAGACTAAAATTTAAACGTCGTTATATTAAGATACATTTTAGAACGCTGTTGTGAACTCCCTAATTGTTCTTGTATTGAAATTGCTTTTAAAATACACCAGCAGATAAATTTATAACTATATACGCTTTGGGGCAGTCATACTACTAGATGTAATGATACTAGTCAAAAAAAGACAGTTATATTACTACTTTTAAGGAAATTAATAACGATACTAGTAAAAAATGGACAATCATATTATTACTTGTATCGATACTAGTTAAAAAAAGGAAAACATTTTCAGGTACATATGTTCATGATTTATACATAAAACATATTTTTAGCTCTTAAAAAATAAGTAGAAAATGGCTCAGTGGGTAGAGTACTTGCCTTGAAATATGAGGAATGTGTGTTCGTACCCAGGTTGAAACAAAGTTTTTTTTGTTACAAAACTATAAATAAAAAACTAGTAAGCGCACTAGTTTACAATAACTAGGATTCCAACTGGGATATAACTGTATACAAATGAACTATATGGGCTCCTATGTAGAGGTGGAAAACTATCGATGACACTATCGATAGTATCGGTAATCAATTTTTTTTGTGACTGTCGATGTTTTTATCCGGCAATCGATTATTAGTTGAAAACAATTGATATTTTTTGCCGCTATCGATAGCAAATGATCCACTACTATTGTTGAGCTAGACATTTTGTTCAACGGTCATCACCTAGTTAAATTGGATTTAAAAATCATTGAATTCATAACTTCCCAGCAAAAACTTGGTAATGAGTTGTCATTACCGAACAACATACTTTTCAACCACAAACTACATACCGTCTGAATTACTTTACAGTATTTGAACAATTACTTACTAGTAATTAAACAAGCAATCTATTCTCTTATTGGCAGCGTACTAGTGTATCTGCATACCATACAGACGATAAAGAGTTCAACCCCTGGGGAAGAATAATAGTTTTTTTTAATTGTGTTCATGTTTGTGAAAACAAGTTTTAAGCCCCTAATAAAATAGTTGTGCAGTAGCCTAGTGAGTAAAACACTTGGCATAAAATAATAGAATAACTGCAAACGGAATGAGTTCAATGCTTAGCAGAGGCATATAATTTTTATTGTGTTTTGTGTATTCAATGCCTTCTAAATATTGAAATTTATAACTTGTCATTTGTAATCAGTTGTGGTAGTACTTGCCTCCAATAACATCGCCATGTTAAAGTAATCGGTTAAAATGCCAAAGTAGAAGTAGTGAAGGGTATGTTTTTTAGCATTTTAACTCATTACTTTGCCATCAAAATTTTTCCTGGGTTTGCTTATAAATATTAAAATGTTACAATGATTTTAGTTTTTTTTATATATTGAACTAAGAAATAAAGTTTGTTTAGTTTAGAAAAATGTTTTATTAGCATTTTTACATATATGTACATATATTTAATGCATTCTCTGAGAAATATACAACTTTGATAGTATCACGATAGTATCGTCGTTATATCGATAGTTTTTCTAACTTTTGACAGTTTAAAATCTATATATCGATATATTTTTTCAAAATATCGAACATTTTCGATAGTGATACTATCGATAGTTTTCCACCACTACTCCTATGACAACCTAACTTTAAAATCCATACTTCGATATATAAAAAAAGAACAGATAAAAGTAAAAAGTAAATATGTAGTTAGAACTAGGGATGTAACGATACGCCGTTTTGCCGATCCGATACCGATTCCGATACTTAAAAATAAATATCGCCGATACCGATTCCGATACCGATACGAATATTTAAATTGGGTTCAAGTTTAGATTAACAAAACTCAAGAAGGGCAATTTTTTTATTATACGAAATAACAGTGTAAGAAATTATTAATATTTAAAATTGATATTAACCCAGTATATAAAATTCGAAGTCATTTTAAGGAACTACATTTTTATTGCTTCCAAAGTGTTTTTGTCAAAACAACAATTTCCATTTGTTCCCCACGTACTTGCACGTTAGCGTCTATACATAATTCATCAATGCATACGAATGCAGAAAGAATGCTATGATTTGCAGTATCGGATAACTTGTCACTAAGTACTAAAACAGTAACTTTATTCGATATCTTTTCGTAAATACTTATTTCCGCTAGATAGAATAATCTTCTCACGGTGTAACGACGTTTTCTATTGGTAAGAATCCATCCTCCCAAATAATTAAATAAATTAATAGAAAAGAATTCTAAAGTCTTTCGTTTTATTTCATTGAATTTCATATTTCCATTTATTTAATTATTCTGAGTAACAAAATCTAGCAGATTTTGTTTCGGCTCAGAGTGTGTAACAGAATTCCAATTCTTCAGAGCCTTTCCACAGAAACACAAAGAATCTATATTAAAAATATGTAGATAATTAATAGAAAAGCAAGTACAAATTTGTAAATCCTTTATAAAATCGATTTTTAAAGGACATTTATCAAGTATTATTCTTCTAAATAACTTAAAAGCTTAATTATTAAAAGTCTTCTAAAAGTTTATATTTATTCACTTAAATTTACACGAAAACAGTTTTGCGTTTAAATTCCCATAAAAAGAAACACGTTCTGAAAATGGGTAATTTTTCATCCTTTTTTTTGAGGAATCATTATAGAACACCGAACAAGATATTTGTCCTAACATCGCTTCAAATTCGGTATTGGTAATCGAAAAAGAGAAATTCTTGCAATGACAAGCAAATGTGAAACTAATTAGAAATTATCCAAATTTGCAATATTTCCGGATCGCGAATTCTACATTTTCATGACTTCTTTGGAGTGTCTTTTTTTGCTGGGAATAAAATTTAAAAACAACGAATTGAATTAGAGTTTATGGTAAAATTAACAATAAATAAATTATTTTTTTTGCAAAATAACAGCGTAAAATATTATTAATTTTTAAAATTGATATTAATAAGATTTAAAAAATAACGAAATGAATTTAGTTCTTGGTAAAATTAACAAAAAATAAATAATTTGTCAAAAAAAAAACTGAAAAATTTTTATAAAGTATCGTCGTATCGACAGTAAAATATCGCCGATACCGATGTATCGGAAAATCTGAAGTATCGCCGATATATCGGTATCGGTATTCGTTACATCCCTAGTTAGAACTATACTACATATTTACTAGTTACTTTGTCTGCAGGGACATATTTACAATCTCTTTACTGGCGGCATCTTGCACCAATACTGAACTTCAAAAGAAAATAATAAGAAAATAAATAATAAAATTAAAAAAGTTTTTGTACTCTTCTATGTTTTATACTTTTCTTTGTTTTAGAAAATAACATATAAATAGGAATTGCATAGCAAAATAGGTTTCTTTTTCAGCAAAAAAAAAAACAAATGCACTATGTTTTTGGACTAACAATTAATACAGATTAACATTACATAACAGTTTGTATGCAATCCTGATTATAAAGTTGTAAGCAATCCGGATTATAGAGTACACAATGTAACGAAACATGATGTCCGGATTACCGAATAATCCGGATTAGCGAGGTCCGCATTATCAAAGTTTTACTGCAATTAATATTTTTTCATATTGTTTTTATTTGCAATCTATTTTTCAATAATAAGCAAATTAATTAAATATAAATATTCACATGAGTTTTAACCTCCATTAAGTTTAAAATATATTTACACTAGTGCACTTTAATCTGAGTACAATTATAAGTAATTATCAGGGCTCGGACTTTCAGGCAACTAAAAATATAATCGCTCAACAAATGCACCTAAAAATGAAAAATATGCGCAAAAACATGCATTTCTTTTAATTTTTTATTATTGTTAGAGAAAAAAAGGAACATTATTTAATGCAACCGAACATTAGTTAAATGGCAGTCGGTAACTGAAAATTAATAGTTGACAGAAAGGCACTAAATATCAACTGAAATTGACAGCTCTCAGTTCCCAGTTGCCATCAGTAGTATCATTTTCAGCAACTGGCAACCCAGCTGAGGCTCGGTTGACATCAATAATCGGCCTATTAATATTTTTTTAAAAAATTAAGAAATACGCATTAAAAAGTTTTTTATAACTCCAAATATATGCATTTATGGCCAAAATATACAAAAATATGCGCTTACCACCAAAATATGCAAAAATATGCAACTTCAAATCGATGCCAAACTACTTAAAATTTGATGATTGGCATTGATAATTAATTAGTCAATACCTCTTTATCTATCACTACAAAATACATGAATTTGCATGAAAGTCCGAGCCCTGGTGATTATTAATAATATATTACACAAAGTTTATTTGTATGAATGTTATGTTATAACTACTTATTAAATCCAAAGTGATTTTATTAGGCTAAAGCACATAACGCGATATTCAGAATGAATTACACTTGGTCAGTATTCTAAAGGTGTCTTTACATGGTAATACTGTATTATGATATATATATCTAAAAATTAGAAAATCTTATCATGTAAACGCAAAATGTATTGAGTAGGAGAGAATACGGATACAAAATTTGACAAGCGTTCGGTAAATGTTTATTTTCTAAACCATTTTAGAAACTTATGTATTATCGTCACACCAGAGGTGTAAACGTGAAAAATACTTACAACAGACTTTTGTTGTCTTTTATTTAAGCACGAGAGAATTTCATAATATTTTGATTGTACAAAGTCGTTAATACTTTGTATTACCATGTAAAGATATCTTAAGGAACAACGGAAATTTAACATCATGAATATATTATTAAAAATCATACAACTATTAGCAGATAAAATTTTTTTTAAATACTAAAATTTTGTCTCAATGACAATAATTATTTCATTTACAATCCCCCTTATTCCGTAACCACTTGTCGACGTCACGTCAAGACAATACAAAAAAATTGCTACTTGTTTACACGCTGTCGGCAAAAATTTGCTACTATTAATAGCCTCTTTCCATTTTCTATGCCTTAGAGAATAAGTGGCTGTCAGTAATAGGAAATTGTTGTCGATGACGAGTAGAAATGGGCCAATTTTTTAGCATTGTCTTTACGTGACGTCGACAAATAGTTACGGAATAATGGGGATTGACAAAGTTTATAATCAAATATTGGGCGTTCCGATGGGGAAGCGTTTATCACCAACGATAGCCGATATAGTTCTTGACAGTTTACTAAACGATGCAATACTAGAATTAAAAAATTGCAGACGACATTTTGGCAGTAATTAACTATGACGATCGGGATGAAATCTTCAAACGGTAAACTTCAAACTAAAGCTCAGAATGGAAATAGGAATAGTGGGAAACATTACATACTTACATACGAAACTCATCAGGCATGCGGGGAGAATAATTTTTAATTGCCATTCGAAGGAAACAGCGTCCGGCAGAATAATGAATTGCAACGCAACACAACCAAAATCACAAATCATTAAGCCTGAAACACATCAAATAAGACAAACACGCTGGTATGATTATAACTCACACCGAAAAAAATTTGGTGTGTGTTGTCTAATAAGAACTAATGTTCTGTTTTCGTATAAGTCACAAAAAAACAGTATTGTCTTATTCGGTGTGGGTTCAGCCTTACACAGCAAAAAATTTAATAGAAAGTGTTTTAAAAATCACCGACACACAATTTCATAAAACAAGTATTCAAAAAATTTATGATATACTCATTAGAATAGTTTCCCGAGAAATATGTTTAATACCCTAATACAAGCAAATAAACGTGGTTTACACTACGTCTATACCTGATATATTTTTATCATGACAAAAGTCAAACTTTATACTGAAAAATAATTTGTTTTATGTTAGTTGTTTTTCATATATGGAATTTAACATTTGTCATGATAAAAATATATCAGGTATAGACGTAGGGTTATAACACAAAGAAAACAACACAAACACTGATAACACCACAGATCGCATTTTCTGCAGTGTAAAATACATTCCTGGACTGACAGATAAGACTGCGTTTACATGTGCTATTTTTGTCGCTGCAATTCTAACTATTTTGGCAAGAGGGATGAGAGGAATTCAAAGGGGTAAGCGCATGTCTGCCAAAAGTGCTGATTTTTCGGCATTTTGCCGATTTTTCCATCAAAAAATTATCAAATGCCGATTTGCTGATCTTAGGTGAAAAAATTCCAATTTTTATTAAACAAATAGACAACACGCTAACTCCGATTTTAAACCACATTTTTGGGATTGCAATAACAATATTTTATTATTTTACAAAAAGAAAAAGGAATATTGAAAAAATAGTGAAGTTAAAAAAAATTATTTTTGCCAATGATACGAGCATTAAAATCTAAATTAATCAAATCTGAAATTCACAATATATGTAATTAATAATTGTGTAAATTTTTATATAGAAATGCTAACCCTCATACGAAAACTGTTTGATTTTGAAGGTAACTTCAAATCATTAACTTTAATAAATCCAAACATCGTAATGAAGAAAAAAGATCGGCACTATTTTTGATATTCTGAGGAATTTCAGAATTTTATAGATTACAATTTCATGCATTTGAACAAATATTAAAAAAGGCTGAAATTAGTTTATATAGTTTTTGGCAAACATTTTATGAAATAAAGCGAGGCGATTTCACATAGGCTTATCCAGTTTTAGCAGAATTTGTGAAACAAATTATGGTTCTGATTCATTCGTATGCCGGACAAATATACCGTCAATTTAACAACCATACATACTGATTAATACTTTTTTGATATTTTCCGCAGAAACACCCAGAGTCTTAGCAGGAATCGAACCTGCGTCCTCCCGGTTAATATTCTAACACTATCCATTAGACTACGGGAGTAACTAAATTTCGACGTTCCTTAGAAAACATTATTTTAAACTCATAAAACCAATTGTTTTGACACTCATTATAAAAGTGATTTAGAAAAAATGGTAAGTAAATCATTTATATTCCATGGCTTGTAAAATCATTTTTATGTTATCCATTTATGTTTATAAAACATATGAATTACTAGCGATTGCTGTTTTTTGTTTTCTTTTTAATGAAAACCACGAAAAACGCTTAGTTTTATTTATGTTGATTTTCTGGCCGATTTTTCGAATTGAAGTGCCGAAAATGCCGATTTGTTCCAAAAAAACTGCAGATTTTTGATCAAAAGCATTTGGCTGCCGTGGGTACACATAAGCTTGTACTCTTGAGATTCGTTTTGTTCTCTCATTCGTAATATTAATCTGTATAAGCTGTGTGCACTCGTTCACAAATACATGTATAAATTATAAGAATTGTAGCGACAAAAGTTGCACAACGTAAACGCAAATGCAATTTTAAAGAAGAAATGACAAAAATTGCAACGTCAAAAATCGTACAATGTAAACGCAGACTAAGCCTAACACAGCGTCTTCACGAGACATTAACTTTGACAAAACAAAACAAAATTTCGATTTTTCTCTTAATCTCATACTAGGGGAAGACGTAATTTTACTTTTCCTATAAGATTTCATTTTATGCTAATTCTCATCGAGTTAACATGCACTACTTTTGCATAAATAGTTCTTTTATTTTTCATTTTTGACACAAATTTAAATTTATCGGCCATGTCACAGAGCTCAATTCCGTTCGGAAACGGAATTCAACCTACACTATTTTTGTAGCAGCTGGTGTCTAAAAGAGAAAACTAAAATACGCAAACTTGTCAGCTATATCCAGACTGTTGGCGGCGCTAATTTGCTGCTGTATGCTCCAGCTAGAGCTTGACATATTAGGGTGGATTGAATTCCGTTTCCGAACGGAATAAATCAATTGAACACATTTATTCATTTATATAACACAGAATTTTTATCAAAAACATCGCTTTTCATATATTTTAATAAAAACTTACAAATGTGTTTTTTGACAGTTCATCTCATAAGATTGTTGCTATAACTTGAGATCTACACGTAACATAATATGTAAGATGAGATTGTCAAATTCAATCGCAGGGAGAATTATGTTACATGTAGACTTCAAATTAGTGTTATTTCAATGTTATACGAATTTTTATTAGAAACAAAGAAAAATTTATCAACAAGAATATCAGAGCATAAAATAAATATCAGCAAAGGAAAAGAGACAACAGCATTTGCACAACACATACTTGAAACAGGACACACAGCTAATTTTGAAAAAGTTAAAATACTAGACATGGGAAAAGTAATGAGGAAGAGATACACATAAGACAGTTTAGGTACATATACAAAAGAAAATAAACAACACTATAAAACTTAAAACAATCTTGCCCTTTTCACCAAACAATTGTTTAGCAGCCACACCTCATTTCTTTTTATGCTCCTAACTTAGTCGTTAATGAGAGAGCGAATAGTACACAAAATAAATTCTGAAAACAAAATTTTAGTGTTATGCGTGTGTTCAAAAATTAATTGATGTTAATTTTCTTTTATTCCTTCGCATATTGATCATGTCTAATTCTTTCGGAAAAAAATCATTTTCGTTTTAAAAGCACATTAGTTTGAAATAATCATATTAAAATAGATTACTTATTATTAGCTCATATTATATTGAAGTTACAATAAATACATTTCAAAAGATTGAAATGTAAGTGTCTAGTGCGGACTCCAGTAAGTCATGTGCCAGATCTCCATTTTTACTTAATTGCTATATTCAGTGACACGGCACGTGCACATCTTTAGTTGCCTAAAATTAGGTAAAATAGTTTTGGAGTTTTGGTTCAATCTTTTTTTCTTCTTTTTTTTTTGTTCACGCTATTTCTTGGACCCTTGTATAAAAATTGTAGTGACGTTGATGATTTAAAAATTTTATAATTTATTATTTTTAAATTTATATGTATGTATGTACATATGTATGTACTTATGTATGTTTGTCTGCTGCCCAATCAAGCATTTATCCAAATAAAGCGTCTGTCTCCCTTAACTACTATCTTCAGCAAATTGTTTTGTTAATGAAAACTCGTAATTGTTTGACAGTATAAAAATTATTACGCAATTTAAAATTGTTATGTGAAGTGTTTTCGTTTGAACGAATATCGAAGATTGAAATTTTAAAAATCGATGCAGAAGATGATAATTATGTATATGTATGCTGATGATTATAAAGTTAATTATATGATTGTAATTGAGGATGCCAGAGTTAAATATGTAAATAAACTATGGCTAAGTAAATATGCTTGAACATGTTAGCTACGAATATTTACTAGAAATGGGAAATTTTAGAAAAAGTTTAAAGCGAATTTCTACTAAAATTAAATAAACTCTATTTTAGTTTACTTTTTCAATTAGCAGTTCTTATTCCAATATTAATGATAAGCAGGTTTTCCCCAAAAAGGTGACAACAACGTAAAATTTGTTTTTTGTTTTTAGTACTCAATATTCATTTGTATGTTATTTTTTTTATGAGAAACTGAAAATCTGACAAGTTGGTATATTTGTTTGTTAGTAGATTAGAAACGTTTGTTTCTTAACGTTCTAAAAACACATACATAAATGATGTTTTCTCTTTTTTTATATGAATGTCTGATGAATGTCAACTAAAATATATTATTTTCATTTGTTAATAATTTATTTGTTAAGGAAATTTGGGCAAACGATAAATCTTTGACAGTTTTAACAAAAGTTTTAAGAATTGAAGTTATTAAGTTTTAAGGTTATTTATTTATTTTTTTTTAACGTTCTTAAATGCATGTCAAATTATAAGTATAATTTGTTAATATTCTAATTGTATTTGTGTCGTAAATGTTTGTTGCACAACCATTTATTTTGTTATTTAACTGTCAGATCGTAATGTGTATTAACACCGTTTAAAATCACTTCACAGACTTCAACTAATTAATAAATTACTAAATCATTATTAATAGAAAATTGACAACAACTGTTGTACAATTCCGTGTAAAACTTTTTAAGTTCTTATATCTTATTTCAGTCTGATATTAATGTTGATATGTACTATACATAGCGTCTTCGCGAGACATTAACTTTGAGATAACATGGGAGAAAACGTCGGCAGAATAATAAAAACCAAATGTCGACTTTTCTCTTAATCTCATACAAGGGGTAAACATAATGTCACTTTTCCTATAAGATTCCATTTTATGAAAATTCTTATCGAGTTAACATGTACCACTTTTGGACAATTAGTTATTTTATTTTAATTTTTACACAAATTTTAATTTATAAATCAATTAAACAAATTTATTAATTTATTTAACACAGAATTTTTATCAAAAATATCGCTTTTCATTTATTTTAATAAACATTCACACATGCACACCAATTTATTTTCATGTACGTGTGTTTTTTGACAGTTCATCTCATAAGATTGTAGTTATAGGAATTCTTATAACAACGCTCTCATTAAAATTCTTATAACATTGAGATAACACTAATTTGAGGTCCACACGTAACATAATTCCCTCTGCGATTGAATTTGACAATCTCATGTTACACATTATGTTACGTGTAGACCTCAAGTTATAACAACGCTCTCATAAAAATTTTTGTAAGATTGAGATAACACTAAAGGAATTCACAAGGTGTGCCATGTCATAGTACAACATTTCAAATAGGACATATTTGAATACCCTGACATATTCAAATACTAAAGCCAAAAAACGTCAAAAATTAAACATCAGAATATTAAATAAAAAATATTTATGTACATGCAATAAAAATACAAAAATTTTAATTTAAAATAGAGACGGTTTATGCGAAAACATATGCTGAACACATATAAAGTTTTTTTTATTGAGAATATCCACAACAAACATACAACTATTGTAAAACTTTAGTACCTACAACAGTTAGAACACTTAGGACTACCTTGTGAATTCCTTTACTAATTTAAGGTCTACACGTCACATAATTCTCTCTGCGATTGAATTCGACAATATTATCTTATGTTACGTGTAGACCTCAAGATACGGATGATTGCCATCTTGAGTGTACGTTTTTTAACTTTTGTTTTTATCCGACTGATCCCGAAATATTATAAATATGAGAAAGAACAATGAAAAAATATACAATATTTCGTAACATTTAATAGATCCTGAAGCTTCAGACATATTTTAAGGTTAAACCAAATAGACTAATTTTGTGTAATGAGCGTTACTCTTCTTTCTCAAGTGTTCAATCAAGAATAAAATCAAAAGTTGTGGATCGATTTTAGTGAAATAAGGCTTGTTTTGTTTCGAAAATATATGCCAATAGATATAATGGAATTTTTTGATACGCAAATAAGTTCAAAATAATCATATTAAATAAACAATTAGCTACTGGGTTGAGCATTTCACATGTGTATATGTTCATATACGAGTATACTTAAGTATTAAAATCAAAATAAAAAAAGTTTGACTTAAGTAGAACAACAAATCGGAATAATGGGTATGAAGAAATATAAAGCAGCGGCAGCAATGGAAATTGCTGTAATGAAACCAGGGTACGGATTTAGTCACATGTGCGGCACACTCATGTGCGAGTGTGCCGTACACGTACCGCACATTTACCAAAGTAAGAAAAAGCACTACCTTGATGCTTTTTAAAATTTTCAGCAGTGCCTTTAGTGCTTTTTTTAAATTTTTATATATTTATAACTTTTATAAATACAAACTTTCATAAATATGATTTGCGAAAATTAAAAGGTAGCAAATGCTGCTCACGTCAAACCTTAAAAAAATTACACTGCTAGGATAGTTTTGGTTATAAAATACATATTTGTATGCACTGAAAAAAACCATGCAACATATGAACGAAATCGTTCGTATATGTTACGAAATATTTTGTATTTTCGCACCACGAAACTCTTTCGTAGAATGTACGAAACGAACGAAATTTTTGTGTTTATTTTACGAAGTGTTTTGTGTTTTAAGAAATATTTTTTATATAATACGAAAGTTTCGTAGAAACGAGAAAAAATTTTAAATTTTACGAAATAATTATATAGTTTAAGGTAATATTTAGAGAATATTACAAAATATTTTTCGTGTTTTACGAAAGAACTTTGTATATATTATGAAAGAATTTTGTAAAAATCAAAATAAAATTTTAGATTATACGAAATATTTTAATAACTGAAGATAATATTGAAATCCCAGATCGCCAAACATTCTTCTGGAAATTTCATGTTAAAAATAGTAAATGCCTTAAAGCAAATATCAATAGCTTTACAAATTGTGGCAAATTTGTATATGTACATATATATTACCGTATATATTACTTATATATGTACATATATATTACTGTATATATTACTTATATCACCGCAATCAAAAAAGAAAAAGATTTTTTTCCGGGTCAAACATTGTTCCTATAACAGATATTTTTGGAAAGTCGATTTCGTTGGTTTTTTGACTTTTTTCAAAGATATCTTTATATTCCCTCTTACTGAGGTAAAATTTGATGAATGAGTCTCTCGACTCATTTCTTGAATAAAATCGAGAGTTTCCTTTACGTAAAATTGCGTTTTTAATTCGTGATAATGGAAAAACTGCGTGAATAAGATGTAAAAACTGGTAGTTAATAAGAAATTATTCACACAATTTTGACTTTCCAAATTTGATCATGAATAAGACCTTCTTTAGCATAACACTTAATTTTGACCCTTTCAGCTTCAGATACAGATTTTTTATCGGCTTAGAAAGATCGAAAATGTATTAAAAACTAACAATACGCGGGGAAGTTATAATGTAAACTATATGTATACGGTTCACTTAGCGCCAAATTTTATATGATTCAATAATTTTAAGAACAACTTATATAATCCATAATTAATTTCGTAATATGTACGAAATTTTAGTATATTTTACGAAAAACCGTACTAGTAAATGTTTTCGTTACTTTCGTAAAACTATAAAATTCTGTTGTAAAAATTTATTTCGTAATATGTACGAAAGTTTCGTATATTTAACAACAAAAAAATAATAACTACGAAAAGTTTTCGTTACTTTCGTCAGATAATAAAATTCTAGAATCAACGGAATTCGTAATATGTACGAAAGCTTCGTACATTGTACAAAAAAGTAAATACGAATGGTTTTCGTTGCTTTCGTAAAATAATAAAAGTCCATAATTGATTTCGTAATATGTACGAAATTTTAGTATATTTTACGAAAAAACGTACTAGTAAATGTTTTCGTTACTTTCGTAAAATAAAATTTCATAAAATTCTGTTGTAAAAATTTATTCCGTAATATGTACGAAAGTTTCGTATATTAAAAAAAAATAACTACGAAAAGTTTTCGTTACTTTCGTTAGATAATAAAATTCTAGACTCAACCGAATTCGTAATATGTACGAAAGTTTCGTACATTTTACGAAAAAAGTAAATACGAATGGTTTTCGTTGCTTTCGTAAAATAATAAAATTATAGAATTCGTGGAATGTACGAAAGTTTCGTATATAATACGAAAAAGGTAACTACGAAAGTTTTTTTTTTGTAAAATGTTGCGTGGATTATTTTCAGTGTGGGATACTGCTTCGAAAGGCCCTGTTTGAAGATGGGAACACTGCTTCCGAATTTCCAGACAAGATGGTATATGTTAAGTATTGTGAACGGAGAAGTAATCAACAGGCTGAATTTTTTATAGGAAGTATTTTAGGTATTCGACAGAAATTAAAAGAAAATTTCAATAAAGTTTTTTAGTTTTATTCTTCGCATTAGGTAAGGACTTAATTGCCATACGGTTCATGCAAATTGGTCAATATTTGGAGGTTGAAAACATTATTACGTTGAAATCATGGATTACAAAAGGCTGCTTATATAAAATTCAGATAAATCGCAAATAATACTAGATCGGATTATTGTTGCAACCACCAACTATGGTCCGATTGCTTCAGTTTTTGGTTTATGGTTTCGATGAATTCAGCCTTATGGAGACAGAATAGAATATCCTACTAATGTTATAAATTAGAAAGTTTGTATGTTTGTGAGTTTGGATGTTTGATCCGCAACAACGCGAAAACCGCTTAACGGATTTCGATGAAATTTGGACGACCGATAGCATATGAGGCAGGTTAAAATATAGGATACTTTTTAAGTGGTAAAAAGGGGAGAATTTGGTATTTTAGGTACTTTTGATAAAACAAATAATATATGTACTATTATATATCGTGCCCTGAAACGCAAAACGCCCTAACTAGCATTTTTATCATTTTGTATGAGAAGTAATAATCAAGGATTTTGTTAAAAATAATAATGGGGACTTTTCTCCCGGGAAGGACTAAGGTGCCCGCTTTTTGTATGGGGAACTTCCACTATAACTAGAGAGCTGAAATTTGGTATGCAGGAATGTCTTGGCGAGCAATTAACTAAAAAATTTGAAAAGGGAAACTTTTCACCCGGGGGGGACTAGGGTCCCCGCTTTTTGTATGGGGCACTTCCACTATAGCTACAGAGCTGAAATTTGGTATGCAGGTAGGTCTGGACGAGCAATTAACCATAAAATTTTGAAAGGGGGGACTTTTCAGCCGAAAGGAAGTAGGGTACGCGCTTTTTGTATGGGGCACTTCCAGTATAGCTGGAAAGTTGAAATTTGGTATGCAGGTAGGTCTTGGCGAGCAATTAACCTGAAAAATCTGAAAAGAGGGACTTTACCCCCGGGAGAGACTAGTGTGCCCTCTTTTTATATGGGGCACTTCCACTATAGGTAGAGAGCTGGAATTTGTTATGCAGGTAGGCCTTGGCGAGCAATTAACCAGAAAAATCCGAAAAGGGGGACTTTTCACCCGGAAAGGACTAGGTTTCCTGGGCCCTCCAGATTAAAAAAATTTATATATACATACAAATATAAATATTTATACAAAAATAACTTAGAAAAAAGATGTGAGATCCGAAAAAAAACATAAATGTGAAAATAAGACCAAGTTCCTATCCAAACATCTCGGCCGTAAAAAGTACTGAGATCAAAATAAGGACCAAGTTCTTGATATGTACAATACCATCTCATTTCTAGGTAACCTGTTAGCTTGGCAATATTTTTTTGCCTTTCTAATATGGGGAAGAATTATGGATAAAATGTTGCCAAGCTTACAGGTTACCTAGAAATGAGATGGTATTGTACCTATCAAGAACTTGGTCCTTATTTTGATCTCAGTACTTTTTACGGCCGAAATTTTTGGATAGGAACTTGGCCTTATTTTCACATTTATGTTTTTTTGCTGATTATTTTTTCACAAAACAATTTGTAACAGTAACGAAATTTTACTTAAGAAAGTTAATAAACTTTACAACAACATAATTTTTAAAATAGGTTTTCTGTCTCTTCTGAAATAGACGATTTATTTGTAAACTTGTGTTATATGCGAAACTTTTTTGTTTTATTATTAACCTTTGTTCCACATTATTTACAACTTTTTCATAATTCAGTCCTTTTTTATTAAGAATACCATGTTTTTTAAATTAAATTCAAAACATTTTCAAACGTTCTTCGGTTAAGACACACATACAGGTATGTGATGGAATCGATTTTGAAAACGAAGCAATATGTAAAGTCCCTTTTAAAGCACTTTTCATCAAATTTCTATAATTTTTGTGATGCAACTCTTTTGTAATAAAGAAATATTTTTATAATATATGTGGTAAAATTGTTTTTAATAAAGAAATATTATTAAAAACACCTTTCGAAATTGCTTTGTTTTCGGCATCGAAAACCATCACATACCTGATAGTTTGATTTAAAATCATTATCAATTTGATATCAAATCTACATATGTGTTTGCTGTGTTATTCATGCTGTATTATTGGCATACATAAACACATTAATTACTTAGCAATAAGGTGCCTCCACAAAGAAGATTGATTTCTGAAGGTTAATTTTCTAAACTTTGTTCTAATTATTGATCAATTAACTTTGCCATTAATGAAGGTAAAAATGCATTAAAAAACATAAATAAATAATTCAATAATAAAACCTTGTATGCCTATATTTCGACTTAAAGTAATCTCATAAAGTTGGATGTCTATTGTTTAAGAAGCTTAATTGATTTCCAATGTCATTAAGAGTCCAAACTTATCAATTCAATATAAATATGTGTGTTCAAATGTGTATGATTATTTTATTATTCAAGATAATTTGTATGAATTTGTCAAATGTATATTTGTATTTATATACATACATATGTACATTTTTTACAGGTATTTTGGATGACAAATGTATTCTATGAGGAACTTAAATAAATAATAGAATATGCAACTCAAGATACGCGCGCTAAAATTACAAAATAAATAAATTCGAGATGAATTAGGTACAATATATCTGTGCCCACAAGGAATAAAAACTAAACTCGATTTTGGCAAGTTTTCAGGAGAGCATTTTTAAATTTGAAATCGTGGCCTGAAATCAGGGAATTTAGATTAAGATAACCTATGTATGCTCGATGTTAGCAATTTTATAATATATCCATTTTGTAATTTAATTTATAATGAAAAACAGTTAATTTAAGAGATATAAACAAAACAAACATTTTATTTTTGAATTTCTTCAACTCTTATTCCCCGAAATCGATGGGTATTTATAAAAAACTACCATAAAAAATATTTTATGCCAATCAGTTAAGATTAAGTCGTGTCGAACGTCTACCAAAGTTTGCTCAAAATCGTATTCGGCTTTTAAAAAAGCTCGAATAAGTCGAGAAACTGGGTTTTTTTGGAAAAGTCCGTTATTTACATAGAGTATGTTTGAAGTCAAGGTGAATTAATTTTACTAGGTGGCAGCGCGGCTGTAACAAATACAAAAACAACAGGCATATTTGGTGTACGGTCCCTGTCAAACTCCATATAAAATATAAGGACAAAATAAGAGTTTGACAGCTAGCGTACACCAAAAAATAGAATCAGCTGCCGCTATGCTGCCACCTGTAAAATGAATTCGCCTTGGCTGAAGTCTACTAATGACGTGCTTAAAACGCAATAAATAAACCTTTGTTTAACATTAAAAAATGTTTAAAAATAATTTTAAATCATTTATAGAATTTCAATTTATGAAATATTTTAACTTCCTCTGTTTATATAAAATCTGTCAAAATGATTAGTGAGAACTATTACAACACCACCTACCCTGCAGATAACGCAACTAGCCCATACACGCATGTGAAGTATACTCCATAGAGAACTAAGGCTAGTCCAAAAGTAATTCAAATGTATGGCGAAAACATGGTCGACTTAACATTACGATGTGCTAGGGCTGGATCATACATCGGAGTAGTCTCAAAACTAGTCTATGTCACTACTTGATGTAGCACTAAAGTGTTCGTGTTTTAATGATTGCACATACTATTTGCAATCATTAAAACGCGAACACATGTCGCTTTACTACAAACTCTTGTCTGCAAATGATATGGTACATGACTGCATTACATAGGACCATGTTGTAACTAGTCCATTACAGCTAAAATGGACCATGTAGTTCAATATTGTCTGCAGGGCTTCTATAAAAATACTTGCTATAATTTATATAATATCAGAGTAATTCCATATAGTCGGGTGTAACTGAGACAGTTTAAGCATGTATAAAACAAAAACAAACAAACAAACTGCTTCCAAGCAAAAAATAAAAAATAATAATAATAATGAGCTTTTGTGAATGTTGGATTAAATCAGATATAGGAGATTTCGGTTAACTTAAATTGAGTTGAAAATAAAGTGAATGCAAGAGTTTACATGAAAAAGTATTGTATTCTATTTCGTGACAAAAATTAGTTAAATAGCTAATGTTGCCTTATAAAATGCATCCACCTTCATAAGTGGTAAAAGTGCACAAGAGCGCTGATGAGACGGTGTAGCGGCCTGTCGAAATCAGTAGTACTGATACGTTCTGCTTATCTGATTTGAATATTCGAACATTATTCCACTCTTAATAAAAATAATTTAAATTTACATTAATACAAATATTGAACCGAAATAATAAAATTTTAGAAAGATTATGACTTCAGGATAAATTCCATAAAATTTTGAGTATAAAGTACACAATTGCTAATTAATCAAAGTGTTTTTGATTGCACAGTGGACACTCAATAGTACGTACTTTCGTTTCCTCGAATTTTCAATAGTACGAAAGGCAAATTTTTTTTCGTTGGCTGTTCTATAGTACAAATTATATGTGAGCACAAAGCTTCAGTTTGTGAAGTATTCATAATGTACATTATTGAACTGTTATCTTCTTTTATTGCCTTTGATTTTATGAGGAAACTAAAATTGTTATTCTCTTTTATGAAATGCTGCATATAAACAATGCTTAAACGCCAGCAAATAAATTTCTTTTTAAATAAAATTATGACAATATGTCAAATAAATTTCATAAAGGTTTAATTTGGATTTTATTTTTCATTTTACCTTATAAGTACTTTTATTGTTATCCAATGGATTTTTAATTGTATAAAGGTGTAGAAAAATAAAATAGATTCATATCGAATAAAAAATTGTTGGCTTGGTTTTATATAGTTTTTAAAGCCTACTTTGCTTATTTTTGACAAACATTTCCATATTTGGGAATTCTCAAATGATTTTTGAAAGTCTGTACATAAGATAAAAGGTTTGTAACTGTTCAAAATTGTGTTTGAACTCTACTGACGATTTGGTAAAGCAGCAATGAAATGCTGCGTATAGACAATGCTTAAACACCAGCAAATAAATTTCATAAAGATTTCTTTAATATAAATAATGTAAAGATAGACTCATAAGAAAATAATAAGTCATTAAATTATTTGCTATCCGTGCTATTATAGACAGCAGGATACTCTGCCGAGTATTTTTTTAAATTCAATAAAAAACAAAATCGTGTATTATTTTCAGAGATAACGATTTTTATTAATAATGAGAAGGAAAATAAAAGTCGATATATATTTATCGACGTCATTTTATTGTAAGCAAAATGTAAAAAATTTTGATAACTTTTAAATTACAGACTGCTAAATTTTCTCGTAAGCGACGCATAGCTGGGAAGAATCAAAATATTTTGGAAATTAGTCAGCCATTTCCGAACAGATGATCTGATAACGAGGCTGTTTACTTTTTTCCAAAAAATTTTCGAAAATTCAAAAATGTTCAAAATAGAATATTTTTCAGCTCAGAAAGTATAATTTCGTCATATGTTTTTTAACGGATTTAAATTTTGTTGTTTAACTAACAAGAAAAGTTGCAAGAATCGGTCGATAGTTAGATCCGATATCTGAAAAATACTGGACCAAAGTTTTGAAAAATTTATAAATTTTAATTTCCAAGTTTGTATAACTCACTAACTATAAAATAATAGTGTACAACCAAACATGTTCTTTTTGAATCTTAGTAAGGTGCAAAAGTTATAAGTTATGTAGAGTGCAAAAGTTATTTATCCCCAAAGTGCCCCACTTTGAGACTACATAGCTCCCCTCATGAGCGATTTTTGGAGTTCGGGAACTCCTCTGCTATGACCATGTGTAAATTTATCAAATCAGAACTTCCATTCAGAGTTGGCTGTTTTATTCCCAAAATAAAAAATTTTTGTTTCGGTGATTATGGTAGTTTGGCACTAAGAGGTCGTTATGTACATATGCAAATATATGTACGTATGTAAATTTTAATAAACTCTTTATTAAAATCAGAACTCATAAAATTTGAATGCAAACATTTTAAAAATTTTTGGTTAAACTTAAGGCACTAAAAATAAGTAGCCGTAAGCGTCTAATCGAAAAGATATTTAGCGTTCATTTTTTAAAGTTTTAATTGAATTTATAATGTGTATCTTTAAGTACATATGTACTTTGAATGATTTTTTATGTTGAGCTAAGTGACAAGCACGTGGGATCAACCAATAAATGTACGAAAATGCAAATAGCCACAAATGTTATATAAACTGTTTGAAATGCTAAACATGTTTTAGTTGACGTAAACGAAAACCTAACTTTTTTATAAGAACAAAAAGGTATAAAGGTAGAATTAAATTAGCTCTGGTATTTTAAAAGATATCTGCATATGCTACGAGTAAATCGAGTTTTTAAGTCTCAATTTGAGTAAATGAACTAAGCAAACTATTACAATATACACATTAGTGATGTTACGAATATTCGTATTCGAATCGCTGAATATTCGCCTCTTTCATGACATTCGTATTCGCCAAATTCTAGCGAATATTTCACGAATATTTTTAGCATATGTTCCAAAAAATAATACATAAAAATATACAGAAAATTAAACAAAAACTAATAATTTTTACTTAAAAAAACTTTTGTCTCTACGGAAAATCATAATCTTCTTTTAGTAAATAAAAAACGAGCAAAATACATTTCACAACGTCATGGTATTTTTAAAAAGTAAAGTCCTATTTGTATACATATATTATGTTAAATTAGTAATCAAAGCTCATAGAGGGGTGTTGAACTTCAAAAATAAAAGTTTTGAAGTCTTTTCTCCTTCAAGCCTATTGCGATTCGGTGTGTAAATAAGCCCCGTATCAGTAAACATTCGCTCGCTCGGAACACTCCGTGGTGCTGCCACTAAATGTAGCCTTCCTATAGGTAAAATAACCTCGTATTATTGCAAAAGTTCGCAAGTTTCTAACCAAAGAAACAAATAACCAATGCTTCAAATCAAATAATTCCAAAAAAAAGTAAAATTTATTTTGATACTAGTAGCACCTGCAATAAAAATGCCTAAAAAATCGTGTTTTTTATGGAATACTGCATTGGTGATATGTATGAATGGTAATGCAGCTTGAAAAGATCTTTCAAACGATGTCATTTTTTTATATGTTCTCTTCGGAGAAAATCCGAAAATATGCAAAAAACTACAAAAATATACCTTTTTTAGACACAGTCCAGCTCACGGGTGGTCATCGCTAGACCCCTCAAATGTTTTAGGAATCCTAATTAAAAAGACCAGTCTTTAATTTGAGAGGGGTAACAAAAACACATTTTTCATCTTCATACAAGTTGTGTCGGTTTAATGTATGTATATATATTAAAATCCAAGACTCAAGCTTTTAAAATTTTGCATTATATGCAATTTTATGAAAGATAGAGGGTTTTATTATTCGAAAATACTCAATACGTTATTTATTAGATAGAGTATTTTGTATAGTGAAAAATATTGAAAAAATTAATTCAGTTAATTTTTAACAAATAATATGATGAGGTTTTTTCTGTTAGTGTGGGATATTTATTGCCGGCATGTGGACAAGAACTCCACCCCAATCCGACGAGCTTCAGCGGCATGCAATAATACCAGCAAAGTCTGCAGTCTGGCAAGCCAAACAGCTGTCATATCGACAGATTCGGAAACTCAACATTGCACACTACAAAAATCGGGAGGAAGCCGGAGTTGGCATAACGTTGAGATGAGAGAAGAACGAAGCAGCGGGTAAGTGGGGTTCTGTCATCTAGAAATTAATAGAGTCAGGTTAATAGTTTTCTACTAGTCAGTTTTAAGGTAAATCTTTCGGGCATCCCTTATTCTTAAATTCCTTTTTTGCTCGGGTTACATCCTCCGAGCGAGCTGTCATGATTTTTGTAGCTGAGCAGATTCCCAGAAAGGTTGGCAAAGATCCCCCCCCAAACGGTGACCTTCAGCCGGAGCAAACGCCACCATGCCAGCACACCCACCAATCTGGCCACATATTAACACTTTAGGGGTTTTCAATTTTATAAAACCAGGAGCGACAAAATGGGTACCCCCGTAGTGTAGTGGATAGTGTGCTAGACTATTAGCCGGGGCTCGCAGGTTCGATTCCTGCCAATACCCTGGGTGTTGCTGACGAAAAGCCGAAAAAGGCTTAAGCAGTATGTTTGTTCATTGTTATTCTTTACAATATTAGTGATTTATTCCATATATTTAGCAATTTTTCGTGAACCTGCGGCCTTGACGGTTTCTAGTCAATGTTAGGGCTTGTTTCCGATGCTGCAACTTCTCTGAAATTTTTGCAATGTTAGGGATAGAAGCGACTTTTTGGAAGTTGTTAGGCTCTTTACAGTTTACACGATTTTTAAACCGTGTTAGACTTTGTTATCATGCCGCTGCACAGTGGGGCAGAATTAAAATATTTGGAACGTAAATCAGACATTTCTAACGGATAGTCCTATCAGAATAAGATTTCACATGGACATAGCAGAGGAGTATTCATATTTATGTTTTAAATATCAGCTCTCTTAATTGTTTAGGAGGGGAGCTATGAGCTCTCAAATTAGGGCACTTCGGCTATATAAAATAATTTACTGCTTGCCATTTTTTTGTTTCTCATCCCATTCCAAAACTTGTTTGCTGTATTAAAACCCTTGATAAGTTCTAACAGATACATGTTTGGTTGTACACTTATATTTTATAGTTAGTGACTTATACTCATTTGAAAATTGAAATTTCTCAATTTTCCAAAACTTTAGTATAGTATTTTCCAGATATCGATTTTTATCAGTACGTGTGTATCCATATTGCATTCAACGTTTCTCGTTACTGTTTGCTTTGCAGGCTTTCCTTTGCAGTAGTATTAGGTTCCAAATTTCATCAGATATCCAGGATCTCATCTTCTTTCAATATTTCTATATCGAATATATTATTTAGCAGCATGTTTGAAGCATTTTTATTTATGCCTTGTCCATCGCTTGATTTTGGTATGACCGTAACAAATTTGTGTATGAATTTCGAATATTCACTGGGTGGTGGGTGCCCTTATTTTTTATTAAGGCAACTTTAAGATTTATTGTGCCAACAACTAGGTGGTAGTCTTTGTGGCTGTCCGCTGCTCATTTATTCGGACGTTTAATAGACCAGGTTTAGCTGAGATCTATGTGGTCTATCTGGTTTTGTGTTGCATGGTCGGGAGATATCCAAGTGAGATTGTGCACTGAATTGTGGAGAAATATTGTTCTTTTTAGCATACAAATTTCTGTAAGCAGTTCAGCATTTTCAATCATACGATCAATATTGTGGCGACCTAAAACACTTTCCATTTTAATATTGTCTGCCAGCTAAGCGTTATAGTCGCCTCTTAATATCATTATGCCCCCACGTTATGTGAAGGATGTAATATTGCGAGATTATTATAAAATCTTTCACTGTAGGATGTGCTGAATCATTTAGCGCGTAGTACTAAACACAAGTTAGGTCCTTACCCTTGTACAAAATTTGGCTGTTATTATTCCATCGTTGTGCAGTTTCCAGTCTTTGAGAGTATTACGAGCTTCTCTGGAAAATAGAAATCCAACGCCGTTTGCCCTGGGCTCGTTTGATGTCTTGCTGGGTTCCATCTATGAATGAACAGCTAGCTGACAAGTTGAACTCTCCCGACTCAGGCTATCTAGTTTCGCACAACGTCATTAAAGCGAGTTTATAGTTTTCGCATCTCCAGTAGTGATCTTACATTCCATAATACAAATCGTGTCTGTTGTTTGAAGCTAAATGTCGTTATCACTTACATTATTTCTACTTACTCCTCATATAAAAATATTGGGAATGTCACCACTTTTTTATAACACTTTAATAAAAGATTGCGTGATTTTTGTAATCGTATTCTCCATAAGAAATGCATTTTGACCTCAAATACTACAATTATAAAAAAATTTTGTGATTAGAAATTTATTTAACAAGTGTTAAAATGAATATTAAACAAAAGATTATCTTGCTTTTTGTTTTCCGATAACTAACAATTTTGTCTAATTTAGTTGTTTCATACGTTATTGCTTACTGTTTTTCCAAATGGATTATATCATACAATGTTTCCTACTTATTTTTGAAGTCAATTAAGATTTAATTCCTGAAATCTGTTATTTAAATTTTCAATTTAATTTATTTTAGTTATTGCCCTTTCAACGTCATTTAAAGTGTACTTCAGATTTGCAAACCATCATAGTGACCATTGATCGAGTACCAAACAAATTTATTTTGCAAAAATGATAGGGTAAATGTACCAGTAGTCGGAAGTTTAACTTATTTTACTTTTTAAAATCGCTCCCCTTACAACTGTGAACATGCTATTCTGGTGGCAACTGTTTGCTACAATTCAGTAATTGGTATTATTTTAGATTCACTTGACTGTTTTGAAACACTTTTTTAATTAAATTTGAGTAATTTGGGTATTTTCTATATGCATCGGTTTTGCCAGTACTCGGCATCCATGTTCCTAAAGGCGGCAGTTGATGATCCTATTCCAAAGATCTAACCCAAACGATTAGAAATTAAGATATGGAATTTGGAATATATTTTACTGCTGGGACTATTAGAACCAATAAAAATAAATTTTTTAAAATTCTTACATAATTTGCATGCTAATTATATTTATATTCGGAAATATGCAGTGTAATACAATTGTTTAAATATCTTTTATTAAAAAATATAGAAACAGACAGGTGTTGTGTTCTTTTTGGACTGTAGGTTGGGTTGACAGACAGCTGGTGAAGAGTATTATGTTCCCTTTGGCTTATATTTGGAAGAGAAAATGCGTGTAAGTGAAGATATGTGCAGAAAAAGCACATTAAAACTGGAGTAGTTAGAAACTAAGAAAATAGAGAGATGGATCGGAAGTCTGCACCAGAAGGAAAGTCAGTCAGAACACCATCTGCTGCCCCTAATAAAGTTAAAAGTTTAAGGAGGCTCTTGAGCCACCATTTGCAAGAAATGCTACTCCAGGACAGAGCCATCAGTTACGGCTTCTATCTCATTCTCATCTTTACAATAGAAAAAAGGAAATAAGGTCCATGAACAATGTTTCCGTTTCGAAAAGGAAACAAAATCCAGTGAACATTATTTCCTTTTTTAAAACAAAAGTGTTGGTTTTGCAGAGTGAAATACTTTTTCAGAGTAAAATATTCTCCGTCTACAAAAAAATGTTTACTCAGCGAAGCTAATATTCGACATACCCAAAGCAGAAACCCCTTAAGCCTGCCTGAAGGCGGGCTATGCAAAAAATCTTACTGTTCAATACTATTTCCATGGACTTTTACTAGTAAAGTACCCAAGTGCAAGTATTCCCACTGTAAGACAGGTTGACTGAGTGTTTCACATAATCTATGTAAATGGAAGATGTAATCACCGATACGCTACCAACAGGCTAAGAGTGAAACGCGCTATATCCTAGTTCTTAACAAGGCCCCCCTTTTCCAGATCACCTATATATTCATATCTTCGACTTTCCCGGTATCTAAACTTGAGTTCCTTGGAAATTTCAGTTGAGGTTTGATGTGGTACACAACTTTAATGCAGCCTTAGCGTCGAATACAACTAAAACACCTCTATCTGAGATTATCTACAGAACCTAACTTAACCTTTAATATTAACTATGAAACAAACTTGGTGTTTTATAACATTATAGTTAGTTAGGTATATTCTACTTTAAAATATACCACTATAGGGAGAAAATCTAAGACTTCGATTCTTAGTTTATCGATGTAGACGTCACCAACTGTTCTTGCTTGCTACTTCTGATACGACCTTTTCAGATTGCAATATCGTCCCTACTATGACCAACTACTGAATATGCAAAATTCGTTTTTTAGATTCGTTACATTGGTCCACCAATTTGTACGACACGCCTTAATGTAAAATGTTGAGTTTCTCATAAAGGAGGAAAACCTCAATAAAAATTATTTTACAATTTGCATTTTAGGAATGCGCTGATTTTGAGTTCTTAATCGAGGGATTTTCGCGCTCTTCTGAAAAGTAGAGATTTTCCTTATCGATAGTTGGACATGGTATGTATCGTTCATGTACGTTCCAAAGCATTTATGGTCATTCTTTTAAGTCAGGAAACGTACAAAATTTTGGTTTACCAGTAGTCGGCATCTCCATGCCGACCATTGAAAATTGTGGAAAACTTTGTTCCCAATGTGGGCAGCCATAAAAAATTAAGTAAAACAATATATTTTACTAATTTTTCGCACTAAGAGCAATATTTCAATCAATATCTACCCTTAGAAGCCATGATCGTTAATATATAACATACATTGCTATGAAAAGATCTTATTTTAAAAGAGTCTGCTCACTAAAAAATCACTTGAAAAAAGTGCACTTTTGCAAATGTTTAAAAGCTGTTGCAGAAGAGGGACAAACTGATGCCAAAATACTTATCTCAATTGTTTGAAACGTTATAAAGAGGAAGATAAGTATATTAGCAATTCAAAATTTGTTTAATTTAAGTTTTTAGTCATGGCTGCTCTTATTTAATTGTGTTTTAATTGAATGCCGACTACTGGGACATGCCGACTTTAGGAGCGTTTACTCTATTGCTACATTGTATCCCTCTTGTATTTTTTTTAATTTAGTCACAGCTAATTACAAAAAAATAAGCAATTATGATGGTCAACAATGTTGCCAAAGAAGCATTTTTTTTTGCTGTTTAGCCGGAAGAAAGTAAGCTTAGCTATTGGGCATTTATATTTTTATTTGTCCTTTTGTGATTTTTCTTACATAAATTGAGAAATATGTGCACACTTCTTTATACAAAAGCAAATAAAATCAGGTGGTGCATAGAAGGCCCAAGCAAAAAAATATTTAATATTACTATATCGGTGATTCTCATTTTAAGTGTACATATTGTGTTTTTGTTTTGATTTTTTGGTTACCATTGTAACTAATAGAAATATGAGAAGGTAGGATTCATATTATAGTTTCGCCTCATTCAATGGATCCTGAAATAAAATTATATATTTAGATTTTTAGCATTTTGGTGTATTGAGCGTTACATTTACTTTCACGGTTATTCTGGGATTGATTTTTGGAGAAAAAAATTTTTCAAAGCAAATCAGAAATTTCTAAATGGATAATGTTCTCTAGTTCGTTTCTACTCTCCCACAGACAGCTATTAACTTTTTTTACCGTCCTAAAATTTATATCTAAATTATATTTACGAATTTTGTTAACGTAACGTTCTATACATTTTCTTACGAATTCAATATTTTTTGGAGAGCACAGACAAGGTTTTAAATTTAAAACAATTCAGATGTATAATCTTCGATGATTTTTAACATAAACTCCTAAAAACTAAATCCCCTAAATAACATCTCTATAAAGTTTAAGCAAAATTTGAGATATGCCAGCTTTTCGATTTGTGAATTTCAATTAGACGGTTGTCAGATCTTACAATATTGTCAGATCTGGCAATGTGCTGACGATGTACTGACAATAAAAAGAAATTTAATTATTTTTGGCTTGAGTTCGGTTTTAATTTAATTTTTCAATTAAATTATATTTTTAATTAGAGATAAATGTGAAGCATGTAGACAAAGAAAAATTTTACTGCACGGAGGATTGAACTGACATGTTTCGATAGCTCCCGCCAATCTCAACAGGATTCTTTTCCGCTTAGACCACTCGGCCAAAGTCGGTGGTTTGCACTTAAGAGTTGAATATCATCAACCTTTAATCAATGCATACAGTTACTCTTAGCGCTGTATTTCATTTGATAGTTATTGATATTCATTTTTTTCCTTATGTCTTGTGTTAAGCTTCTTGTTATTTCTCTATTCTAGTATGAATTATCATTGATAATTACAAGTACTAGTGTGTGAACTTAACTTAACTCATAACTTAATTATTTATGATCATTTTATTTAACGTCCATGGTTTTTGTATTATTTTTGGTTTATAATTTTTTTAATCCATTTTTGATTGAGTAGTTTTGGCAACATTGGTGGTCAGTAAGCACTCGTATAATAAATGCGGGAAAAAATATACACAGGCCTGTACATAATTATGTATGTAAGTATATATTATTATTAATAAGTTGGATGCTTGTACTCGTTATGATCTTTTAAATGTGTTTATTAATAATTTGTATGGTGTTTTTACTTTGAGGCCCTGATAAAGATCTTGATTTTGGTGTATTGCTTATTTTTTAACATCTTTCAGTTGGCAATTTTTTTTTGTATTGTATACAAAAATAATAGTAGGCTATTTATCTTCGAAGTTTTGCATACATACATATATTGGGTGTGTTTCATTGCGGCTTTTTATCCTTGAAGAGGACTTTCGATTCGACCGTTTTGGGCTTAGTTTGGCTTATCAATTCATCATGAGTAAATTCATGAAGGATGAACTTTATAAGCAGAACTTTTGATTTGGTTTGTTAAATAGTTTAAATATTCAAGGTAATATCCGAAAGTAGTCGTTATGTCTTCAAACTTAATTGAAAATATTTTGTCGCCAAGGTTAGAAAACATTGTGGTACACTAAGGCCAATGAACTATCAACTGGAGGGCAAATTACGGCATTCGATATCGATCGAAGTTTCAATACAATTTAAATGTAAATTTCGATCGATATCGAGTGCCGTAATTTGGCCCCAGATCTATTTACTCAACTTGCTTCTCTTCAGGGCCAAACCAAAGACTATAATTATATGTAGAGCTGCCATTTCCATTTTGAGAAAATTAGAACATCAACCGCAAAAAGCGAGGACATTTGGCCCAAAAAAGAGGACAAAATTTTTATAAATAAATTAATTTAAGTCTAGGTTCACACTATAAAAGTTTTCTTTCAGAAAACGGCTAGATCACTGCCAGTTTAGAATGGACTAGTTTGATTCAAAAAATATTCAAACAAAATGCTTGGCAAACAAAATGTTTGGCCATACTGAGAGAAATCCCAACCGATCTATACAAATTAATCAAATCTTAAGGATTTGTTGGGATGAAAAATCGAAAAGTGGATATGAGGCATAAAATAAAACTGGGAACCCTTGGAAAGAGGTGTAGAGAAACAAACAGGGTAGGAAAATGGCACTCATTTCTTGAAATTTTTGTGTGCATACATATCAATTGTCGTCTTGAATATTTGGCAAGAAAGTTGCATGGAAAATTTGAACGTATAAACAGACGATGAAGTAGGTAGCAACTTTAAAAGAGAAAGGAAAAAAAATTTTAACAAACAAATATTTAGAGAAAGTTGTGAAAAGAAGGACAACCCCGGACACTTGTTGAAAAAGAAATGGAACTACCCCGGACGCCCTAAAAAAAGGACAGTGTCCGGGGAAAATAGGACAGTGTCCGGGGGAAAAGGAACAGATGGCAGCCCTAACTATATGTATATTTATAGTCTTTGGTCTAAATTTTCTGTCTGCTTTATGTGAAAGTACCTACATAAGTATCTATCTATGGCTTCTTAAGTTTTGCCTCATCATTTCATTAAGTAAACTTGTCATAAGGTCATTTGCAGCTCAAAGCATCTGACAGTTAGTTAAACTCATTTAAATAATCAAATTAAACGAAATGAGTGGGTTCCAATTAAAAATTATAACAAATTTTTTTAAATAATAAATATTAAATTAATAAATTAATGCATAAATGTGTAAAGAAAAAAATGATTGAATAAATGTGCAAATTTTATTTTTTGTTTATTTCTTTTTGTTTGTTTAATTTTGACCAAAACAAAAATTAAAAAAAAAAGATTGCTGGAAAATATAAGTCATGGTTTTTAGCACACACACTTACTTCAACCTAAATGCGGCTGTTGTTATTTGCATTTTTTTCTCCTTCTTTTTTAAAATTCAAGGTTAATTTAAACAATTTTGGTAGATGTACTCATATCGAAATGTGTGCATGTGCTTTGGGATATTTCTGTATACTTCCCAGCAAACACAAAGTCAATTGTTTGAATTATGACTGTTTTATTATATCTGTGTCATTTTATCATAACTTCTTAAGTCGAGTTAATTCAAAATTGAGTTATGGTCATATTCTGGTTAGTCTTATTACAATCCACATTTGGGTCCGATTCCTTTTCAATTTGAAAAAGTTATCATGGTTTATTTTTTAACTTTCTAGAACTTTCTATTTTACATTAAATAGTTAATATCTCTAAGCACGATATGATTTCAAACTTAGTTCTTAATTCTTTTTCTATGCAGTTTGAATAATATCTATCGCGAAGCCGCAGAGATTCTTTTGGTTTTTTTTTAAAACTTAAAAGTTCATTTTTTTTAATTCTACCGCCATATTGGATCCGCCATCTTGAATTTGAAAACTTAAATTTAAGAATTGAGATCAGTGGTGCCAAAAACCCCCAATGCAATATTTTATAAAACCAGTAAATCAATACTCTATTTATGGCCAAAATTCTAGGCTCTGGCTCATCGTGATATGGTACAAAAAAGTTCCATACAAAATTATATGAGACGCTCGCCGTCTGTGGTAGAGAACCTGGGGTCGCTACTGCTGTTATAACAAATACAAAGCAAATAAAATAAAACCACAAGCATTTTGTTTTTATAAAATCATTTTACGATGTCAAAAATGTAAGCAAAATATAGTGCTGAAAGTCCATAACACGCGTTTTCGCGTCCACGCTTTCACACGTTTTACGCATTCCACGCTTTTCAGCGTTTCAAGTTACATGCCACGCTTTTTTCCCCACAGTTTTTCGAAAACAAATATGGGACTAAAATGGAAACAAACTCTTTCAAACAAAAAAAATTTTGCAAATTTGTTGACAAGTGACAGAGTTATGCATAAGGGGCGGGGACAAATTCCCCCTCCGATTTTCAAAAAAAATACGGGACCAAAGTGCAGGCAAACCCTTTCAAACAAAAAAGAGAATTTTGAAAATCGGTTGACCAATGACAGAGTTATGCATGGGGGAGCGAATTTCCCCCTCCGTTCTTCGACAAAAAATTATAGCACTAAACTGCAGGCAAACCCTTTCAAACAAGAAAATAATTTTTAAAATCGGTTAGAAAATGTGGCAAAGGATGGAATTCCAACATTTTTTGTATGATCGATCTACTGTTAAATTAAATTTTTTTTGCAGTACAAAACAATAATTAAAAAAAATAAAAGCGGCAGCACTTTCGCACCCCATAGCTCGACAAATAAACATCATAAAAAACTTTGCATACACATTTCTACCTACTAGAACAAATAGTTATGCCAAGGCGGATTTATAGAGGAGATACTATAAGCACAGCTGTTCTACTTTTTTCCGCGAATTAGAGGTTCGTATGTCAAAATTTGTATATGTTGACATAGGGACTGATATGTCAGTTGTTATTAAAATGTTGTAATCGTTTTAGAATCACCACCACCTGTATAAATCCGCCTTGAGTTATGCCAAATATCAAAGAATTTCGTCAAACAATTTTTTTTTTGGTTGTTCGCTTCAAAAATAATACCCCATATGCTACCGACATGCCAACAATTTTAATATTCACACATCAACATTCGTTGACGATGCAAATTTTGTAAGTGTCAACGAACACCTTCAAAAAGCCTCCCGAATATTAGAAGAATATATATATACAAATGTATATCGCATTTGGAAAAATAGTTAAAACAGTGGAGAGCAAAAGCTAATGAACAAAAATGTGTACATATCACATTTACATTGCGCAGCGAAACATGCCCGCCTGTGCAAATTAAATATCTTGGTATTTCCCTTGATCGTCGCCTGACATAGATCAGCCACATATAATGAAAGATGATCCAAATGAAAAAAGTTAAACTTGAGTAGAACACAAAAAAATCGGAAAAATGGGAGTGATCCAACGGCAACACTGGAAAGGTGTAGTTTAATGTCTTAATTCTCGTATTCAATTTTCACAAAAAAGTTTTATGTTATTATATAAGAATTGAAATCACATTCAACACAGCCACCTGACAAGTGGTGATAAGCAAAATACACGTGAGCACTGACGATGGAAGTGTAGCGGTTTCCGAAAGTGGCATTGTACGTTGAAAAATTAGGTTGATGTTAATTTTTCCATTGTGCCTTGGAATATTAATAGCCTAATAATCAATTAGGATTAACGGAATCTTAGAAATTCGCGAACTCACGCAGATTTAGAAGTCCCGATATTAAAGAGTGTGCTTTCAAAACACGTGACAACATACATATATAAAGAAGCTTGCGCCGAAACCGACATTCTGAATTATAGACCAACATTCTAAATTATAGAGGCCAAATTCGGCTGAGAAGAAGGGACACTCTTGTTCTCCGCCGAACACGAGAGACGTGAAAGATAACCTAAGAAACATCCGCAGAAACAGATATTTTTAAGATTTTTGAATATTATTGTTAGTTTCAATTTAAAAACTACTTCAAACCTGTATTATCTATATTACATTTGAGAAATAATTTGATTCCAAATCATTATCAATTTCGGACTAAATTCGCGTGTTTTCTGGTTTAACTGAAGTTTATTTAAGTTAATGAGCACTCAGACGTCAAACAACAAATCTAATTCGCTGTAAGTTAAGCATTTGTTTTCTATTTTAAGATTTTCTAATATTTTTATTGTTAATTTAGGGCCGTTGTGCTAATAACCAAGTTATTGGTAGTTCATGTTCAACAATTGTTAATTGAAATCATAAACATCAGCTGAACAAAAAATGGCATTTGTGTTTTCATTTACCTTTTAAAACTTGGCTAATTTAGTTTCATCAGCAGCAGCTATGGGTCAATAGTTTTGCATTTTCTGTTTATTGTTAATGCATGATTGTGTCTGAGTATCTGTGTGTCCATTTAGTTCGAAAACTGTTAATGAATCTTTTGAATTGTACTAAAAACTACATTGAGCTACAATGGCAGTAATAAATTTCAATATTTCTAGAATCGTTTCAAGATGCGTAAAAAGTTTTTAATATTATTATATTTCTTTTACATACGACCTTTTGGGCTTTTCCTTCCAAATTTACCAGTTTTACAATTTTGGTTGCCAAAATTTTTAAATATTTTTGATTACCTTTATAAACTGAATTGTTAACGATAAAACAATGGCAAGAATGTCAGTTTTATGTTTTCAGTTACAATGAAAAATTTTTTATTCAGTAGAATTATTTAAGGTTTTTGTTGTTGTTGAGGCCATGATGTATTTTGTTATCAGAGATTGGCTTATTTTTACAAAACAAAAAACAATTTAATATTGAATATAAATATCAATTTAATGTCTGACAAAAAAAACTGAAATTATTATTGATATTTAATTAAAAATAACTTGTATATTTTTGTTTCTGGGTCTCTTAAAATCAAAAAATTAATAAAAATATGGAAGCATTAAAAGTAAGACATTTAATTGCACAAAATAGACTTAAAGGATAACAATGAGACATTATTAAATAAAAATAAGCGCTATACAAAAAACTAAGAAATATTCCCTAATTACGCATTTAAACTAGGGATGTAACTAGGGTGATCGACCTGGTTTTTCAATCGGTTTTTCCACAATACGGTTGTCGGTTTTTTCAAAATATTGATTTTTCGAATGTCGAATAGTCCGGTTTTTTTAATTAAAATACCGGCCCAGTCGAATACTTCTCGATTCGTATAATGCTATTAGTTTTTAATATATTAAAATTTGACGAACATTTACTGTTGATTTTCCTAATATTTCTGTTCAAGAACATTTTCTGAAGCATGCAATTAAGGTGGATTAATTTTATAAGGTGGTTGCACGGGCGAATTAAATTGTCCTTGTGATGTAGAATGTATGTCAAACTTCTTATTTTATATGGAGTTTGACATAAATCATAGACCAAAAATGCTTGTTGCGTGAATGTCAAGAATTAAACAAGAAAAAATGTAAATCTGTGCACTAGGATTCGCCCTATATTTGTGGACCAAATTTTTTCGGATTTTGATTGTAAGTCCTCCTGGGAAGGTATTTTTAGTTAAAAAAACTGCTCTTACCACGTATTGGGAAGGTGAAGTCAGATCCGCACAAAAACATTAATGTGAAAAGGCTCCTGTCCAAAATTTCGGCCGTTAAAAGTACTGAGAGCAAAATGAGGACAAAGTTCTTGATAGGCACAATACCATCTCATTTTTAGGCAACCTGCTATTTGGCAATATTATTTTTTACATTTCTAATATAAGGAAGAACTATGGGAAAATGTTGCCATGTTAGCTTAGAAATTAGATTTTATCGTACCTATCAAGAACTTGATCCTCATTTTTATTTCAGTACTTTTAACGGTCGAAATTTTTGGATAGGAACTTGGCCTTATTTTCAAAGCTTTTATGCGGATATTATTTACATGAACTGCTTACTCTTTTTTTTAAGCAAATTAAAATCAAAAATTTTGTATTATAATTTTCTCACAAAAAAACCGGTGGACCGGTTTTTTTCTGAATTTTTAAAAACCGTAACCGGTTTTTCTAAAATTTCAAATAGTCGAACTATTCGAAAACCGGTTTCTGGAAAATGTCGAGTAATCGATTAGCCTAGATGTAATCGATACCGATAACGATATATCGGCGATACTTCAGATTTTTCGATACAACGGTATCGGCAATATTTTGCTGTCGATACGACGATACTTTTAAAATTTTTTTCAGATTTTTTAGCTAATTATTTATTTTTTGTTAATTTTACCATGAACTAAATTCATTTCGTTATTTTTTAAATCTTATTAATATCAATTTTAAAAATTAATAATATTTTAAGCTGTTATTTTGTAAATAAATAATTTATTTTTTCTTAAATTCGTTGTTTTTTAAATCTTATTCCCAGCAAAAATAGACACTCCAAAGAAGTCATGAAAATGTAGAATTCGCGATCCGGAAGTATTGCAAATTTGGATCATTTCTAATTAGTTTTACATATCCTTGTCATTGCAAGAAGTTCTCTTTTTCGATTACCAATCACCGAATTGGAAGCGATGTTAGGACAAATTCCTTTTTCGGTGTTCTATAACGATTTTTCCTCAAGGAAAAAGGATGAAAAATTACGCATTTTCACAACTTCTTTCTTTTTATGCAAATTTAAACACAAAACTGTGTTTTCATATAAATTTAAGTTAATAATATATTTTAGAAGACTTTTAATAATTAAGTTATTAAGTTATTTAGAAGAATATTAGTTGCTAAATATCCTTTAAAAATCGATTTATTGAAAAGCATGGAGAGTATTTTTTAAGATTATACTAGCTTTTTTTTAAGATTATACAGATTTTTATTTGCTTTTCTACTAATTATCTGCATATTTTTAATATAGATTCTTTGGAAGCAATGAAAATGTAGTTCCTTACAAATTTCTTCCAATTTTTTAATATCAATTTTAAAAATTGCTCTTCTTGAGTTTTGTTAATCTAAAGTTGAAGTCGGTATCGGCGATATTTATTTTTAAGTGTCGGTATCGGATCGGCAAAACGGCGTATCGTTACCTCCCTAATTTAAACCTTCTGTTTACATTTGAAACATCTTTGTTTACATTTTTCCGTTACGTCGCCTTACCGTTCCGTTATAATCACCCCAAGAAGTGAAATTTATGTTCCCATGAAATTTTCATAACCCTTCGAGGGAAAATTGCTATCGAAAAGTTCCCGTGAACATTTTCTACCGCTATCAGTTCTTAGTGAATGTAAATAAAAAAGATAAATAAAATAAATTAAAAATCAAAGAAAATTTTGTTAAATATAAAAAAATGCAGTGCTAAGAATGGCAATTATCTTTTTATTCCATGAGGAATCTAAACAAAATCGAATTGTTCGTCCAGGATTGCTAGATGCATCCAATGCCTTGGAGTACCCGAAGCATTGCAGGTATCCTAATTCAATCAAATAGTCTTCTGGTGTTAAATTGAAATTTCCCAAGAATAAGCAAAACTGGGTTTTTATATATTGGAAGGATAAAATAGCAATTACATGATGTATTTATCCATTTCGCCTGCTAAAATAATGTGAGCAAAAACAGGGTAAAAGGGAAAAAATCCACGTGAAAAAAAATCATTCATGATAAGGGGAATTTATCGATTTTTTATTCACGATCGCAATATAAGGGAAAGGGAAAACAATTGGAGGGAAAAAATATTCACGATATGGGTGAATATAATTACTTCCCATGCGGTTTCTAAATGAGTTAACAAGTAGGCAGGTATTAAGGTATTCAATGAATCGGGGTTTTGTTTTAATCAGTTAACCGCTCGATTAATTAATCGAGACTTTGGGTTAATCGGGTATTGATTGGTTAACCAATTGACACACATTTTCCATACATTTTTAGTTAAATTAATAAAAATATAAATTGTTTATTATTTTGAGATTTTACTACTAAAAAGGCAATAAAATAACAAACACAGCAATTCTTGAACTAAATCAGATAGAAGAAGAATTTATAAAGCCCTGTACAGATGGTTGTCAGATCTTACAATATTGTCAGATCTGCCAATGTGCTGACGATGTACTGACAATAAAAAATTGTCAGCACAAGGTATATTGTTAGTTCACACGGTTGTATCAAAGTTGTTAGAAAAGTTTACAATTTATTGCCAGACAATTGTCTGACAATAAATTTATCTGACAATATTGTCAGTAAACAAATTGTGAACAATCGTGTGATGTCAGATGCAAAAAATTGTCAGATCTGTTGTTTGGCGCTGCCAGACTCAGATTATTTAACAGAAATGATCAGTTATTTATCATCTGTGTTTCTGTTAACTTTAAAAAGTGAAAATATAAATTAGTATTAAGCATAAAGCAGCAATTTCAACTATTTTAGCTGCATAGTTTCTTTTATTTTTCTTTTTACCAAAAAAAAAAAAAGATGTGTGCAGTGCTGCTAATATAAAGACAATGATGCACACTGTCGCGATGGGGGCCAAAAAAAAAAAACATAGTTTTGTATTGAAAAAAATATTTGACTGAGTCTTATAAGCAACATTTTCTCTAAGTAAAATTAACAGGAATTTTTAAAAGATATTAATTTTTCTAATAGTTATGATGATTCAAAATTAATAGTTTCGATAAGTATAGAATTATTGGAAAAAAGTAATAAAAAAATATGTCAACTTTAAGTAGTTACTTTAACAAAAAATCGGTAATATACTAAAATTTTTCACAATATATAATTGAAATATTATTGACTACACGTTGTGTTTTTGTAAATCTTGTAACTAATATGTGATATAATATTACTCATAAAGTAAACAAAAAGCAAAATAATAACTAATATTTAAAAAGTTACAACTTGGATGGACGATTAAAAAGTATATAAAAAAATAAATTTTTTATACTTCGATATAATATTTCTACAAGTATGTATATTTAAAAAAATCTGAGTTCACATCCACGTCTATCCACCTTTAATTTATTTCTACACTTTAAGGCGCCAAACCGCGTTAAAAAATTCGTAAATTTTTAAGCGTGTGTATGTTTTTTTTTACTTTTTTATTTTGTTTGAAAGGGCTTGCTTGCAGTTTAATTCCATAAATTTTTTTTTTTTGAAAATCGGAAGGAAATTCTCCCCCGCCCCCAAATAGTGATTATCGCATAACTCCTTTATTTATGCACCGATTTTCAAAACTCTTTTTTATTTGAAAGGCTTTGTTTGCACTTTAGTTCCATTTTTTTTTAAATAAGGTTTTAAACAAAAAGGAATAGCACAAGATATTGATTTTTTAATGTTTAATTACTAACACCTAAACCTCTAATAAAAATATGTCACAAAAAATTTAAAATAATTGCATCCTTATTTATTATTTAAAATGAAAAATTTAATAGATATTTGGCTTTCAAGAACATGCTAAAAAAATGGGGAAAAGTTTAATTGTGTGTAGTTATTAGGGAAATTTATTTTTAGCTACTTATTTAACTTATTTGAAGAAGGACATTTTTGAGGTAGGTGTATCCTTGCTCTGAATTGAACTAAATTTTCTAGAAGCATTAAACCCATTAGAACTTATGTCTGTACAAAATTTCATTTACAATTATTTTTCTCTTCGTTATGGCAATTTTTTATTTCAGGATATATGAGAAAGATACGAATCCTTGATATTTAAATGGTCAAGTTTTAGGTGTGATTTATCCTGTATATTTAAACATTTAATTCATAAGTAAAGGAAATTTATATATGCTCCTTTTTTACTTTTTTGGAAAAGGAGTTTTTGATATAGGCGTATCCTTGCTCTAAATTTAGTCAAAGCATTAAGTATATTGAAACTAATGTCTGTACAAAATTTCATTAAGTTTCAATTATTTTTCTCTCCGTTATGGTAGTTTTTTATTTCAGGATATATGGGAAGGACACGAATATGGCCAAATTTAGGTGTGATTATATTTTATCAATTAAAACATGTGAGCGAGATTTCATTTCTTTACGAGAGCTCCTTCTATTTTTGGCCGCTCGTTATGTGAACTCACGACACTGTGACGCCATTGTCAGATGCAGAAACTTCGCACATCTGACAATTAAAATATGTCTGACAATAATCCGACAATGGTAACTCGATTTGTTCACACGATTGTGAGATGTCTGACAATTCATTTGTCAACAGGTAGTGTTAAAATCGACTTACAATGCTTTTTCGGCCAACGTTGTCAGACAAAAATTTTCAGTTCACACGATTGTAAGAACTTTTTAGCACATTTTATTTACAATATTGTAAGATCTGATAATCGTCTGTACATAGCTTAAGTGTTATATATAAAGAGGCCACACAATATTGTGTGGTACATCTTTAAATATCTTATTGCCCACCAATATTGATGAACCATACATATGTACATTAGGGTGGCCCTTAACAAAAAAAGTTTGATTTTTACCAGTCTCACCCCCCAGTTTGGTGAATTTTGGTAAACAAAATCATCCTGAAAAAATTTCAGGTAAATCGGTTTGGGGTAAGACGTGCCGCAAGCCCGCTCAAATTTGGGAAAAACCACAAAATTTAGTTTTGTTGCCTCATAACTTTCTAACTATTAATTTCATAAAAAAGTGTTAGAGGAGAAAAATGTTGCTTGTGTAGTTTTCAACATTTCATTTCCTAACAACTTTTCTGTAGATCTTATGCTTAATAAAATAAATATAAAATTTTCAAGCAACATTAGCTTATTTTAATGTTTCATTCGTCCTGCCAGCTCATGGCATCTAAAACACAAATTTACAAGGGTTTTGAATGGAACAACTAAACATGGTTTCTTATATAATTTCAGCTGCTGGATCCAAACCTGTATTCAGTTTACTTTATTTTTTTTTTGGTTCTAGTTTTTGAGATATACGGTTTTTTCAAAAATTAACGGGTTGCCCTATTCATTGGAAATAAAAAACGTAATTCGACAACAATATTATCTTTAAGTCACACAAATATTGTTTTTTAATCTGCTCATTAGCTTTAGAGATATCGTCAAACTTGTTGAAAAAAAATTTTGTTTATCAAAATTGTTATTTTTAAAACATTCATAAATAATATAAAAAATATAAATGAAAATTCAGGTATATTTGTACAGCTCATAGCAAACTACATTTCAAACAAAACAAGCCATATTTCATAAAAATCGATCCACAACTTTTGATTTTATTCACAATTAAATATGCAGAAAATTAGAAGCGAACAAGAAATGTGTTAATTAATTTAAAGTTACAAGAAATGTTAATATAACTCCAGAATGGGTTGTCCTATGCAATTAAAACAAAAAATCAAAAATCGACAATAATATTATCTATAAGTCGCACCAATACCTTTTTTATCTGAATTTTAGTTGGCCCTGTTCTGTAAATTGAATCCGAGTAAATTTCTCGTTTTCCAACAATAAATAATGGCCACATTGATGTATATTAAGCCATATATCGTCACCTTAACTTGCAAACGTGATAAGTCCACTTTTTTCCAAAACGCATGTTTTGATGCAGTATAATAATACAACTCAAAATACATCATCTAAAGAAAAAAAAAGTTACCATTATGTCATTTTTACTTACTGTTTTGCAGTGACATGCAAATGTTCTAAGTCCACAAAATAGCAAACAAACAAACAAAAATTTTCTAAGTCCAGGTAAAATTTAAAAATTATTATTTTTAATTAACTTGTGCATTAGGTGGAAAAACTATTTGGATTCTTTTCATTTAAACAAGGTGACCAAGGTGCCAAAGCATAAGTTAAGTTTTTCATGGTCGATTTGTTGGTGTACCTGAACCACGAATTGGTAACACAAATTACAAATGATATATTTTCCAGCTTAGCCGTAATATTTGCATAAATTTCTTTTAAACAATTTACAATTTTGTTGAGTAACTAATAGCGAAACAGTTGTGACAATTCGGTGTTATTTGGATGCCATATCTTGAAAATACAGATCCGAGGTTAAAAAAATTGGAAAATTTTAATTTTCGAATGAGTATACCTCAAGATGAGTGCTTAATCAAACACAATTGTTTTAGAACCTTATGAGGGCTATAATTTTTGGAATCGAACGGGAAATAAAAAATTACAAACGTTGAAAAATTTTAGATGTCCAAAGTGACCTTCTTTGGGACTCCATAGCTCCACTCCGGTGCAATATGGGAAGTTTATCTTCCTGGCATCAATAGGCGGACTCCTCTGCTATGTTCATATATACTGAATCCGATCGATTTTGAAATCGTCTATCTATTTGTAAAATATTTTGATTGTGCACTACTGTGTGTCGTTTATTACTTATTACGTATTACGTATCTCTTTTTATAGGTTCAGTCATATTAAAAAAATTTTGAAGTTGTTTCCCATTTTTGTAATTTTTCTTTTGCAATTTTTTGTGTGCAACAGTTTCTGATAGAAAAGTTCATGTCGAAATAATACATTTTCTTTTCCAAATGAAATTTATTTGTTGATGGTTATTAAATATTGTCTATATGCATTTCATTGGTGCTTTACCAAATCATCAGTAGACTTCAACCACGACTTTGAAGAATTACAAAACTCTTATCTTATGCAGAGACTTTCAAAAACCATTTGAGAATTTATAAATGATAATATTTTTGAAAATCACAAAAGAATAAAATAAGTGTAGTAGGCTTAGAAACTTATACAATACCCAACAAATAGTTTGTATTCGATATGAATCTACTTTATTTTTCCACACCTTTATACAATCAGAAATCCCTTGGATAACAATAAAAATGTTTATAAGGCAAAATGTCAAATAATAAATTTCTTAAAAATTTGCTTTTTCAATAAACCCAATTTGTAATTTTTTCTCTGTCCTAGAAAGTTTTGGAATATGTTCGTAATTTTGGTTTTCGCAATATACGGAGCCACATGAAAAACGTTAATGTATTTAACAACAATTGATTAGGTGTAAATTCAGCTAATAAAAATACAAAATTTTAACATTTATTTATAATAAAACAAAAAATAAATAATAAGAAAATGTTCTAAGTCCAAACTAAAAAAAGCATAATCATAAAAATTGCAAATGTGATATGCCCCAAAAAAGCCATTTCGTCGCCAACAGCATTTTTTTGAAATAGTTTAATTACTGATATTAATGAGCGATGAATCGGCGAAGAAACTGCGTTTACAGATCTAAAAAATATTAAGCCCAAAAAAAGTTAGACAGTTTTTTGTCCCGCCTGTAAAATTTCAAAAAAAAAGGACTTATCACGTTTGCACGTTAAGATGACGATATGTAACTATAATAAATTAATTTCAAATATGATATTTTAAGCTCTAAAAAATAGAAAACTACAAAAAGGTCTGAAAAACTTTTCTTACTAGCGGATTTAATTATTCTAAATCGAATCGTTTTAAATGGACTCGATTTACGGAGCAGTCAGGAATAATTCCCCCAAATTCAATTACAGTATCATAATCTTTACTAAGCTCTTTTATAAAGGTTTGTATGAAAAATATTTTCATAGCACTTAATGAAATACATAAAAAACAAGTTCTCATTATAAAAATTTTGTGTTATCGGCTAACCGCTTAAGCGGCCTAATTTAACCGATTAGTCGAACCGGTTAGTCGAAAATATCCAATTTTAAATTAATCTAACAGTTAATCGGATTGCAATTAATCTCTTAACCGATTAAAGATTAACCAATTGAATACTCTAACGGGTATGAAGTGAATAAAATGTAAATTTCAAATGAAGGTTTCAGCAATAAGAATTTATACATCCTAAAATTTAATAAATGGAAGATAATGTCGAAAGTGGGTATTTTTTTATGCGAATTCGACTATTATTAGATAGATTAAATCGAAATAATTGAAGTAACCTTAACTTTAACTAATAGAACTATAAAGTAATTTTTCATTCGAACTTCATGAAAATTATAGAAGATGATAGCTATACCATCATAGTTCTCTAGGACAATTTCCGAATTTGAAAAATCTCAGCTGTGAATATTTGCAATTTTGTTTAAAAAATCCATTTTTCTAGGCTCTCAACGTACTAAAATCGGAAATAATTACTGTATGGGGAAGAAATCAAAAATCTATTGTTTTTTATAAAATCCTGTTAAAAACAAAAATTTCTTTAATCCACTATTAAACCAATTAAAAGGGTCATTGTATTTGTACTTCAAAACATATTAGTCCAATTCACAATCTTGTGTAAATTGTGGTATAGTATATTGATACTAACCACTTAACAATTGTTAGTGGTGAGTATAAATATATATCATACCATTTTACAAATGCAACGATGCAAGAACATTTGCACAAGATTGTGAATTGGGCTATTGTACATATCGTTACCATAATACATATAAATACGCATATGCAAGAAACTCGATTTGAAAAAAAATAATGAGCTAGGGCGTTTCTATATTAAGATATACACATCCATATTTATGTATATATACACATACATGTATATGTATAGACCAGGCGCGGATTCAGGGGAGGGGAAAAAATATTCCCCTCCTAAAATAAATTTTCTAAAATAAATTTTACAAAATGATATATTCCATTTAAAAGTTCCCCTCCCAAAACCTTAAGCTGAATCCGCGCCTGGTATAGACACATGTGTCTATATGTACCATCCCAGCAGCGTTGCCAGCTTAGCCTTTTCGAGGCTAAATTTAGCCTTTTATTTTGTCTTTTAGCTTCGAAATTCGCGTTTTAGCTTTGTGGCTTTTTTCTGGCTTTTCTTTTTATTTTCCATTTAGCCTCAAAAAGGCTATATTTTTTCTACACATTAAAAAATAAATTTTTAGTTTCCTTATTTTTAAGGTATTTTAATGAAAACTTTTGCAATAAATTAATAAAAACTCATTGCTTGTTTTCTTGGTTTTAAGGCATTTTAATGTAAGCTTTTGCAATAAATTAATATTTTTTTGTTAAACTAGACACTTTTCTCTATAAAAGCAGTCAAGCAGTGAACTATTAAAAATACATAAAAATATTCAAACTGCTTTAAGGTAATTTTGTTTCAAAGTTTTCTAGTGGTTTTTTAAATAAAATTGGACAAGATCTTCCCAAGTAATTTCACTTTATAGCGAATAAAATCAATATTTATCCGCCGATTTTCATAAGATAAAGATTATATTATTTGTACTATATGTGGATTTATGATGAGTGAATGAAAATGGTAAGTTTTTGCCATTTTTGATTTTTTATCAATTAAAAAAGAAAAAAAAACTTTTCAAATTTTTCATTAAGAAAACATATTTTTCATCATTGTGGTCTGAATAATTCCGAAGTCGGGTAGTTAAGGAAAAATTATATAAAATGGCTTAATTTTCTTTAAAGGTTTTTAGTGTTTTTTGTAATGAAATTGTACAACACCTTCCCAAGTTTTGATAAAATCTTCAAAAATTCCTAATTTTAGAAAAAAATTATCCATAGAATTTAAAATTTCACATGTTTTTGTAGTAACACATTAAAAAATATAATGGTACTCCTTGGCATATCTATTGTTGCATAGTGTAACAATTACCATGTTTATGTGTTTTTACTTATTAAATAATAAAGAAAACATTGAGTTCTCAATAAAAAATATATTTACCCTTTTTTACCTTTTATTTTTGTGCAATTTGGGCCTTTCTAGCGTTTTAAAAACGCCGATTTAGCGTTTTTCCCTCCAGCTCCTGGCAACACTGCATCCCAGCAAAAAAAATGGAAGTATTTTTTAAGGAAGTACATTTTCATTGTTTCCAAAGAATCTATATTAAAAATATGAAGATATTAGCAGAAAAGCAAGTAAACATTAATTTTTTTAAACAAAAATTTGTAATTCCGTTATAGTTTTAGAAAATACACACGATGCTTTTTAGAAAATCGTTTTTTAACGAAATTATAAACTTATTTTCATCCAAAAATTAATATGTAGTTATTTACTGAAATTTACATGAAAACACTGTGTTTTGTGTATAAATTCGCATAAAAAAATCAATTTGCGAAAACTGGCAACTTTTTGCCCCTTTTCCGAAAGGAAAATTTTCCCTTCGGATGGGTTTTGATGCCGTAGTTGTCATTCCGAAAAAGTACATATTTGGTGCTTTAGATTCCGTTTATTTTGTAATTCGTTTTTACAATAATAAAGTTTTTATACCTTGAGGCGATTGTTTACTCTTGTTTTTAGATGCAAAGCTCACATTAAGCTTTTTATTAACATGGAAAGCTCATGACGGTTTTTAATATTTACTGCAAATGAAGTCTGTAGAAAAGTGTTTTTCAATTCCACTTTGAAATTTAAAAGTGGTTTGACTACGAAGAAAATTTTAGTTTTTCGTTTTCTGAAGAAGCAACTTACTGAATTGAAACCACTTCCGATCGGAATTGTATTCTGTGACATGGCTGATAGAATGCCAAAAAGGAAATTGTTCTTAACATCGATTCCGATTCGGTGATTAGGAATCGAAAAATAGAACTTCTTGTAATGAAAAGCATATTTAAAAACCATAAGAAATTATCAAAGTTTGTACTACTTCCGGATCGCAAATTCTACATTTTCATGACTTCTTTGGAATGTATTTTTTTTTTTGTTACTGGGATGTATACTATATACATTTGTTCACTCACATAGGTTCTTAACTTCTTGTTCTTTTGCCAATCAAATGCAGGTTTTTGACAAGGTATTTCCTCAAGCAAAAGTTTTTGAAACATTCAGTAAAATTTGCTTTTTTAATTTTTTTTAGTATCAGCAATTAGTAATATAGTAAAAAAATTGGAAAAAAATTTTCATGGTACAAAAATAGTACAAGAAATTTTAAATATAGAGCTTTTGTACTATACAGCAACTGGCAACGCTGTTGAGACCTAAAATGTTCACAAGAAACGTGGAATTATTTCCGCTAAGACAAAAAGCAATAATACCCAGTAAAAAAATATTGGAAGTAATTTTTAAGTATCTACATATTTATTGCTTCCACAGAATCGATGTTAAAAATGTGCAGATAATTTTTAGAAAAGCAAGTAGAAATATATTTTAGAAATACAAAAATTTGTAATTCCATCATTAGAAGATATTCACTATGTTTTTGAAAAAAATTGATTTTAATAAAATAATTATGAACTAATTTACGTCGAAAAATTAATAGTTATTTACTGAAATTTACATGAAAATACTGTTTTGCCTTTAAATTCGTATAAAAAGAAATAAACTGCGAAAATAGGTGAATTTTTACACATTTTACTAGAAAAAATATTATTTTAGAACGTGAAAAAGGACATTTTTCTTAATATCGCTTCCAGTTCGGTGACTAGGATCGAAAAAGAAAACTTATTGCAATGACAATCCTATGTAAAAATCATTAGAAATGATAAAAATTCGCACTACTTCCAGATCGCAAACTCTACATTTTCACGACTTCTTGGAGTGTCTTTTTTTAATGGGAAATAAAAGAAAGTTAATAATGTTACGAAATGGAAATACAGATTCAAATATAACGAACAGAAATACAGCACTGACTACAGTATTAAATTAGTTCAAATGCTCACTTCGTCGAAAAATATTCCGGGTTTTATATCCCTCCCACTTCGCAAAACATTTTATATATGATATGACATCCGTTGCTGCCAACAACCCGACTATTCGAGGAAGCTCAGGCGACACAAAACAAATAATTTATGCTTTTCATGGTAATTTTTGCCGAAAATGATAAAATGGCATTACCTGCCATGTGAAGAACGGCTTAAAAAAACACAAATTGTTTCATTACAGAGCAATTAATCTCACAAATGGGTACCAATTACTCCAGTGTTAGTGAGGTGGGGTATTAAGTGGTTGCTAGACGGATCAATATTTTAGCTTCAATATATGTGTTATAAAAATCAAAAGCATTTTGATATTCTTTAATATTTCCCCTCCGTATATGTGTAACAATTTTTTGTAAGCAAACGCACACAAACGCATATATTGAAGCAGAACATTGATGAGTGGCTGCTTTATTATGCAACCTATAATAGTAAACCATGTTAGCATTTTATGAAATTAATGATCATATTCGCGTCTCTTTCGCGCATAGGATCAAAAATAAAAATACGCACTCGTTTTCGAGTCGAATATGACTGTTCTTTCGGGTACCCTAGCCGCGACTCTTTTGAGTCTCTTAAGACTAGCGTTTCTGATCATAAGACATAGCTGTTGAGCTCAACTGTTGCGCCCAACAGTTACGTCTTAGAAACGGCTTGATGGATATACTCCAATATGAACAGCTGATAAATGTAAACAATTAAAAATAGACACAAAAGACATAGTTGAAATTAACTAAATTAATTAGTTTAGCACTCAGTTTTGAGTGCATTTTGGTTCCATAAAATATTCTATAAACATGGTATCCAATGCGACAGTCAGCACCATGCGAATTGTCCATTTTCATTTTATTTTAAAATTTTCACCACAAAGCAAAAAACACTGCGATAAAATAAGAAAGCTGCGCCGATAATCTTTTTAATTTAACGCTAAGCCGCCACCGTATTAAAAAAATGTTTCAATATTATAGTAATTTAAATACTATGTAATATAGTAAGTAAACAACACAATAAACATATATGTAGTGATCTTAGTTTTATTTTAATTATATTCCTTTATTTCTTTACTTTATCGCATTTGTAATGCAAAATTTATTAAACTCGTTTGCAGCGGCCACATAATAAAGCGGCGTTGTATTAGAATATAAACGGCATAACTCTTTTGATCAGCTGTGCATGCTAAGCACAACATGTTGACCATAGGTAGCATGGTGAAATAAGTATACAGGTGATCGCATAAGGGAAACAAATACAACAAAAAAATAGATGATGCTTGTCAAAAATATATACGTGCTGGACGTGGATTATGCACAAAACTAGCAGAGCAAAAAATAATCAGCTGACGTTATGCTGCCACCTGTATACTTATTTCACCATGATAGGTAGCGAAAAAGTTTTATGGTGGCAAAATGGCAGCAAATATACAACTGTTGTGTATAGCGGAATTACTCAACAATGCGTTTCTAAGCCTAACACACAACAGTGGCACAACTGTTACGTCTTATGAACGCGACCATTTTCCACCCATTTTGAGTAAAAAAAAAATGCAGTCACATTCCGATCATCTGCATGATCAATTTATGATTGCGCACAAGTCGCTTTTTAAGCATTTGCGGGAGTAATTTTCAATTATTCACTTTTTGATTATGTAGGGAGTCATAAAAGACTCAGTTTAGTGATTTCTGTTAAAACAATCTTCCAAATGCTAAGTGAATTTGTTTGATAATTAAATTGTATTGTCGGATAATTAAATTGTATTGTTGTTTAGCTTAATGTAATATGTACATATTACATATTTTTATAAGAATCGAGTAGGTGGAAAATGAATATTTAATTAGTATGAGTACTTTTCTAACCATGTAATTGTGTTGTCACCGGAACCTAATGCGTGTGCAAAGTTTCAAGTTGATCGGATGTTTTACAATTCGGGAAAAGATTCCATTATATTCAAAATTAATAAAAGTGTTTTAAAAACATCTAAGTATGTATTTATGTGTGTGATCCTAAAGCTTAATCTGTAAAATTAGATCCTTACGTGCGTTCCTAAGTTATTTGGAGTACATAAATCCTTTGTCACTATTGTGAACATAAGATTCCAAGCTCTTTAACGTCCCTCATTAAAATCTACATGAGTTTTCAAATTAATTTAAATTAAATACTTTTATTTTCAGGCTTGATACTTGACGGTCATGACTACAGTAAAATGGAAAATTCTATTTCCATTAGCAATATCGGTCGTTCTCAGTAGCATAGAGTTTTCGCGCGCTAATCGTAAAAATGTCAGTTATTACATGTCAACGAATTCAACTGTTCTCAGTCACTATACAATAGCGGATGATGTTAACAGCACCATTATAAATCAGCAAGAGATATCTATGGAAGATATAGAAGAGAGGGATGAAGTAGATTATAATTTAATAGCACCCTCATATGAAACGCATCTAGTCAAATCATCTATTATATATGGTTTAGCCAAAACTGTAAATGCCAGCAGTGTCAATCTGCAATGCTATAGACATCTGAGAAATATACAGAAAGGTATACTAAGAAAAGAACCATGGGCCATGAAAGGTGAGTACTTAGAGGGTAATTTTATTTTCTTAAAATATTTTGGTTTAAATATTTTTGTTCATACTAGCCTTGGACGCTTCGGGTTCAAAGCCACCAGGTTTTATATTTGGACAAAATTTCTGGTTTGGTAGTCGAGAAGGTTGTGGTGCTGTACGCCGTCCTGTAGGCATTACATTGTCGGATAATTTTCCGCGAGTCATGAAGCTAGGCATCATTAAGGAAATCGCTCCATTTGATATGAACTATCGTGTGGTGTATTTACGCCATAATTCTCCTTGGCAAGTTGAGATAAAATTAATGTCTGAACAAATTATACATATTGGGCTTTGTTTGCCTTCATCGTGTGGATCAGCTGAAATGCAACAACTCATGGCAGACTATGTCAAAGAAGGCCTATTTGTGGAAAATGATATTTATGATATACAGCCCGAAGTGCTTTACACGAAAGACTTAAAAATATCGGACAACTTTTTCGAACGTGAAAGCTTCAAATTGATTAGTGTATTTTTGGCTTTTCTATTGGCCATGGCTTTATTTGCTTCATATCTAAAAGTCAAATCGCAGGAAACAGAACATAAGTTAGCTAACTTACCAACTTTAGAAGAAACTGAACTTTCAACCGGCCAAAATGACGTCGATATTAATTTGTCCAACTATCCCAAGTTGCGCGATTTTATCATATGTTTCGATCTTCAAGAGAATTGTGCAAAAATGTTTTCCACTAAAGATTCGAAGCCAAGTGAAATTCCCGTCATAAATGGTTTACGTTCGATATGTTCTCTGTGGATTTTGATATTCCATGTGGTGTGGTACATGTATTTTACCGTAAACAATAAAACTTTTTTGATCTCTTACGCCGAGAAAGTTTTCTTTCAATATGTCAGTTCAGCTCCTGTGTTGGTGGATGTTTTCTTTACAGTGAGGTATGCCGTTAAGCTCTTTTCATATATTTTTTATATATTTTATCTTCTCTTTTAGCGGTTTCTTGCAAACTTATAACTTCTTAAGGAATACAGCGAAAATGGAGATCATACGTAAAAATTCATTCGTTCAAAATGCCAAACAGTTCTTTAAAATGTTTTTCCATCGATATTTAAGGTAAACGATTTATAATAAGTATATGGGTAAGGTTAGGTTGAATAGATGGCCCCCTCGCGGCGTGTTCACTATTGGGGCTGGTGGCTTATTGTAATATCCTTTGAAAAATTGTAATTGACTATATTTAAATAGCGAAACGAAAACATAATATTATTAAATTTGAGTAAGCTAAACTAACATAATAAGATCGAGGTTTTAAAATGTTTATTATTTCATTCGTGTCTCCTACAAACAAAACTTCAACTATTGAAATTAATCCGAAATAATAGCTTTAAACTTTTTTTTAAACTTTTAAATTTATTTATTGAGTCTTCAATTATAAATTGAACTAACAATAAGTATTTAAATCTTAAAACTAAAATTGTTAATAATTAGTGCAGCCACTGCTAGATAAAATATTAGGTTCAACGGTTACTTCTTTAGATGTCTTGCGTCTCTCGTGTTCGACTGAGAGCAAGAGTGTCCCTCCTTCTCAGCCGAGTGAGCGCTCTAAAATTAATGATGCTGCGGGCTAAGGGATTTAAATGCGATTCGAGTTTTTTTTATATATGTTGTCACATGTTTTGAAAACACAGTTTTTACTAATGGAACATCAAGATCTTTATGGATGCGCTGGTTTCTGACATACCAAGGGGCCGCTGTAATCAAACGCAGAATTATATTTTGTCGCCTTTGAATTTTCTCTATATGTCATAGGCAAAGTCCCATAACTGAATACCATAGCACCAAATTGGTTTAAGTATTTTGTTGTATAGAAGAATTTTACAATCTATACTAAGTGTTGAATTTCTTCCTATTAGTCAATTAAGTTGAACTGCTTTCAATTTCATTTGGGTCACCTTTGAATCTATGTGAGTCTTCCATGTTAGACGATGATCAAGGTGAATTCTTAGGTATTTAACCTCAAAATGCTGATGTATGATAAGATTAATGATATAAATAAGCGGACATTTTTGCCTGCGTAATGTAAACGTAACATGTACACATTTCTGTTCGTTTATTTTGATTCTCTACTGCTTTAACCATTTTTCCAGATGCAATACATATTCCTGCAATTTTTCGGATGCTTCTTGTGGACTTGCGCCTACGCTTACAAAAGCTGTATCGTCAGCAAATGTTGATGTGTGAATGTCATAGCCTGTTGGCATGTCGGAGGTATATATCAGGTATAATACAGGACCCAAAGTGTGCTTAGAAAATTACCTTCCTTGATAATGAATTTTCGTCCAGTTAATAGCTTTCAAATAGCTTGTGAGTGTTAGAGGTTAAATTTTGCTTTAATTTCTGGATTATTATTAAAAGCCTGATAAACATCAATGAAAAGAGCAGAACAATATTTCTTTTCTTCGAACGTTTTTCTAACTATATTCACAAGCCTATGCGTTTGCTCGATAGTGCTATGTTGTCTTCGGAAGCCAAACTGATGATCTGCGATGCATCCACTATCATTAAGTATGGGGGCCAACTTATTCATAAGCATTTAGCAAATAGCTTTGATGTATTTGACAATAAGGTTGGTTATAGGCCTATAAGATTCCACTTTAGTATGGTCTCTTCCAGGCTTAGGTATTATGGTGATCAATGACATCTTCCATTCCGCAGGATAGTATTCTATTCGTAAAACTGCATTAAAAATGAATAGAGTTATCCTTTTTGTTATACGGGGTAGCTCCAGGAGCATTTTGTTACTGATTTTATCAGCACCTCAGGCTTCCTTTGAATTTAAGTCGGCGATAGCATTTTCAATTTCTCGAATGTTAAATCTCAAAGGAACGGCAGCTTCAGCGACTAGTATCGGTAGCTCAACTTTATCAGATGGTGTGTTTGGAGTCAATACATTTTTCAAGTGGTTAACGAACAGTGTGCCTTTTTCAGCATCAGTTCTTGCACAGTCCCCATGGAGGTTTATATATCACCGTCCTTTTAAGGCCTCTGGCTGCTCGCCATAGCGAATAATCCGTTTGTGGTGTTGCGTCAAGCTCGAGCAGGAATTGTTGCAAAGATGCAGATTTTTGGGGCACTAATAAATTTTTGGTGCATTCTTTCAGCATAATTTTGAATTGCGGGGATCTGTAGCGTTGCTATTCTCTACGAACTCTTCTTTTTTAGATTATAGCAGTTCCAAATCCTCAGTGTAAATTTTGTTAAATCTCACTTGTCGAAAGGTAGAAGTAGCATTTTCAGCAGCTTGCTTAATGTTTGTTTCTAACTGTGTAATAGGGGGCTCTGTCTGCAGGCGTAGTTGCTGAGTGATCTGAAGATAAATCTAAGGAGGCTTTAACTTTAATTATTTCGCTGGGAACTGCTTTTACTACTCCGAAGTCAATAACATCAGGTATTTTTCAGCGATCTGTTGGCCAGTAAGTTGGCTGTCCACTTGAAACAACATTCCATCGCCTTCTAGAAACTGTGCCAAACAGCACGCGACCTTTGGGGGTGATTAGCCGCAATCCCCAGAACGTATGCTTAGCTTGGGGGTCCTTTGTGTCGTACAGACTATATCCGCTGATATTAAAAAAGCTTCTTCCGCGATAAGCATAACATTAATTTGTTTATCCATCATGAAGTATTCGATTTATTTTTTATGTTGGCGGAAGCCGTTTGCGTTCCAGAAACAGATTTTTAAGTTCATGGTTTGTTTAATGCAGCCGGCAATAATGTAGACTGCATTATCAACACTTCCTGCATCATGCGGGTCATGTTCGTTGTAAAAAATGTACTGTTTGAAATAAAATATCTATTGAAGCCTCAATTCTATCAAAATTGAAACCAGCGTTTTCGTTGGCAAGAGGCCGTTTTTGAGCTGTGGGCTGGTTAGACTTCAACGCGTTTGCGTACGAGAACTAACTGTTAGGTATATTTTGAGCTGTGGCCTGGGTAGCCTTAAAAATATTAGCGTATGAAGGCCGGCTGGTAGCCGGTTGGCTTGAATTAACTTGAATTTTTGTCTCGTCAATCGTGCCGCGTTTTATAGGGACGACGTAAAACTCTTCACCGATTAATTGTACTTGCCTTTCAATTAACTCATTTGAGTTGTTCTCCCTTAAGTAAATTGGGGCGGCTTGCTGGACCAGATGGTGGTGATTTCATCTTCATCTTTTACAAAATAGCAAAGAGATTTTCCTAAGGCATCGCAGCGCCTATTGGCGAGCTCTTTAGAATCTACAGTTGAGAGTTATTTTTCAACAAAAAAATGAGACATCAGATGAAACTCTCAAAGAGAGAGTTTTATTTTTGCGTCATAAAATAAAACTTATTTTAGGAGTTTTAGTTTTCCCATCAGAAAATAAAACTCATTTTATGAGTAATTTCATTTTTTCCGTTTAAAATAAAACTCCTTTTGTTTATTTTCTTTTTTTAATGTTCTTTTGTTTTTATTGAGTTTATATCATAAATTTGTATAGTAATTTATTTGATTAATTTAACGAACATATTTTTTTTAAATTTTCGACAAAAAATTTTTAACGCAGGTCGCTCAATACCAATTAAAGTGCAGCGAATTCTCTTTCTACACGTATGCTGACTTTAGACGACATGTTTTTTACATATGGCTTGTTATGCTGACTTTAGACGACATGTTTTTTACATATGGCTTGTTAGGTGTGTGAGACATATGTAACTTCGCATGTTTGTCAAAATTGTCAATTTACAGACGGTTTATAATATTTGCTTTCACACGTACATGTGCAATTACACCTGACATAACCTCACAACATCTGAGTTTTTGCACAATTTTCGTAAATACATATATAAAGCGCTCTTTGCTTTTTAATGTTTTTTCAGCCAAACCACACTTTTGATAATTTAATACAGCTGATGTCAGATGCCTTGTCAGATAAAAATAGAACACGCTCTAATTGAAAATTTTTCGTCTGACTTTGCTTCTGTAAATGTCATCTGACAATGTTTCATATGTTTCACACGGCATGTATCACTTTTGCAGTGGGAAATTTGACAAGTCAGATGTAAAATACATGTCGTCTAAAGTCAGCATTACCTGTGCTGCAGGAATACACTGTACAGTTTTTGCCAATTTATATAAGTACGGATAATGTCAATTTACATAAAATGAGTTTTATTTTGACGGGAAAAATAAAACTCCTCAAAAGAGCTTTATTTTATGACGGCAAAATAAAACTCTCTTTTTAAGAGTTTCATCCGACCGTAATATTATTTTTTGAACTGAATTTATTATTTCGGCTTTTTAGTTCAATATTTGAATTAATGTAAATTCAAATTATTTTATTAAGAGTGGAGTGTTGGAATATTCAAATCAGATTAGCAGAACGGATCAGTACTACCAAATTGAGTTTGTATGATATTAATGCAGAAATTTACAGGAAAAAAACCTTGTATTCTATTTCGTTTCGAAACTTAGTTAAAATAGCTGATGTCTCCTTATACATAAAAAGCATCCACCTTTGTAAGTGGTAAAAGTCAACAAGAACGCTAATGAGACAGAATAGCAGCCTGTCGAAATCAGTAGTACTGATCCGTTCTGATAATCTGATTTGAATATTCCAACACTCCACTCTTAATAAAATAATTTGAATTTACATTGATTCAAATACATATTGAACTAAAAAGCCGAAATAATAAATTTCAGACTTTCATCCGCCCTTTTTTTCGTTGAAAAATAACTGTCTTAGATTGATATTTTTTAATTCACAAAATAACTGTTATAAAATAATATTTCAAAGAAATTTTAATTATTTTGGCTTGAGTTCGCTCTTAGAGCTGTATTTCATTTGATAGTTATTGATATTCAGTTTTTTCTTTACTTTGTGTTAAGATTCTTTTTATTATTTTTCTATTCTAGTAGGAATTATCATTGATAATTACAAGTACTAGTGTGTGTGAATGTTTGTTTGTTCTGTTTTATTTGAACATATACATCCTTTTGCTAGGTACCTTTAGAGTTTAACAATTAAGTTATGAGTTTAGTCGAACTATATGGGTTTATATCCAAAGAAATTTTAATTATTTTGGCTTGAGTTCGGTTTTAATTTAATTTTTTAGTTAAATTATATCTTTATTTAGAGATAAAATGTAAAGCATGTAGACAAAGAAATTTTTGACTGTGCGGAGGGTTGCACTGACGTTCCGCTAATCTCATCAGAGTTCTTTGGATATAAACCCATATAGTTCGACTAAACTCATAGTTTAAAATAATTTTTTTTTTTGATCAAGTCAAATCGCGTAAAAACAGAATGAAATATTTTTGGGAATTGCTTAAATCAAATTCGCGTAAAAACAAATTCCCGTAAAAACAGAATTAGGTGTAATTGCATTTATTGAAATATTGTCCCTTTTTTGGGGCAATTGTCCTCGTTTTTGTGGTTGCCGCCATTTTCTTCTCGAAATGGAAATGACAACCCTATACTCAATTAGTCCCACAGCCTAAAGGTGGATTCACCCATTGTTTCCGAACAAAATTTTTGTCCGGACACAATTTCTTTTACTGAGAGTGTTTTGCAACACGATTCACCCATTTCGAACAATTTGTCTGGAAAATCAAAGCTACCATATGTAAATAACAGATAAACATCTCGAACAAAAATTTTTACCAATTGGATAAAATATAAATGTTTATGTTATTAACTATTAAACTAAATACTATTAAACTAAATATTACTTGCATGGCACATTTATAGAAATAAAACAAGAAATGAAAGAATTGCTATAAAAACATTCTTTCATGTGGCAACTCAGTTCCACTTTGTCCGGACAAAAATTAAAATTAAACCAATTCAAGCTGAGAATTTTCCGAACAAAATTATTTCTCTTCTTTTCTCTCTCTCTCTCTCTCACAAAGTGAGACGTCAAACTACATAAAAAAAATGTTGTCCGGGCAAATATTTTGTTCGGAAACAATGGGTGAATCCAGCTTCACTAAAGGTGGATTTAGACTATCTGTGTTTTACATCTGACTTGTCAGTTTTGAGACCCACATGTAACTTTGTGTGTCTGTCAAAATTGTCATTTACAGACGATTTTTAATTTTTGCTTTCACACGTACATGTATAATCGCATCTGACATAACCTCAAAGTGACGCCAACACATACTTGTTAACTCAAAACAGCTGATGTCAGACGAACATAGAACGTGCTCTAATTGAAAATTTTGTCGCCTGACTTTAGTTCTGTAAATTTCAGGTGGCAATGTTTCAAAAGGTTCACACGACATGTATAGCTTTTGCAGTGGGAAATTTGACAAGTCAGATGTAAAACACATAGTATAAAACCACCTTAAGTAACTTTTCATGAGTATTTTCACTGTTACAGCATGCAGTTAAACAAATTTCTAAGGATTATTTTATTTAGTTTACTATAATGCCATCAATTTGTTTTATTATTTTTGCAGACTTGGCCCTCTTTATTTAGTGGTAATGGCTGTGGTGGATCTCTTGTATGCTTATATAAGTAAAGTGTCTATTTATCATATAAACGAAAGATTTGATGAAAACTGCGCCAACTACTGGTGGCGTAATATATTATTTATCCAAAATTTATTCGATCACAAAGATATGTGTCTCAATTGGACTTGGTCGCTAGCCTGTGAAATGCAGTACTTTGTAATTGCTACCATATTATTATTCACATATGCCAAGTAATTTTAAATGCCAATTGTACATTTTATTGTAAAGTTTTTAATAAAATATTTTGTTTTGCAGACATCCCAGATTGACCAAGGTCTTAACTGTCGGCTGTTTCATTGCCAATATTGTATGGTCTTACAGCATTGGTTTAAATATCAATTTTCAGTTATCATTCGATACATTCTTTGCTACAGGCACTGACATATATATCAGTCCCTTTGTGCGCGTATTGCCGTACATCATGGGGTCTGTAGCTGGCTGGTATTTTTTGGAGCACAAGAAGCGTGAAATCGATTTAAGCGAACTTCAAGAAAAATGTTTGTGGAATTTGTCATTCTTGACATTTTTCATTTGCATTTATTCGACCATTAAACGTGACATGTCGTACATAATGGCCATATCATTGTTTGTGGTGGGTCGTTTCCTGTTTTCATTGAGTATTTGTTGGATAATAATTGGCAGTGCTACAGGCCGTAGTACTTGTTGGTCAAGATTTTTGGAATCAAAACCATTTCAACATTTAAATAGACTCTCGTATGGGATTTATTTATTAAATCCAATTGTTATTGCGCTATTCTTCGGTTTGACTAGTGTCAGTACACATGCCGATCCATTTATGCTGGTAAATGATTATTACGAGTGTTTTAACTAATTATATTTATTAATTGCTAATATCTTTTCTTTCTGAAGTGCGTACTTTGTTCCGGTTTCTCCACTATCACCTACTTGACATCCATTGTATTCTCATTGGCATTTGAAATGCCCTTCTGCAACTGGTCCTCGCTGATGCTGAGACGCTCAAGCCATAAAGTGAAAAGTGCCTAGCAAAGATGCTGTTTAATTATTAATTTTATATAATTTTATATGTTAAAATTTTTGATTCTATTTTATACTACTTACTATACTTCAAAGTATACTTAGTTTTATATGCAAACAAATTGTGATCATTAATTCATTCATTATATCGAGCTCTTGCCAACAAAAGACGTGGGAGACATTAATATCGATCATTTACGATCCATAAAATGATCTTTGGAAATTTCATAATTTTCATAATTTCAAAATGATTTTTACAGGGGTGCTATCACTTACTACTTTCTTCGACAAAATATTTTTCTTGTCACTTACGTCTTTTTGTCGGTATCACGAGTTTCTTACATCTCTAAAAATTTAAATGTACATAGGTTTATTATGATATACTATTTCTAATTATTATATTCCTTTTAGTTATCTAAGTCATTAATTTTAAGTTGCCATTCCCTCTCTAAGTACTGGTTCACACATGTCAAGTTTTAATTCATCTGCGAGAGAGACAGATTAATTTGTATTCCTCTCTCTGTCTTTCTCCCAGTTGAATCAAAACTTGACGTGTGTGAACCAGGTATAAGGAAACTATACTTACAATAATTAAACCTAATACGTTTTGTGAATAATTGTACATAGAAAAACATTTTTCGCCCAGGGATTATAACCATTGTATATTAATTAGAATTTAGTTCAGTTCGTACAAACGTTAAATAAATATATTTTTCTAATAACTAAAAATAAAACTTAAAACCTTTTGTATGTTTTTCATAAAAGATTTGTTTTAAATCTGCGTCTATCTATACCTGGTATATTTGTATCATGACAAATGTCAAATTCTATATAAGAACAACAGCTAACATATAATAAATAATTTTTCATATAAAATTTGACTTTTGTCATGATACAAATATATCAGGTATCAGGCGCGGATCCAGCTTAAGCTTTTGGGTGGGGAGCTTGTGTATGAAATATAGCATTTTGTAAAATTTCTATTAGAAAATCAATAGAAATGAGGTATATTTTCATCGTTTTGGGAGGGGAAATATCCCTTTTTGCCCTCCCCTGGATCCTCGCCTGTCAGGTATAGATGTAGGTTAATATTATCATAATATTAAAAAATATATATTGTTACCTGAAATACAAAATGCCCTGAATAAAATTTTCATAATTTTAGAGAAGTGAAAACCCTGTTAAATAATGTAATTGGTCAGGTCTTTTTCCTTTTTGATTATCTTATTAAACCACTATTATTGTTAAGGAAAGTATAATTTTATTTTGTACTGATGTATGTATGTTAGAAAAATACATCGAAATTTATAAAAAATTCTATTCGAACATATTGTTAGTTAGGGCGTTTTTCGTTTTAAGTAGCGATATGGTAAAAAGCTTGGGTACACGCCATAAAGTCCAATGTGTGTGTACATTAGGATGTTAAAAAAAATTCCTTTTTCGATTTTACTTTGCATCGAAAAACACTAATGTAACGTTATCTGGAGTTTATTTTCCCAGCCGATGTATGACTCAGTCTGTCCAGGTTCGTATCAAAGCTCTGCTTCCTTTAAAATAAAATACGTGTATCTTTTAGGTGTTAAAGATATGTGGAAAACAGCTTTATTTAACGAAACTTAAACTATTTAAGACTTACTTGAAACAACGAAGTCTGTTGAGTATTAGCTCGCAATACGATATACAGGCGAAACGGTACAGTTGCAGGTGGCGGTGAGTGGTGTAATGAACGATTGTCGGTAGTCGGGACTCAGGTGTCTGGTAAAAGAATAAAACGAAATATAGAGTTCGCATGAGATGTTTGGCAAATTGCTGGGTAGAAATATATTTACGAAATCAAGAGGCATTTGAAAGCTCTTGAGATCGGCTACTACGAAATACGGTTATTACGAGTGCAAGAGTGTATTCCAAACTAAATAATATGAACTACGACTAGTACGAGTGTAAGATGTATTCGGGAGATCTTATAATTGGACCAACGGTAACACTGGCTTTTGTTGTGATCAACATCGGTACTAAATGCAATCCTCGTATGCAAATGTCTCAACAAGTTTGCATACATAAGAATTGCAATCACATTCAACCGAGCCACAGGTGGTGAGAATGAAAACAACGTTGTTCTATTTTGCTATGTACGTTGAAATTTATATATGTATATGCCGATTTTTCCGTTGTTTCTTCGTATATCATGTCTAATTCTTTCTAAATATATAGTCACAAACCTTAGCCTATATAATCACTTGGGACTAAAAAGCAAAATAGTTTGAAATAAGCAAACTAAAAACATTTTGTTATATACAGGAATCAACACTTAATACCAATATTTATAACCCTACAAAAATTCGATGACCTCAAAAGACAGTCAGCCTTATCATGAATTCCACATGTGAAAATTTCCGAATAAAATTTTTTGTTCACATGGATTTTAATTTCGTATCATTTCATGTGAATAAAATAACATACCGGTTTTTAAAAACATGTATGTAATGCTTTTTGAGAGCAAACAAATTAAAAAATAAATTTTGGCGGACTTTACAAATTTAAACATTCGGAAATTTTCACAACACATTTTATTCATGATACGAACTGTTCACATGTTCGGAAATTTTCATGTGAAATTTTATTCATGATAAGGCTGAGTATGTTTCAGAAACCAAAAATATTCAGCCTTATCCTAAATAAAATTTCACATGGAAATTTCTGAACGTGTGAACAGTTGGTATCATGAATAAAATATGTTGTGAAAATTTCCGAATGTTTACATCTTTAAATTCTAAAAAAATGCGAACAAAAATTTTATTCAGAACTTTTCACATGTGAAATTCATGATAAGCCTGATTATGTATGAAATACATGGGAACAAAAAAATGTGCAGCTTAATTACTCAGAATTTTCTTTTTTGTACTTGTACGTACCCCTTTGCTTTTAAACCCATCTTTTATAAAAAGTGGTATATACGTACGGTGACCATTAATTCCATGGAAAAATAATGTACACATTTTATGGAATAAAAAACATAACATAACTAATTGATTGCACGCTGTCACAGTGAAAACAATCGTGAAAAACGACTAAGTGAGGCTTGTAGATCTAGTTGAGTAGATTTTTTTTGTCATTTTAAAAAATTGCAATACACCCTCAAAATCGCAAGTAATCGATAAAAAAAAATGATTTTTTGGGAATTCAAATACACATACAATTTTCACTGCGTTGTTTCTGCACCGATTTTCAATTTTTAAACAGTGTCGAATAGAGGAGGACTTAAGCTATCTGTGCATATTTAAAAGATTTTATTTTGACTTATAGTTCATGGAAATATCGCTAAACGAAACACTTTTTTTATATTTTATTCCGATTTTTTAAAATTTTGCGTTTTTCTTGCAACAATTTGCTTGATAACCTACCCATTTTTATATTTTCGTATAAAGCGTATTTTATAGCGATTACAATAAGTCTTAAATTATTAAAATCGGTTGGAAATTGACAAAGTTAAAATTTTTTAAAATAAAATTTCTATGTAAAATTATACGTGCATTTTGGAGTTGCTCAAAAAATAAATGGTAAAAAATTAATAACTGCTAAACTACTGTTTAGATTCATTTAATATTTGGTATATCAATAAATGAGGGGCTACACTTGCACAATATAGTTTGCGAAAACTTGCAGAATATGTACTAACGACTCTACAGTGGGCTAAAGCTAAACGCATCACACGTGGAAAGCTTTAAAAGTGTTCCAACTTTCGCAAATCTCAACCGATTTTAAACGTTTTTATACATTTTAGCTTTAGAAAAATAAGGATAATCTACTAAAACAATTATATTCTAAAAGCGCGAAAAAATTATATGTAAATGTGCAAATTAAATGTTTGCATTGAAATATCTCTTATATAATAAAAGGTAGCAGAATATAATGTTCAAAGTTTTTCTTCGCATTTTCGAGCTGAGCATAAAAATATAAAAAGTTTTAAAATTGGTTTAAATGTTAAAAAGTTACAAGACTTGTTAAGTTTTTCACATGCCCTGCATTTCATTTTAGCCCGCTGTCAGTACATATTCTGCAAATTTTCGCAAACTATAATTGTGCAAGTGTAGCCCCTTATTTATTGATATGCCAAATTTCAAGTATGTATATCTAAACAGTATTCGTTTTTTACCATTTATTTTGTGAGCTCCTCCAAAGTGGACTGGGAATGTGTTGCATGTATAATTGCATGTATAATACATTGAAATGTTATTTTAAAAAAATTGTAACATTGTCAATTTCCAACCGATTTTAATAATTTAAGACTTATTGTAATCGCTATAAAATACGCTTTATAAAAAACTATAAAAGTAGGTAGGGTTTCAAGCAAATTGCTGCAAAAAATATGCAAAATTTTTAAATATCGGAGAAAATAAAAATTTTAATTTTTCTTTTGATAATATTTCCATGAAATATAAGTCAAAATAAAATTGTTTAAATATATACGGAAAGCTTAAGTCCTCCTCTATTCCACACCGTTTACAAATTGCAAATTGGGAGTAACAAATATTTTTGCCCGTTAAGTCCGAAAAAATCGTTTTTTCGTAAACTTCAGATTTTGAGGGTGTATTGCAATTTTTTAAAAAGGCAAAATGATCTACTCGACTAGACCTACAAGCCTCACTTATTCGTTTTTCACGAGTAAAAAAAAAACATTTCATTTTGTAACAGCGTGTTATTGGGCTTAGGTTCGTAACGTTATATTCAGAAAGAATTGGGCATGAATAATATTCCAAAGAACAAGGGAAAAATTAACATCAACTTAATTTTTCAATGTACACAGCAGAACATAGTAGCGCCACTTTTGGAAGTCGCTACACTTTCATCGTCAGTGCTCACGTGTATTTAAAGTGGCTTATCACCACTTGTCAGGTGGTTCTGTTGTATGTAATACACAGAAAAAAAAAGATTTGTAAATAGAATTTTTAGTAAACACAATTGAAACTTTCATTGGTAATGAGCCTATAACGATTTTTGTAAATGCAAACACGGGTTTGTAATTTCAGAAAAAATTTTCAACTCATTTATTTTCAATTAAATTTACCGGTTTTCTGACAATTTTATTGCCAATTTGAATATATATTTTCAACAAATCTGTTTGTTAACATTCCTTAAGCCCAGGCGGAAAATCATTATACTGATCGAAGCCCACTATTCGATATACATGAAAGAGAAAATCCATACTCAGCGAAGCCACTATTCGACATACCTGGAGGAGAAAACCCTTAAGGCCAGCCAAAGATCTGCTAGGCAGGGTCTCTACTAGTTAGAAAATCTTTAGTCATCGAAGCCCACTATTCGACATACCTGCAGGAGAAAATCTTTAAGCCAGGGCCAAAGCCGGCTATGCAGCAAATAACTTTTTATTTTTATATCTTGACTCTCAAATAAATGCATTTCTTTATATTAAATAAAAATGCTGGGTAAAATTTTTTTCAATTGGAAATATTAAATGTTATAATTTATTCAAAATCTCTGAAACAAATATATGCATGCACTGAGCTCCTCAAGCATTTTATAATTTTTTTTTTCGCTTTATAGTAGAAGTTACTTTTGGGGCTTAATTTCATTTACTCTATTGGGGTGTTTTTTCATAATGAAAATTTGTCTCAAATTTAGGATCGTATTTTATTTTTGCTTTAGAACTATTTTTCATTATTTTCGGACGCAATTTCATAAAAAATTTTTGGGCTATATTGCATAATGAAATATAACCCTAACGAGTTCAATATACTTTACATATTGCCATGGTTCACAGAAAAAAAAGATTTGTAAATAGAATTAATTTTTTAGTAAACACAATTAAAACTTTCACTGGATATGAGCCTATAACGATTTTTGTTAATGCAAACACCGGTTTGTAATTTCAGAAAAAATGTTCAGCTCATTTATTTTCAATTAAATTTATCGTTTTCTGGCTATTTTATTGCCAATTTCAATAAATATTTTCAACAAATTTGTTTGTTAACATTTGTTGCGATTTACAAACGGAAAAATTTTTTTGTCATTTTATTTTTTTCTTTGATTACAAAGCTATTTCAATTAAAGTTATTGGTATGTTAAACAACGTGAATTTTTTAATTTCCGGAAAATTTTGATTGTCATAATTGTTATATTAACTATTTTTTTATACACAATCACAACGCTTGAAACGACTTTTTGCTTGTCCGCGAACAACACTAAATGTATTTGAGCGGAATCGAACCGGCGACCTCTGGACTAATAGACTAACGTACTTACCTCTCAGCTACAGAGCAATTGGTTATTAAATATGTAAAGAATGAATACACGTACATCTTGATTTCTTCTGTTTCTTCTAAATGTTCGCATTCCGTTACTTGAGGTCCACACGTAACATAATATTTAAGATGAGATGGTCAAATTCAATCGCAAAGAGAATTATGTTACGTGTAGACTTCAAATTAGTGTTATCTCAATTCTATAAGAATTATTATGAGAGCGTTGTTATAAGATTTCTTATAACAACAATCTTATGAGATGAACTGTCAAAAAACACATTACATGATAATAAAATTGTGTGCATATATGAGTGTTTATTAAAATAAATGAAAAGCGATGGTTTTGATAAAATTTCTGTGTTAAATAAGTGAATAAATGTGTGTAATTGATCTATAAATTTAAATTTGTGTGAAAAATTAAAAATAATATAACTAATTATGCAAAAGTAGTACATGTTCATTCGATGAGCATTTGCATAAAATGAAATCTAATCGGAAAAGTAAAATTACGTCTTCCCCTAGTATGAAATTAAGAGAAAATTCGACATTTTGTTTTTAGTATTCTGCCGACGTTTTTTCTCATGTTATATCAAAGTTAATGTCTCGTGAAGACGCTGTGTTATGATATAATTTAAACAATAATTTTCTTGCGTAATTTAATTGACTAGAAAACTTTTAATATGTTAAGTAAACAATTATGATTGTTAATTTTTTCACAAGTTTCCCCAAAAACTTTAGGTGACATTTTTAATAAAAAAAATATTTAAAAATTTATGAGTTTTTGCGCCATGCATAACAAAAAATTTTGGTGGGTCAGTTTATTGAAAAGAAATTGTTTGTTAGTCGTATAAACAACATAATTTATGCGGGATGCTTGGTCTCTCTTTAAGAGTTCGATCCTTTTTGTAGTTTTAAAATTTATGACTAAATTTTTAATTATTGCCAAAAATTTGGAAAATTTTTCAATTGAATAAAAAAGTGTCTTTCTCCTTTTTCAGCCAGTGCAACTCATTGAGTTAAACCTGTTTAAAATTGAAAAAGTGCATTTTTAAACTAAAATTTTTTATCAAAACTCGTTAAACTCCAGTTCAATTTCGCCATTTATGCTAACTCCATGCCAAGTTAATTATCTAAGATTAAATTCATTTAATTCAATTTTTCAATTAAATTACTTTTATTGAGAAAGGAATTTTCAAAGCATGTAATAACTAAAAAGACAAATTCTTGTCTGTATAGGCGTCGAACTGATTGATGTTTTCGAGATCAATCACTATCTCAGCATTAGAGCTCTTGTCATACCTGTTCCCAGTGTGAGGATGGTGAAGTCAAGTAAGGAACGAAAAATTTTAAATGTTTGATTGTTCCAAAAATGAAATTCAACGATCTTAACGCAGAAGAATCAAAAATCTTTAGGTTAATAACCATACAAAATTAAGAAAAAGTCTTAAAAGCCAAACGCTAAAACTAATTTTGTGACGAACATACACAGAAAAAAATAATTTCATTTTCAGTACAGAAAATCAATGAATTGGTAAATATTTTGTCTAGAAATAGCCGTACAAACAAATTTGTAAATACAGACAAAAATGTCTCAGCAATTTCATTGAAAAAAACCGTTTTTTGTTTTCAGTAAGCAAATTGTTCAAATCTATAAAACAATTTAAATTCTAATGTGCTGTTTCCACAATGCAAACAAGCACCGCTTGTCAAAAATTTGTATGGGAATCACTCAAAAAACTGAGTGCTTTTCATATAAATTTTAGACAAGCAGTGCTTGTTTGCATTGTGGAAACAACACATAAATCAAACATAAATATTTACTAGATTTTCTGTAATATATGAAACAATATTTTTGTTTGAATTTATAAAAAAATTTGTCTAAAAATACTTAAAAATTCTAAACAAAATAGTTTACTGAGACATTTTTCGCTAGATATGCCCAATATATATATATATATATATATATATATATATATATATATATATATATATATATATATATATATATATATATATATATATATATATATATATATATATATATATATATATATATATATATATATATATATATATATATATATATATATATATATATATATATATATATATATATATATATATATATATATATATATATATATATATATATATATATATATATATATATATATATATATATATATATATATATATATATATATATATATATATATATATATATATATATATATATATATATATATATATATATATATATATATATATATATATATATATATATCTATATATATATATATATATATATATATATACATATATATATATATATATATATATATATATATATATATATATATATATATATATATATATATATATATATATATATATATATATATATATATATATATATATATATATATATATATATATATATATACATATATATATATATATATATATATATATATATATATATATATATATATATATATATATATATATATATACTTTATTTCTTTTTTGCTTAGAACATGTTACAAGCAAATGCAATTACGGATCAAGTGATCTAATTTGGACCACTGGCGGGATCCTAGTTTAACTTAAATATTTTGCATTAGAAATAAAAAAGTACTTATTCGATTTTTCTGACCTGAGTGCAGGCAGTTACCTTTCTGCAGAAATCCCTATATATTAAGGTTATGGAGGTTCTTAAATTTTTTAACTCAACTACATACATTTGTATACGTTCATGTCATTTGAAACTTATTTACTTTAAGTTAATTACCAATTTCGACTGAGAACGTGAGTTCAGTCTCTGATCAGCGTACCCACCAACATAATGAATTTTTCTTATGTGCGTTAGTATGACTTTGTATTAATTGTTGAAAAATTTATTAAAACCACTTTATTAAAAACACATATTTTCTTGAAAGTTTCGAACACATATTGACGGCAAGCCTTTCATGTTTGTCTTCCTATACCCTCTTTTTTCAACGCCGTTTCTTCTTCGACAATATCATTAGAATTATTTACCTCACTTCAGTATCACTATATGCCACTAGTGCCATTTAGCAAATCTGTAACCACATATGAAGGGCCCATAAAATTACCAAAATCGTTGGACCGAAAACATTTTATTAATTCGCAATAAATATTTATTTTAACCAACTCATCCAATATTCTGCGTAAATTTATTTAGTTACAAGTAAGATTTAATTATTGAGGGTAATGCAACATAAGGCCACACACACAAAAATATCGGAAATGACAAACATTGCCACTAGTAGAGACTGTTGTGTTTGGTTGTGATGTCACGAAATGCCACAATGTGTACTCAGCATTAGGTGGGCGTGGATGGAAGTTAAAATTTGAAGACTTTCAAAAAATTGAACGATACACTCCAAAAATCAAAATCAAAAGAAATTTTATATTTTTTCTGGAAAAAACATCTAAAAACAAAATTTGAAAACAAATTGTCCAATTTGTGTCAATATTAAGAAAGTTATGAGCAAAAAACTAAAAAAGTGATTTTTTTGAGAATTTAATGTAATCAACAAAATCTCAAAATTTATAAAGAAGGCTATTTTAAGGGATACTCAAGAATATCACAAAATTGAGGAAATAAAAAAAAATTGTTTTTCAAACCGTCAGATTTGGCGTGGATGCTTCATAGACATTTCCATAGAAAAGTGCAATTTTTATCTCTTTCCGTTACCAAGCAAATAAAGTTAGAGTTTTCTTTTACTAAAGAGCCAAATAGATTACGCAAGCGGCTTGCTAAACATGTCACAAATTTGCGTTTGTACAAGCCTGTTGTGTAATCTATGACGGTGTTATCATGTTTGACAAGCGGCTTTGCAAGCCGTTTGAAGAAAAATCAAAAAATTTAGATATTTTGACTGACATATTGAAATTGTAGTAAGCTGCTCTACTGTAAAATTGGTTCATTTGCAACAAAATTTCCATACGATCTAGTTTTGTGTAGTCTGTGTGTAAATGAAAAAATTTTATTTGGCAAGCCGCTTGAGTGGTTTATTTGTCCCTTAAAAATAAAAGCAGTAAAAATTCCAAGGTTTTCTTTAATAATCACGCTTAATTGCTTGGTAGTTTAACACAATAAATAGCGCACTTTTCTGTGGAAATGACCATATCTTATATATCTTATCATAAATTTAAGCTCAAGATCTGCCAAAAACTCGTCTATCTATCATATATTCTTTATATGTAACTAAAGAAAAAAATAAAACTTTAGTTATAGCAATAAAATAAATTGCTGAAGGGAAATTGTTTGTCTTCCTGTAGTGACTTAATCAAGCTCTTCCAAAATGATCTTGCTAGGTGTAAAATATATGTACATATATGTATTCTAGGGTGATCGATTATTCGACATTTTCGAGAAACCGGTATTCGAATAGTTGGACTATTTGAAATTAAAAAAAGCCAGTTACGGTTTTTGAAATTCAGAAAAAAACCGGTAAACCGGGTTTTATAAAGCGAAAAATATTATACAAAAGTTTTGATTTTAATTAGCTTTATTGAAAAATGTTAAAAGTTCATGTAAATACTATCCGCTCAAAAACATAAATGTGAAAATAAGGTGTACTTCCTATCCAAAAATGTCGGTCGTTAAAAATACTGATATTAAAATGAGGATCAAGTTTTTGATAGGTACTATACCATTCCATTCTAGGCAAACTGCTAGCTTGGCAATATGTTCCCAATAAGTTTTTCCAATATTAGAAATGTAAAGCTAGCAGGTTGCCTAGAAATTAGATAATATTGGACCTATCACTTGGCAATCAATTTGATTCCAGTTCTTTTACCGACCGAAATTTTTAGATAGAAACTTGGCCTTATTTTCACATTTATGTTTTTTTGAGGATCTGACTTCTCATTTCTGAGTTTTTGTTTGGTACAATACCCATCGCTCTAATTTCCTAATTGCCCATTATAGTGGCCCTTACGACATCAGCACAATGTTTTTTTTACTAAAAAGAACATTCCCAGGAGGATTTACAGCCAAAATCCGAAAAACTGGTCTACACATATAGGGGAAAGGGGCGCTCACCCCTTTACTTAGTATTCGTTGACTTCAAACGAGCATTCGACAGATTGCAACACAATGCGATATGGGAAGCTTTAAGATGCAAAGGAGTTCCCGAGAAGATAATTAATCTCATTTAGGAGTTATACAACAACGCATTTTGCTCCATACTCCATGAGGGTTCAGCAAGCAAACCCATCAGAGTAAATGTAGGTGTTCGACAAGGCTCTGTTTTGTCTGCACTACTGTTTAACATGGTACTTGACGTAGTTATGAACCACTGTATGGATATGCATCATGGTATTTCGTGGGGCCTTCATGATAGGTTAGATGATACTGATTATGCAGATGATGTCTGTCTTCTATCCCACCGCTTCTCTAGCATGCAATCTAAGATTTAAGCCTTTGCTACACGCGCGGCAAAAGCTGGCTTACAAATTAACATCAGTAAAACCAAATCATTGTGCATAAATTCTTCATGCAACACGAACTTCCAGCTCTTGGGCCAACCCATTGACGATGTTGAAACCAGTGTTCGAAAATTTACCTTATATAATGTACTTTAATGTTCTGTACGGTAGAATATTGAAATACACAAACGCAAATAGTGGTTGTGTAGGAAGTGATCGTGTACCCAACGAAAATACTGTTTTTAACAAACTCAATATAAAGATAAGAACATTTAATAGTGTTCTGTTTTTCGTTGAAAAACAGTACACTTCGTTGTGTTCGGCACATAACATTATTCTTAATGTATATTTTGTGTATTTAGCATTAGTATTCGTTTGGCTTGTATACTTGAGTGCGTAGTTGTATATGATGAAAGAAGAACACTATAAAACGCTAAAATATAATGTATGTATGTACTACAATTGTACTGTTTTTTGACAAAAAAAACGAAACGCTACATAATGTTTGTTACTTGTATTAAAAAATCGTTATCGGGTTGTGTGAATATACACAAACACTAAAAAAATAAATATCGTTTCTGCTTGTGTATACAGTACACAAAATAACGTTCGGTTTATTTTCGAACACTGGTTGAAACCTTTTGCTATCTGGGGAGTATAATTTCAAAAAGTGGGAGCAGCAAAGAAGACATACAGAATAGGCTTTGCAAGGCAAAGCAAGCATATGGCACGCTTAATAAATTCTGGAGATCGCAAAATATCTCAAATCACACCAAAATCAAGGTTTTTAATAGTAACGTGAAATCTGTGGTTCTGTATGGTAGTGAAACCTGGAATATTTCGCGTCGTGAAATGAGTTGCATGCAAGCTTTTGTAAACCGCTGCCTCAGACGTATACATAGGATATTCTGGCCTGCCACGATATCAAATCTGGATTTGTGGAAATTAACCAATCAAACTCCTTTAAGTTGGCTAGGACACACAATGAGAAAGCCAGCGAATGATTTAACTCGACAGTCCGTTGAATATAACCCCCAAGGATCCAGAAGACCTGGTAGACCTGCGAATACATGGAGGCGTCAAATTAAGAACGAGCTGCTTGAGCATGGTGTGTCCTGGAGTGAGATGAAAACGATATCTACTGATAGAATTCAATGGCGAACATTTGTTGCGGCCCTATGTTCCACTGGGAATTAAAGGATTAAATATATATACTGCACAGATTAAAATTTTTCCTCTTCTTGTTTATTTCCTAACATTCACACAACTAATATACATATGCAAATACATCAATACAAAAAAAATTATCATTTTTTTTCCTACGATGGATGTCAAACTCTATAGAAAATATGAAGATTGACATACATTGTACGTCACAGTATCAGTTTAATGCGTCCATGCTATCACCTTATAAAGTTAATTCGCCTTAATTGCACGTTGCAGTGAATGAAAAAATACTTAGGAAAATAAGCACGAAAGTTCGACTAATGGGTCGATTATCGATAGCAACCGAACTTCAGTTGCGTTGCCATCAAGCAAGTGAAATTTTGTGGTTGACAGAAAAGCACTCAATAGCAACAGAAATTAACAGTTATTAGTTGCCATCCGTAATATCGTTTTTGGCAACTGGCAACACAACTGAGGTTCGGTGGCCACCCATAACCGGTCCGTAAGTGTTAATATAGTTAAAACTAACAAAATATACAAATCGAAAAGTATTCGACTTGACCGCTTTTTTAATGAAAAAAACGGACAATTGAACATTCGAAAAATCAACATTTTGGAAAAACAGACAACCATATTGTGGAAAAAAAGCGATTTAAAACCCGGTTGAAAAACCCAGTCGATCACCCTAATGTATTCCCATGCATGGCCAACCCAAGTTGTAGCTCGTAGCATATGATGCCGCTGATGTCTATAATTCATTCATAAATTAAATAAAATAAGACAACAGCAACAACCACAATAAACGGGAAGAAATTAAAATAAATGTTTTCTACCGCAAAGTGAGGAAATAAAACCTTTATCTTTTTTTCCTCTACATTAAATTGATGTCTCCAAGGTTTTTTTTTAGCAAAGTTTAATGGCATACTTAATAAAAATTGTAAATTCTTAATACACATGATGATTTTACTATTGAGCCAGACCGTGGGTATTTTTAATTATTTTGATCTCAGTTCACCTTGTATAACATTGTGATCATATATTTTCATTTATTACATAAATAAAGAAGAAAAAACGAATATAAAATGATATTTAAAACTTTAATTCACTTAACCGCACCTCTTAAATAAATGTACTTATTTGCTTCACTTTTAAGTTTTGTCATCAAATGTTACGAGCTCAAGTAAATGGTAAATTTTTCATTGATCTAACCCTGCATGTAAAGTATACTACACAGCGGGCTAGGAATAGTCCAAAGGTAACCCAAGTGTATGGAGAAAACGTGCTCGATTTAACATTACGATGTACTAGGGCTGAACCATATAACCCAACTTTGCACTACATTGGAGTAGTCTCAAAACTACTCCATATCACCACTTGATGGAGCACTCAAGTGTTCGTGTTGAGATTGGTAAAACAGGAGCACTCGTCGCTTAGCTACAAACTCTTGCTTGCAAATGAAATTTTCCATGTCTGCATTACATCGGACTAGTCTTAAAACTAGTTTATGTCACTATTCGATGGAGTACTCTAGTGTTCGTGTTTTAACGATGGCACTTTTTAAAACGCAAACACTTGTCGGTTAACTAGAAGCCAACGTGACCAGAAGGTTTTTGTCAAAAGCGGGATAAGAACGGTTGAAAAGCGGGATTCTGAAGAAAATATGACCAAAAAAGCGGGATTTTATAAAATATCTTATGGAAAGCGGGATGTTGTAAATACACTCATGATAATATATGAGTTTTTATATATGTATGCAAATACACAGTTCCATATCGTTAGCTGAAATGCGAAAGAACGTAACTAACAAAAAATTTAAAGTCGCATTTCCAATTATTAATTATTACATCGAAGCGCTTTTCCCTACAAATTTTCAAACTGTTATCATAAAAATCAATCGCATTAAAAACGAAAATGAAGAGACTTTTTTCTTCAGTCACTTAAAATCAATTTTTAGTTGCATGAAAATCCGAGCCATGTTTACCACAATTGGTAACAATTTTGTATCATTATTTTTGTTTTGTACCAAATATGTGTTGTAAATCTATTTAGAAATAAATGTAAATAATCTTACGGAACAGATTACAAAACGGGTTTGTGTTAGATGAAATTGTGTGCTTGTCTATAAAAATGGGGTATCCGCCCACAACCTTTCATGTCCTTTCAAATAAAATATTTTGAAAATCTGTCAAGAAATGGCGGAGTTATGCGATAGCTAATATATGGGGCTACCACTTTGTCCGCCCGATTTTCACTTCTATTGGATACAACTGCAAGCACACCATTTCAAACAAGAAACGAAATTTGAAAGTTGGCCCATAAATTTTGGATTAAGTGATAATCAATATTTCCGGGGGATACTCCCTCCCGAAAAAAAATTTATGCGACCAAACTGCAAGTACCCCTTTCAAACCAAAAAATTTTGAAAATTTGTTCATATATGACAGACTTATAGTATGCGGAGCAAATTTCTCCACCGATTTTCGAAAAAAAAATTATGCATCAAAACTGCAGCCAAACCCTCTGAAAAAATATTGAAAATGGGTTTACAAATGACAGAGTTACGAGTGGGGGAGGGTGGTAGCGAATTTACCACCGATTTAAAAAAAATTGTGCGACCAAACTGCAAGCAAATCCTTTCAACCAAAAATATAATTTTGGAAAAAGGTTGATAAATGACAAAGTTATGCATGGGGAACAAATTTCTACCTCCGATTTAAAAAAAAATTATGGGACCAAACTGCAGACAAGCCCTTTCAAACAAATTTTTTTTTTGAAAAGCCGTTGATAAATGAGAGAGTTATGCAGGGGGGGGGGGGTTGCAAATTAAAAAAAAAATATGGGACCGATTTGGAGACAAACCCTTTAAAACAAAACAATAATTTTGAGTCTCGGTGCACAAATGGCAGAGTTATGCCAATACAAACATAAAAAAATACATACGAATTGATAAACTCCTTCATATTTGAAGTCGCACACAAGATTATTTGTTCATTCAATCAAGCTGGCCAATATTATTTACCGCTTAAAATCGATGGAACTTGAACGTCATTGATGTATGGTTATATATAAAATAAAATCTTTGTTTAAAAGAAATATACTATATTATTTATGGGTAATTCCATGTCAAACCGACCAACAGTTAAATCCGACCCCTTTGGATTTGGATGCAATTTTGTCAGAAGTTTTCTTCAAAATTGACGTCACATTCAAAATTTCGCTGAATTTGTTGAACTTATTCAATATCTCGAAAACTATTTAATGTACAAAGATCACTCTTATGTCATATCTAAGAGATATATTTCAATTATTTATACCGGTTATAACGAAGTTCGCTTAGAACAAACAAATTTGCCCGGTCCCCGGAAACTCGGTATAACCGAGCTCCACTGTAACTGTTATTTTTGATCCTTGGGGGCAAATTTTGGCATTCGAAATCGATCGAAATTTGTATTTAAAGTTTGTTGATATTTCGATCGATATCGAGTGATGTAATATGCCTCCTGATTTATTACACTGTGTGTAATTTTTTAAGTCATGGAAATATAACCATACACGGAATACGTGATAAAAGACAAAAAAAAAGAGCCGTGTCTCCCAGTTTTGCCCCAAGTCATGCACTTTTTTATCGGCCACCAAAGATTTGGGACCTTGGTATCATTTTTGCAAACAACTGATCATTTTCTCAGGCTCATATCTTGCAAACCGTTCGGAATTTTGGTTTACTATCTGAGGCAAAGTTGTAGCTCTTGTCATAAAGATTATGCACATATAAAATCAAAACAATTTAATCTACGAGATCAAAATTGCAGAAAACTTAAAAAAATCGTTTTTCTACCATTCTTCCCCTGTTCAGGTCCACAGATAGCAAACCTTTCAAAATTTAACGAAACAATCAACCACAAAAATGTGCCTAAGATCTCAGTAAACAACTTTTTAGAACATATGAACTTCCTAGGAATTATTCTTAACACCGTTTAGGTAGCGCTTAGGTAACCGCAAAAGTGAAAAATCGAATTTTTAAAGTTTTTTGCGATTTTGATCTTGAAGATGAGGTTTTTTTGACACCATTACGTGATAAAAGACCAAAAAAAAAGACCCGTGTCTCCCAGTTTTTTGTTTTATGGGCCCCCAAATATTTGGGGCGTCGGTGTCATTTTTGCAAAAAACTGGTCATTTTCTCAGGCTCATATTTAGCAAACCGTTCGGAATTTTATTTACTCTCTGAGACAAAGTTGTAACTCTTGTCATAAAGAAAAAAAAACTTCATCTTCAAGATAAAAATCAAAAAACTTTAAAAAATTGGATTTTTTACTTTTTTCCCCAGCTTAGGTCCATAGGTAGCAAACCGTTCAAAACTCAAAAATGTACGTAAGATCTCAATAACTAACTTTTTAGAACATATCAACTTCCTAGGAATAATTCCTAGCACCGTTTAGGTAGCACTTAGGTAGCCGCAAAAGTAAAAAATCGAATTTTTAAAGTTTTTTGTGATTTTGATCTGGCAAATGAAGTTTTTTTGATTTTATATTTTCACAATTTTTGTTTTCTATGATAAGAGCTACATCTTTGCCTCAGAGAGTAAATAAAAATTCCGAACGGTTTGCAAGTTGTGAGCCTGAGCAAATGATCAGTTTTTTGCAAAAATGGCACCGAGACCCCAAATCTTTGGGAGATCATAAAAAAGGTGCATGACTTGGGGCAAAACTGGGAGGCACGGGTCTTTTTTTTTTGTCTTTTATCACGTAGGGGTCTCCGTATATGGTTATATTTTTTTGTGTTGCACTGTGTTATGTAATATCTTCAACTTAAGAATTCAAATTAAAAACTCATTCGCCGGACACATTAATATAATTCATTACTTTCCTAGGACATGTTCTATGTTAACAATAATGAATTCTGGAATGAAAAATTATACAAGCTATGCATTACCTTCTCGTTTACTATTCAGTACCTTTTCCCGCTGGAAAGCAATTTTTTCGCTCTTCTTTTTCTTTATTCATGGCGGCAGACAAATAACTATTTATGTTATTCCCTATGTTTGTTTGTGCAAAAGACAACCCTGATAAAATGAAAAATGTGATTGTTTAGAAAATTTCCTAAAAATGACGAATACCATAATACTGTCAAATTTCTTTACGTATTATTTGACAAATCATAACAATTTGTTTTCACACTGTTGGATTTTTACTTAAGATTTGAGTTTTTGACAAGTATTAATACTAAATCTAATAGTCTGAAGGCCGCTTTAAAAGGTATAATTTCTAGAATAAAATATCACCAGAAAATAAAATTTCACAAAAACTAACCCCATATTTACCACTGTAAAGTTAATTATCCATAGATTAGTCGGTTCAGCTATTTTCACTACAACGCACCGCGTTTTATGCATATTACAACTCCTTTTTCAGTGCCGAAATAGTATAACGTTTCGCAATTAATTAACTGAAATAATTGAGTCGTTTATTTCAAAAACCAGTCAAGCAACAAAAAATCCTAAATTGAGTTACTGGGCGATTACTGTTCTGTAAAGGTAAATGCATCGTTTAATGCAAAAAAAATCAAATACTGTCTTTATCTGGTGGTGAAGCAAAGGCGAGAAATCGCTTGTTTAGTGCAGAAAGAAGTCAAGTGCGGCGTTTGACTGGTTTCTGCTCTAAACGGCGGGTTTTTTGTCGTCGCGCGAGGTCAATAATTTGGCAACCGTGTCTGGAATTCACAGTTGCGTCTGAATTCCAGGCTGGATTCCACAGCTGTATCTGTATTGCATTTTTTAGTAGTCGTTTGGTGTGTTTCTTAGTTTTGTTAATGCTGAATGTGTTGATTACATTGTATTAATAATCATGTCTAGTTCTGATGAAGAACCTGTTTCGCAGCGAACACGTGGAGTTGTCAATAAAGAGACTTACAAACGTAATATTGTTCGAAATGCTAGGGTCAAAGGACAAGGTTATGTTTCGCACTCAAGCAAGTATCGGAAAAAGCCAAACCTAGCCTAGACAGTTTAGCCTGTAAGTGTAATGCTAAATGCTCAAAGCAAACTAATCGTCAAATAATAGATGATACTTAGGATTATTTTTATTCCCTTGAAAATAAAAATTGTCAGGACACATTTATTCAAACATTGATTGAAATGAATGAAGTAAAACATACATAGAACTATAAAAAAAAAGCCAGAAAAAAAAAATAGATAGGAAAACGTTGTTGAAGGTAGTTTTAAAAGAAATCGTTGTTATAAATATAGCTTAAGGATTGGGGGAGAAACAGAAATAGTATGTAAAAATGTTTTTATGAAGATTCATGGCATTACGTGGCCAAAATAGCAGTGGGAACCTGAAAATATTTGCATCAGAATCCATAACCATAAATCTAAGTTTGAGGTGAAAGAGACACATGGAGCGATACAGAAACAATATTTAGATGCCCGCTTGAATATTACTAAAATGCATCAAATGGTCATTGATGACAATCCAGACCTAAAGGATCGTGTAAAATATAATTTTTACTATTACTAGTTTAAGGAAAACGTTTGTTACTCTTTTGGTAGACCATAGGTTATGTGTTAAGAGACAAAAATCGGAGTGACAATTATAAGTGAAATACTGCAACAGAACTTATGGTTCATAGGAGACGTGCTAAGAAGTTTTATTCCATCATGAAAGATGCTTTAAAATATGAAGATAATGGAAGATTTGATAGTAGGTCCTTAATAAAATTAAAACATTTCGTACGAAATTTGCGATAGTGATGGTTGTTTGTTTCAGAAACCAGTCAAGTGCAATCTTTATATTATTATTTAAATATATGTCAGTATAAATAAAAAAAAAGTTTTATGGTTATCAAACAGTTGCAGAAATTGATAACTTTCATATGAAAAATATCAGTTTCGAAAAAATAGTTTTAAGATTGCTAGGAAGAATTCTTTGATTTACTCAAAATTAAAAATTGTTTGCTTGACTGGTTTTTGAAATAAACGATTGAATTGTGAAGTGCCAATATTAAATTTTACAGAAATATCAACTATAAAAGGAATTTTACATACAGAATCGTTTGAAAGGATTAGCTTCAATTTTATAAATCGGCTTACAAAGTTATACTACACTGAAACTACACTCCATGCAATATTAAAAAAAACAATACAATTCTTACCATAACTAAGTCCGCAAAGCTGAGAAGCTTATATGCGGAGGCCTTTGGCACTTTTCAGTTGGCAGGTATAAAAATTGTTATTTTGTGTTTCAAACTCCGAAACTGCCGCGTGATAATGATTTTCTTCATTAACTTGAATTTTTGTTTTGTTTTATTGGGATGACGTAAAACGCCTCTTCACCGATTAATTGTATTAGCCTGTTAATTAACTCATTTGAGTTTTTCACCCTTAATTAATTTGGGGGCGGCTTGCTGGACCTGACAGTAGTGATTTCATCTTCGTCTATTTGTAGAATTGAAAAGCGATTTTCAGAAGGCGCCGTATTGATTTACCATCTTTTGGAATTTTCGCCACTTGAGCGAGGTTTTTCGATTTTGGACTTATTTTTCTTTTCTTATTTATAACTTCTGTGTAACGATTAATACCCATTTGGATTTTTGGTTTCTCTGTAGCATTTTCTAGGGGGCCACTTCGTGTCGTTTTTTATTTTTCGGGTAGTTGTGGACTCATATTTTTGTTCCTCCTTGTTTGCTGTGAATATAATTTCAAAAAAAATTATTTTTATATCACTGTCTGGCATTGACATTGAATTTGAGCGTACGCGGTGCAATAATGTTAACATATTTGTTTACTGGATTTTCACATTCTGTAGCAACTACTGTAACGTACGCATTTCTGTTGTTTTTTGCTGTTTTTATTTTGTCTTGACTGGAGACACTCATATATGTATATTTATATGAGTACTCAGCTAATATGTTTGTTGTTTGTGTGCCTACTAGTTTATAGGTTCATGATTTACTTTAGAAAAATAAAAATATAAAATGTATATCGTCATAGAAAATGCAAAAAGCCCTATCTAACATTTTGAAAGTATTACAGGAGAAGCATAAAACTTGTTTAAATAAAAAATATAATGGCAATTAGTACAAAATCTTACAATGCAATTAAAGAATGACCCACAAATTCATATATTTATTGTAAAATTTTGCACGAATTGTTAATATATTTTTTCATTTAAGAGTTTTATGCTTCTCCTATTAAACTTTTAAAATGTTAGATAGGGCATTCATTTTACATTTTCATATATAAAATATTAAACAAAACGCTGTTTGTTAATACTATGTTATTGCAAGTATTTGTTTTTTTATAAAATATTTGTATATTGATTATTTTGTTCACTGACCGACGGCAAATTAAACCATGTGTTTACTTCAAGAGTAAGTTGCGAAGAAAGTTGCCTTGAAATATGAAGACTGCGCGGTCGTGCCCCGGTTGAGCCAATTTTTTTACTTTTATTTTGTAATTATTTTCGTACTTTAGCATATCTTAGGAAAGAGCTTCGTGGATTGAAATTACGAAATATTTTGCAATTTGTACGATCGTTTTGGTGCATAGTTGCATGGATGGTTTCGGATCTATACTAAGAGAAAAATCATTCATGCAGCTAATGAAGCAGCTTCATTGATATATTTTCATCATATGCATGAAATGTTGCATTAATAGAATGATAATTTTCATTTGCTGAATGAAACTGCTCTTTTTTAACATTTGTTAATTTGTTAGCTTTCATTGCATTTATGAAAATGTTTTCCATGAGATTATGAAGAATAATTTTTTCCAGATTTAAGAAGACTAAAACTATCTCCTTAGATTTGATTATTTATTGCAAGAACACTTCACAATACATGAAATAAAATAAATTTTGATACAAAAAATACCCTTTAATCGATTTTTTATCCATTTCCCAAAAAGTCTATGAAATTGTTTCATACAATGAGAAAGTTTTCATAGAAAAAACGTTCTCTATAAAAAATTTTGAATGCACCCTATTTTTAGTTTGCCGTTGCCTAAAGTGGTTAAAGTGTTGTCTATAAATCTGATGATGAAAATGAAGAGTGCGAGTTCGATACTCTGAGCGAAATAAATGCAGTATTTTATTTGAAACTTGATAAAACATTCTTCATTAATACAATGAAATCTTACGTTATCTCGCCATTAATGACAAAATTCATTAATCCAATGAAGAAATTCATAGCTGGCATGACGATTTTCCTTTCAGTGAAAATATTGAATTCGTATAAAAATGTATTGAGCGTTACCTACGCAAAACAATTTTTTAAATATTATTTATATATAAATTTTATGAAGTTAAGAAAAGTTAACAGCAGCTAAAAGTAGAAACGATGTAAATAACATATATGTTTGCAAATGTCTGGTTGTCTTTGAAAAAATTTTGCTTCTACCGCACTGTGGGTTGTTATATTTTCGAAGAACGTATTATGCTTCGTACACATTTTACATTTCTTTTGTTATCATTTTGTGGCTTCATATTTCAAATTAACAACTCAATGCGACAAAATGACAAAATGCTGTCATTTTGTTTTGTGACCTTACACATTAAACGAGCAAACAGTTTGCCACACACAGAAAAACAACGGAAGTAGCAAACGTTGCCGCTAGTACACACTATCATGTTTGCTTGCGTTGTCATAAAATGGCATAGTACATACGTAGCATTAGGTAGGTTGTATTTTGATAGAAAAAATTATTTTAAATTGGCATAACTTTCAACATTGTTGGTCGATTTTTATTAAAATTAGTCTTATTTGAATAAAGAACTAGCCTACTTTTCGCTCATGTATAAATGTTTGTAAACAAATATTTTAAAAGATAAATTTTTTTCCATGTGAACCCAGTCAAATTGAAAAAGTGGTCATAACTTTTATTTCATCCTCCGATTATTAAGTTTTTTTTTTTGAGAGTATATGTATAGTGCTTTTTTGTCGCAAAAATCATTCCCGGGGCAACCGCGAAAGCAAATGTAATGCTAGACAAAAGTGTTAAAAAATCGAAAAATATAATTTCGTTTGAGGATCCATTGAATGAATCGAAAACATCAATATGAATCCTACCTTCTCATATTACATTTAGTTACATTGTTAAACAAAAACAGAAAATGTACGTTTAGTATGAGAATCAGCATATAGCACGTGAACATAGTCTTCTATAACTTCGTTTGCTTTGCAATTTTTGTTGCAAAGCAAACGCAGAAAATATCACGGAGTGGAGAAAAGACTATCCGGAACAAGGAAGTCAAAATTTAATAAAACTTCACCTGCATATAACCTCCACTTACTTTAAACTACACCTAACGTAATTATATAAGACCTGTCTTTATAAATTTGACTACAATTGTTCAATCAGCAAAAGATACTATACATTAATCTTGCTGTTGTAATATTCGGCATCGTTCATAATAACAAATTCCAATTAATGAAACTTTGTCTTTTGTCGCATTATCTGCCCTATAACTTAAATTATCCCATTTTCCAATTCCAATATACATTAGGGTGGGTCAAATCACAACCTAGCTGCCACCGAGAGACATCAAAATTCAAGTTTTTCATCGAGTAAAAACCGTTATAACAAAAGAACAAAAGTAACATTTATAAAATCTTTTCTCTTCCGATATTAATAAAATTTTGTAAGAATGATGCCTTTGGCATAAGCATGGTACTGTGTTCATCGTTTCGTGCGAACTGCTGTCAAAAGTTCATATAAAAAAATGTTCACGAATTTCTCATGAAAAATTGTTGCAGAAATAGTACTCTGTTTATTTTGTGAAAAACATATTAAATGTATCTACAACATTTTGAGTCTTCATGCGAAATAATATAGCACAGCGTTGTCAACTTTTAAGCTAAGTACTCTGTTCAAATTTGCGAAAAATTTTGATCAACATTAGTTTTTTCATACGAAAAATATGACAATTAACCAATTATAATAGCCCTTGAAAGTATGCTGCAATTGTGTACGTTTTAAAAAAACCCAGTGTGTTTATTGTAAATTCCACACGAAAAAAGTGGTGCTTATATTATTTCGCATGAAGACTCAAAATGTTGTAGATACATTTCGTATGTTTTTCACAAAATAAACAGAGTACTACTTCTGCAACAATTTTTCATGAGAAATTCGTGACAATTTTTTTTATACATATGAACTTTTGACAGCAGTTCGCACGAAATGATGAACACATTACCATGCTTTAGACTTCAAAAAGCACTGAAACAAGTAAAAAAGCGCGTAATTATTGAAAAAAAGCACTGACTTTTATTTTTTTAGTTTTATTTAAAAAAGTTGTTATATATCTGCCTGTTCTGTAAATCGAGCCGATTTAAAACGAATCTTTTTAGAAAAATTAAATCCACTAAAATCAAAAATTGTTCAGACCTTTTTAACCGACTTAAAAAAAGAAGGAGGTTATTATCAATTCGTGTGTATGTTCTTTTTTTACTTTTTTTATGTTTGTCATTTGTGAACCGATTTTCAAAATTCTGGTTTTGTTTGAAAGGGTTTGACAAAAATTGGTCTCAAAATTTTTTTGTCAAAAATCGGAGAGGGAAATTTGCTCCCCCCAATCAATAACTCTGTTATTTTTTAACCGATTTTCAAAATTCTTTTGTGTTTGAAAGGGTTTGCTAGCAGTTTGGCCCAATAATTATTTTCGAAAATGGGAAGGGAAATTTGCTCCCCCTCCGCCTGCACCCCCAAATCCATAACTATGTCATTTGTGAACCGATTTGCAAAATTCTTGTGTTGTTTGCAAGGGTTCGCTAGTAGTATGGCCCCACAATTCTTTTCGAAAATGGGAGGGGGAAACTTACTCCTTCCTCCCCCATTGCATAACTTTGTCATTTGTGAAGACATTTTCAAAATTGTTTGTTCGTTTGAAAGGGTTTGGCTACAGTTTTGTTCCATAGTTTTTTTTTCGAAAATCAGTTGGGAAATTTGCTGCAAACCCCGCTTGCAGGTTGGTTCCATAATTTTTTCCCCTTCCTCCGAAATATTGATTATCGCATAGGTCCTCCATTAATGGGCCGACTTCCAAATTTTTATATTTTTTTTGGAATGGTTTGCTTAGAGTTTGGTCGCATAATTTTTCTACGAAATTCGCTGGGGTAAGTCTTCCACGCCTTAACCCAAAATATTTATTAGAGCACAATTCCTCCATTTGCATACCGATTTTCAAAATTGTTTACATGAAAGGTCATCAAGTATATTGCTCTTTGTACTGAAGTCGGTTTTTTTCAGAATTATTGTATTTTTCTATTTTTAGCTTAATATATCATATCCCATATTAATTCCTTATATATGATTATCATAGTTATTGCTACAGGTTTTTCATACACTCAAAAGAAAAATCAGTCCATCCGGTACTTACATTAATCTTTCTGTAGTTGTTTTAATTTAAATTTATTTTTGCTCATTCCTGGTATTGAACTTAACTCATCATGTTTTGTAAACCAACGCTTTAGACAACTCAGCTAACTCGGTATAGATAGAACGACGGCTAAAATCCAGTATAAACCAGCAGCATGTAATACGACGTTTGTAGGCTATTAGCCGGCAGTGCATGAACTTCTGTTTGTTCGTGCACCAACAACAAGACAACAACATAAGCAGAACTTGCGACTGAAGCTATCAACAAGCAAACAAATACCAACACACTACGAGTGTGTAAAAAGTTTATACTAATAGTAGTACTTAAAATAAAAATGTTGTACACAATTTAAGTATTTTGTTATTGATTCAAAGTTTTTTACGTGATTATCCCATTTTCGTCTTGACTTAAGTACATTTTAGTGTTATTCGTACTTAAATTAGTCTTACTTAAAGTAAGTAGAAAATAATTGAATTTAGTACGGCGTTTTTCTTTCTGTGTAGAAATGAGCAGGCTATCATAAACAAAAACTGTAACTTTTGAATCTGTCTTCATTCCTACTTAAAGACTTTGTACAATAAAGACCTGTCAGTTGTAGTTAGCTCTGTAATAACTATAATTGCATATGTCAAAAAACCCGACTTCAATGCAAAGATCTTATGTACCAGATTACAAAACCAATGCGATTTTGTGTTAGATCAAATGGTGTGCTTGTCTACAAATATGGTGTCCGCCCCCAATTTTGCATAGTATCAAACCTTTCATGTCCTTTCAAATAAAATATTTTGAAAATCTCTCAAAAAATGTCAGAGTTATGTGATAATTAATATATCGGGCTACCACTTTGTCCGCCCGTTTTTCACTTCTATGGGATCAAACTGCAAGCAATTCATTTGAAACAAGAAAAAATAATAATATTGAAAATTGGTTCATATATAGAGGATTATGCGATAATCAATATTTCCGGGGGAGGGGATAATGCCCTACAGATTTTCGAAAAAAAAAATTGAAAATCAGTTTACATATGACAGACTTATGTTTGGTGGAGCAAATGTTTTGAAAAAAAATTATGCAACAAAACTGCAGGCAAAACCTTAAAAACAAATCGGTTTACAAATAACAGAATTTTAATTGGGGGAGCGAATTTCCTCACCGAATTTCGAAAAAAAATTGTGGAAAAACTTTGAAAATCTGTTCACAAATGACAGAGTTATGCCATTACATATATAAAAAATATACACGAATTCATAACCTCATTCTTTTTTGATGTCGGCTAAAAAAAAAAAAATTACAAATACGTTTGTCAGGATACTTTGGCATTTTAGAGGACTTTCTAGCGGGAAGCTATGTCATTTTTAATCAATACATATTATGAGGAGACTGAAACCTTTCGAATGAGACATATATGATGACGCGCTCTAAAGTTATTCAATCTTGAATATGACGAACATTTCTCAAAAAATGGCCGAGATACCCAAGTTTAGACGGTTATAAAAAGAAACCATAAAAAGTATCGGGCTAGTTCTTACACCACGTGATGCGCACGTAAGAGTAGAATATACATAAATATGTTTATGTATGTCAAATTTCGTGAAAACGGAAAGTTATTGAAATCTATTAATTAGTTTTAATGGAGTTCGACAAAAAAGATAAAAGATGAAGCACCACTGATTGCTCGAATCAATTTTTTCATTCTTCTGCAAAAAACGAGTTCAGGAAATAGTAGCATTAGCAAAGAATTTTACACTTGAAAAACATTTTTTAGATAAAGAAATTAATTTTTGAATTTGGGCTTACTGCCACCGTCAAAAAATAAAAGCACCAAATGTTAGACTAAAAAGCACCGAGCACTAACTCCAACATTTTTGGCGTCGAAAAGTTGAAAAACCACTAAAAACAGTGATAAAAGCACTGATTTGACAACACTGATATAGCACCACTTTTTTCGTGTGGAATTTAGAACAAACACATTGGGTTTTTTTAACGTACACAATTGCAGCATACTTTCAACGGTTATTATAATTGGTTACTTGTCATATTTTTCGTATGAAAAAACTAATGTTGATCAATATTTTTCGCAAATTTGAACAGAGTACTTAGCTATAGCTACCAGTGTTGCCAGAAAAGTTTTGCGTCATGTCCCCAATTTAAACAATGATGTCCCCAAAAATCCCCATTTCAAAAGTAAAAATCCCCAATTTTGTCCCCAAAACATGTTTTTATAATAAGCACCATGATTTAATTAAAGCAATTTGTTAATCCTTTGCGTATTTTATTACGTCGAAATAATATCATTATTTTAATTTAGCCATATATGATCCTACGTACATAGATTTTACATATGTATCTTTCACTTTTAATTACACAGCGGAACAATGATTTTGTTCTTTTAATAAAAATTCCTGATTTTTATGTATTTTCAGCTGTTGATTACGATGGCATCATTAGTTTTAAAGATAAAGTGACATTTCATATATGTATAATTAATCGGTTAATATTTCACGAATGGTCCTCAAAACCTTAAAATAGTTTCTAGATTATGAATCCACACAAAAATCTCTTTCATTTGATTAGAGTCACATTGGTGATATCTCAGGATATCTTTCTGTTTTTGCAATCATGTTAAAAATCGTGCGATACTTGTTAAGTCCTTAATTTGTTGTATTTGCAAATTTTCTGAAATCAATCTAACTGATCCTTATGTATTTTTATCCGCTGATTACGAAAATAATATTAGTTTTTTTCTATCACCTCTTGTTTTAGAGATATTGTGAATTATAACGCCATCTTCCTCTGTTAGTTAGACAGCCAGCCTGCTCTTTCCAGCATGGCGAGGCACCCAGCAAAATGTCAGTTTATTAGGAGCCTCAAGTTCATTAAGATATCGATGGTCATACGTTGACAACACCTAACTGATTTTTATAACTTGTCAGTTGAAGAAATCACATTATAATTGAAGCAATGAGAAGCAAAGTGGTATAAGTGTAAAAACTAAAAAAATTTTGTTAGATGCAGGAATTAACACTTTATAATGATATCTATCACTAAAAAAACTTCAGAACTCTGATAACCTCAAAAAAATGTATGTATAACAAAGTAAAAAAAGTAAAATGCATAGGAACAAACAAAATCTGTAGCTTAATTACTCAGAATTTTCTTTTTGCACTTGTACCCCTCTGCTTCTCAGCTCCGCAATCGGGCTAAAAGCGCTACTAACCGCAAATAAAATAACTGAAAATTTTTTAGTATATACTATTTTCGGTTAATTTCTTCTGAAGATGTATTACTGTTTCCGTGTTTCCATCCATATCCCTACTATTTCCAACTATTGAATATGCAAATCGGTATTTTTCAGAAGAGCGCATAGACCCATTAACTGTGAACATAAAATCAGCGCCTTCCTAAATATGCAAGTTTTAAACTATTTATATTGACTTTTTAATCCTCCATGGGAAGTTCAGTATTTTGCAGCGGGGCGTGTCGTACAAATTGGAGGACCACGCTCACGAATCTAAAAAGCGAATTTGTTACATTCGAATCTTTTAAGCATTTCTTTGCTAATACAGCTAAATATAGTAAACAAATTTCTTTAAACTCTGTTGGGTCTGAAAGTAGCACCAGTTCTCATTTCTCTGAACATCCTATGCCAACATCAATTTCGGCCTCAATTTATTCAATTTATATCGTGATGCATTCAAACAAATGAAATTCATCAAGTGATACACTATTTTAAAATAATTTAAATACCTACTACAAATAGAAAAAATTAATGTGCTTATAATTAGAAATCCCCAAATCCCTCCCTACGAAAATTTGTCCCAAATAAAAGCTGAAATCCCCAATTTGGGGACAAATCCCCTCATCTGGCTACACTGATAGCTACTATTATTACAAAATCTTGACTCTCTATACACTCTGGCTCGCGAAATATTGCGACTTAAATATTCAACAAAAATGCACTCAAACGACTTTACAATATTATGTATATATTCATTACCACTTATCCTAGATGTTCCATTTAGGTGTCATATTAAAGGATAGAAAATGCCCTTTGAAATGATGTAATTATGCAATGAATTTGTGTTTCAGAGGTCAAACTTTACCATCTAACAAATTGTTCACGCATGATTTTCTCGAAAAATTATATTTTTAAAATTCTTAAAAACATATATGCTGATTTATAACTCCTTATCTTTACTTCGGCCAAGTTTAACTCACCTATTGTCGAGTGTTGTGTTTTTCTTCCGACGGGGTTTTTTTGAATTTGGAACGATTTTCCGTCATCCCACGTAAAATTTGGTTTGTAAACTGTTTACAAACCAAATTTGACGTGGGATGACGGAAAATCGTTCCAAATTCACCTATTGTCGTTCTCACCTCAACTCATTTTGGCCGTCTGAGAGTATTTTATTTCCTTAAAATTTCACACGAATTTGTCTGCTTTTCTGTCAAACTTGATATTTGAAGTTTCTAACGCCATAATAACTTCAACTAAAATTGTTGAGCTTTCAAATACTAAAAAGATATGGTAGCGTGAATGTTGGTTCGACTCTGAGGCGACTAAACTGAGTTGAGTTGAGAATGGCAATAGGGGCATAAATTTTGTGCAGGAAGTAGTTCATGAATTATTACGAAAAATTTTAAAATTAAAAAATTAAAAAAAAAAACACATTTGAAACTTGTTTTAAAACGATGTGTTTTTATTAAAAAAATATTTTTATATACAAAAAATAAAAAAGCTCAACTCATTCAGATATTATCATCAACATATATATATTTTTAAGAATAAAAACACAAGGTTAGTACAGTTTGACAGCTGAAGATTGGAAAACAAATTCATAACATACGTCATTTCAAAGGATGTTTTCTGCCCTTTAATATGACACCTCAATGGAACATCTAGAATAAGTTGTTTTATGCCCCTATTGCCGTTCTCAACTCAAGTCAAGAATTTGCATTAATGGCATTTATGCCAGAGGCATCAATCCTATAAAATTTTATCAAAATCGGAAGACACACCGAAAAAACTACATTTCATTTTCTGTAAAGGAATTCAATGAAATAGTAAATATTTTGTTTAGGAACGGACCTACAGACAAATTTGTAAATATAGACAAAAATGTCTCAACAATTTCATTGAAAAAAAAATCGTGTTTTTCAGTGACCAAATTGTTTAAATCTACAAAACAACTTGTCTAAAAATATTTGCAAATTGTAAACAAAACAATTTACTAAATCAAACAAAAAGATTTATTGGATTTTTGAAAAATATCAAACAATATTTTTGTATGAATTTATAAAAGAATTAGACTAAAAATACTAACAAATAGTAAACAAAATATTTACTGGATTTTTTGTAATATATCAAACAAAATTTTTGTCTTAGTCATCATCATCCATTAAGCATTTTTGAAATTTCACTTTGTTAAATGTGTCCAAGTCTAACTCTTTATCTAAAGACTTTAAAAAAATTAATGAGAATTAACGCAACAACATTAACGAATTGATTCACGCAAAAACCTTCAGTAAACAAACTTGGTACAATCGGTTCCTTTTGCTGTCATTGTTGTTGTCGTCATCGGGGTTGATTTTTTAAGAGAGTTTTTCTTGTTTTTGGTATTTGGGTCCTATATAAGAGTCAAACAAACAATTCATTGATTATGTAAAGAGCATTTACTGAAAATGAAATTTATTTTTAGACAAATCTTGTTTGAAAATTTGTTGGCGATAATTTTTTATGTGCAGAGTGTTCAAAATGTTACTTTTGTTATTAATATGATTATTTCGAACGTATTTGCTTGTGAATCCAAATTGATTACACTACTCGACAAATTGAGGGATAAATAATTAAACTGACATGGCTCTACTTGGTGCCAAATGTCTTAAGGTTCCTTACACAACAAAAACTAAATTTCATTTTCTGTAAAGGAATTCAATGAAATAGTAAATATTTTGTCTATGAACGGACCTACAAACGAATTTGTAAATATAGACAAAAATACTTCAACAATTTCATTGAAAACGTGTTTTTTTAGTGAACAAATTGCTTAAATCAATAAAACAATTTGTCTAAAAATATTTACAAATTGCATACAAAACAATTTACTAAATCAAACAAAAATTTTTACTGGATTTTCTGAAAAATATCAAACAATATTTCTGTCTGAATTTAATAAACAATTAGTCTAAAAATGCTAACAATTATTAAGCAAAATAATTTACTTAATCAAACAGAAATAAAAACAACATTTTTGTCTGTGTCATCATCATCCATTAAGGATTTATGAGATTTCTCTGTGTTAAATGTGTTCAAGTCTGAATGTTTATCTAAATACTCAAAAAAGTTAATGAGAATTAACGCAGCGATATTAACTAATCGATTCACGCAAAAATCTTTTGTAAACAAACTTGGTACAATTGCTATGATTGTTGTTGTTGTTATTTGTATAAATGTCGTCATCGGGTGGTTTTTTACGACACAGTTTTTATTGTTGTGTTTGGTGTTTGCGTTCTAAATAAAAATTCATATACTAAAATTACTAAAATTAAATTTATTTTTAGACAAAATTTTGTTTGAAATGTTTTTATTGTGATAATTTTTTCTGTGTAACAAGGATATGAAATTAGAAAAGGTCCAGCAGGTGCAGATTATTGTTTAGTGCGGCCAATCATATGGACATGATGAAAAGTTAGTTTCAGTGTTAAATAGTGTATTTATTTTTAATACATATTTTTCAAAGGACTTCTTACTTTTAAGCTTAATTCGCCTTTTTTTATTTCGCAAATCATACACCAGATAAATTACACAGGTCAACATGATTTCTAAGGCCCGTTCTTTCTTAGTCAATTTCCATACATACATATCTTTAATGCCTGTAAATTACATTTTTTGAATAGACTCTGTATCTCGAGATTTTCCGATATAAAGAAAAAAGAGGATGCTGCATCACATAATATGCATTTACTAGAGAACTAGTTCTTAAAAAACACGAAGGATCGCAAACAAAATAACATTTAAATTACGTCCATATTAATTTTTTAACAGTCTTATAGTTTCAGAGATATACAAACATTTTTATCAAAAAAATAATTCTTATCATAAAATTAAAAAATATATATATTTTTAAAACACACATTGAAATTTTGAACTGAAGAAAATTTTAATAAATTTAGCTCATTTTATTTGTAACATATAAAGTTATCACAATTAAGAATAAAATTTAAAATTTTCTTCAGATTAAAATTTTCATAAGACTTTTAATAAACTTTTTTTTAATTTTTTTTGAAAAAATGCATTTTTTTTGAAAAAATGCATTTTTTTTATAAAAGTTTCTGAATATCTTCGAAACTATAAAGGCCGGGGCGCATAGAATCCGTCGTACGTTATACGTCGCCTTTTTCAACTGACATTAACGTAACGACGGAGGAGGTTGACACAATGAGTACTTTGTTGACGGATATTAAAACAACTGTTTTTTCTTCGCATGTTTCTGCAGATAAATTTGATTTGATTTTATTTACTTATTTTATTTGTTTTTATTGTTTTATTTAATTTTTGGTGCCAAACAGCAGAAAAAACTAAATCGAAACAAAGCAAAAAACCAACTGATAGCTGTCAAAGTACTCGACGTACGTTAAAAGTTGGCCAACTTTAGTACTTTGCGTTGACGGAAACGTACCGAATGTGACTAAGCTCATAAGAAAACATGTATTTCAACTTAGTTGTCAGTTTAAAAAGGCGACGTATAACGTACGACGGATTCTATATGTCCCGGCCTTTAGACTGTTAAAAAATTAATAAGGACGTAATTTAAAGGTTGTTTTGTTTCCGGTCATTCTGTGTTTTTTTTTTAATTTAATCGAAGAACTAGTTCTCGGGAAAAGACAAATTATGTGATGCAGCATCCAGTTTTTTCTATATAACGGAGAATCTTGAGATACAGAGTCAATTCAAAAAAAGTAATTTATAGGCGTTGCTGCTCAGTACCAAGTGTATACTCGTACAAATTGACTACGAAACCTTAGGACATATAAAAAAGTTCATTTTGTTGGTCTGTGTTATTGACAACATTTATAAAAATATTTCTACTTTTAATTACCCAGCAAAAACTTCGTAATGAGTTGTCATTACAGAACAACATACTTTTCAACCACAAACAACATACCGTCTGAGTTACTTTACAGTAGTTGAACAATTACTTACTAGTAATTAAACAAGCGATTTATTCTCTTATTGGCAGACTACTAGTGTGTCTGCTTATCATACAGACGATAAACTGTTCAACCCCTGGGGAAGCAAAATGATTTTTTTGATTTTATTCATGTTTGTGAAAACAAGTTTTAAGCCCGTAATAATATAGTTATGCAGTGGCTTAGTAAGTTAAACACTTGGCATAAAATAACACAGTAACTGAAAATGGCATGAGTTCAGTGCTTAGCAGAGACTTTTAATTTTTTTTGTGTTTTGTGTATTCCATGCCTTCTAGATATTGAAATTTATAACTTGTTTTTTGTAATTGTGGCAAGTACTTGCCAAAAGTAGAATTAGTGGAGGGCATGTTTATTAGCATATTAACTCACTACTTTACCATCAAAATTTTTCCTGTGTAATTTTTTAAAATATTACAATTACTTTGTGGTAAATATTAAATTCAAAATGTAATTTGTTTTTCTTATATCTCGTGAACCACCTAATGGATACAACCTCTTTTTGCCCACATATGATTGTTAGTTTATCTAGTTTTGTGCAGTATAACAATTAAAAAGTTATTTGCGAATATAAAAGTTATACGTTCATAGCTAAAAATAACTCAAAACAGGACATTTCAAACTTCATTCTGATAAAACTCAGTTATCCTGACACAAACTGTACATAAAATAAAAGTCAAATGCCAGCAAATTTTGTGAAGATTAAGATTGTATAAAAATATATGATAATTTCGATGTTTAATTTTTAAATATATAGAGACATAGCAAAAAAGTGCATATTTAACCTAAGAATTAAAAAGTGCATATTACTGCTTATTGTGATGTGATGTAAAAATTCTAATGATACAGTTTTATGCTGTTTAGTATGGCCAATCATAGGCAAGTTGAAAATTCAGTTTATTGTTCAGTGTTGAGCAGTGTTATTAGGCTAAGGTTCGTAACGTTATATTTAGAAAGAATTGGGCATGATTAATATTCCAACAAACAAGGGAAAAACTAACATCAACTTAATTTTTCAACGTACACAACAGAACATAGCAGCGGTATTTTCGGAAGCCGCTACACTTCCTTCATCAGTGCTCATGTTAGTTTTGCTTATCGCCACTTGTCTGGTGGCTCTATTGAACGTAATTTCAATTCTTATATATATATAACTTTTTCGTGAAAATTTAATACGAGAATTGAATCACTTAAGTTGATATTAAACTGCACTTTCCCAGTGTTACCACTGGCTTATTTTTCTTCATTCCCATTTTTGTGAATGTTTGTTCTACTTAAGTCAAACTTTTATGGATTGTTTTCATACTGAAGTACAGGGTGTTTTTTTTTAGAGGTATAGAACTTCGAATTGAAATAAAACACAAGAAAATCGTTTTAATGTCCATCAATTTGGCTTTATTGGAAGGATAATTTTATGCCATTAATGTTTAAATATGATTTCGGGCCATGTGGCCGCCGCGGCTGGCTCGAATAAAGCCAATTCTACAGGTCCAATTTTCAACCACTTTTTCGAGCATATGGGGCCGTATGTTGGCAATAACGCCACGAATGTTGGCTTCCAAGTCCCCTAACGTTTCTGGTTTGTTGGCGTAGACGAGCGACTTCACATATCCCCAAAGAAAATAATCCAATGGTGTCAAATCACACGATCTTGGTGGCCAATTGACAGGTCCATTCCGCGAAATTATGCGCTCATCGAATGTTTCCTTCAATAAATCGATTGTGACGTGCGCTGTGTGGCATGTAGCGCCGTCTTGTTGGAACCACAACTCATCCACATTCATGCCATCCAATGCGGGAACAAAATAGTCGGTTATCATGGCTCTATACCGGTCTCCATTAACGGTAACTGACTCTCCAGCATTAATTCGGAAGAAGTATGGCCCAATGACTCCACCAGCCCATAGAGCACACCAAACAGTCAGTTTTTGTGGATGTAATGGCGTCTCAAGGGTCTCATGTGGATTCTCTTCACTCCAAATGCGGCAATTTTGCTTGTTGACGTAGCCATTCAACCAAAAATGAGCCTCATCACTGAACAAAATTTTGCGATTTTGCTTGCGGTAAACTTCGCGAACTGAACCATTATTTTCGAAATAAATTTGCACGATTTGCAAGCGTTGTTCTTTTGTCAACCTGTTCATGATGAAATGGCAAACCAAACTAAATATTAATCACTTGACAGCTGACAAAATGGCCACCAGTTAAAAAAGTGATGCCAACTTAAAGTTCTATACCTCAATAAAAAACACCCAATATATTTAAAATGTACACATGTGAAAAGCTCAAGCCAGTAGCTAATTGTTTATTAATATGATTATTTCTAACGTATTTCCTTGTGAATCCAAACTGATTATTAGGCTAAAGTTCATAACGTTATATTCAGAAAGAATTGGGTTTTGGGTTACTTTTGTTGCTGGGTTGTAAATGTTTTTACACAATGGAAAACTTGAATTTTGATGTCTTTTGGCGAAAGGTAGGTTTTGATTTTAGATTCCTAGTTTCTTATGGCATTTTTCTCAGAATTTTGTGTTGAGTTCGCTTTTACTAGACGCCTTTCGCTTTTTTTCACCCGAAAAAATTTACATACCTTAATCTACATACTTCTTCACATTAAAATTTATATTCTCTAACTATCTCTTTCTATCCATTAATTTTGAATAGCTTTATACATTCACTTACATACTGGTAAATTTAAATAACATCAGTTTCAATTTAATTGTTGCTCTGTTTTGCCCGACCACTTTAAAATATGTAAGTATGTAAACACAAAATGTAAAATTATTCCAAATTAGTGAAGAATATTAATTAACAAAAGTGTTAAGAAAGAAAATGAATGTTTAATATTTGATGTGAGTTGTTTTGTGTCACATACACAGAAAAAAGAGATTCGTTGTGACTATCGAATTTCTAGCCAATAGAATTTTGTCGGTTGCACGAACTATTTTATTATTCAGTTGTATATACTGATCGAATTCGATACGAAAGACTGAATATTCCAGACACACCATTGAAACAAAATGCTATTGTGAATAAAATTTTGAAATATAATTTATTTTAGCTCAGACATAAGCCAATGTGTATTGTACTAAAAATACAAACAAATGTATGAAACGAGATATTTTTAAAAATTAAATTTTGAGCCTTCGTGATACATATTGCGTGATACATATTCCCTTCCAAGGAGCAAAATTTGCCATGATCGACTGCAACCGAAGCTATTAGTGTGCTACTCACCAAACTTCAGAAGGCAAAAAAATAATTTCCTAGTGGCACTGGGCGTTTAGAGCATTCGTATATTACAGTAGTTCTTTGGCGATAGCTTCATTAGAATTATCAGTTGGTCAACTCACTTTTCCAACAATTATCTAAATATTTTTAATATAGATTCTTTGGTAGCAATGAAAACGTAGTTGTTTAAAAATCACTTCCATTAAATTTGATTACAAAAATACAGCCATACTCGCTGCAGACCAAAAGGGCCCTTTAAGACACAACAAGAATAAAAATGTAAGTCGACTAAATTTAATATTATTAATAAATTAAACTAAATAATTTAATGAAAAAATTTTAACATTAAATACCATATAAGCAACAACAATACTGTACGAACGATACTTTACGAACGATACCGTACAAACGATAGTTACAAGTAGGCCACTTGAATTATGGTCCGAGAGTTTTAACGATTCTTGTTGCGAAATATGTATATCTGTATGTTATGTTATTATAGATAGAACCTATTATAAACCATAGTTTAGACTAGTAGTGGGCAAACATACACTACCCGGTTGGCCATGTTTTTGACACATCTTGCAAGACCAATGCATGACAATGTTAAAGCGTCGATGATATGTTGGTGACAGCTCAAACAGATCAGTGAGGACATTTACGAACAAATGGCCGCTAAGTTCATACATGACAACAAGAGCGACGCTGTCACCCATCTTTTAGTTAATGACCATGTAAATGACAACATCCTCAGAAATGTTCCCAATACATATTTTCGTTTGTTTTTTTTACACGTGTTCTACAATAAAAATTTGAGAAAATTTTCGCTCAGAGAGCATATAATACAAGAAGTTTTAGTAGACATTGTAACCAGTGTAGCCAGATGCTGGGACTTGTCCCCAAATTGGGGATTTCAATTTCTATTTGGGGACAGATTTTCATGGGGAGGGATTTGGGGATTTTTCATTATAAGCACTTTTAATAAACATAAATTTTTTCCACTTACATATATTTCGATTATTTTAAAATAGTGTTTCAAATGATGAATACCATTTGATTGAATACAAACCATTTGATTGAATGCACTAGGCTGAAATTGATGTTGGTATAGGATGTTCAGAGGAATGATAGCTGTTATCACTTTCGTGTTCTACAATAAAAATTTGAGAAAATTTTCGCTCAGAGAGCATATAATACAAGAAGTTTTAGTAGACATTGTAACCAGTGTAGCCAGATGATGGGACTTGTCCCCAAATTGGGGATTTCAACTACTATTTGGTGACAGATTTTCGTGGGGAGGGATTTGGGGATTTTTCATTATAAGCACTTTTAATAAACATAAATTTTTTCCACTTACATATATTTCGATTATTTTAAAATAGTGTTTCAAATGATGAATACCATTTGATTGAATACAAACCATTTGATTGAATGCACTAGGCTGAAATTGATGTTGGTATAGGATGTTCAGAGGAATGATAGCTGTTATCACTTTCGTGTTCTACAATAAAAATTTGAGAAAATTTTCGCTCAGAGAGCATATAATACAAGAAGTTTTAGTAGACATTGTAACCAGTGTAGCCAGATGATGGGACTTGTCCCCAAATTGGGGATTTCAACTACTATTTGGGGACAGATTTTCGTGGGGAGGGATTTGGGGATTTTTCATTATAAGCACTTTTAATAAACATAAATTTTTTCCACTTACATATATTTCGATTATTTTAAAATAGTGTTTCAAATGATGAATACCATTTGATTGAATACAAACCATTTGATTGAATGCACTAGGCTGAAATTGATGTTGGTATAGGATGTTCAGAGGAATGATAGCTGTTATCACTTTCGGATGAAAAGAAATTAAATGAATTTGCTTACAATATTTATTTAGCTGTACTAGCAAAAAAATGCTTAAAAGATTCGATGAAAATTTTTTACATATCGATAATCATATCGTCCCTAAAATGCCCAACTATTGAATGTACAAAACTCGCGTTTTAGATTTGTAATCATGGTCGTCCAATTTGTACGATACTCTTCGCTGCAAAATGCTGAGTTTTTCATAGAGGATTGAATTAAATAGACATGGTACGGGCTATATATTAACAACACGTAACTAATTTTGTATTATTTTTCAGGAAGCGCAGAAAGTAATAATGTAAATCGTTCAAAAAATTTCTATCCTCAAAATACACAAATTGAAATTAATTGATATACAGGTAGGTGATGAAAAACGATCCTTTTCAAAATGTTTTCAATACGATTGTTTTGAAACGGTGTGATGAATTCCGAATTCCGACCGATATCGACAATTAGTTTCGAGCCAAACTCAAACTACTGACTTTTCAAAAGTGCATGAGAAGATAAAATATAACCAATATAATAGAACTGTGAGAATAAATTTAACAGGCAAAATTCAGAAAACTATTAAAAACAAATTTGGAAATTATTGACAAAAGGACTATAGCAAATATATTCATACCTTTTATCGTTTTCAAATCGTGTTTGTGTCTAAATCGTTTTTCATCACATACCTGATTATATACTAATTAATTTTCAGTTATTTTATTTCGTGGTTGGTAATGCTTTAAGTCTTACTAAGGGATTGAGAAGCAAAGGGGTGCAAGTGCAAAAAAAAGTAATTAAGCTTAAAAAATTTTTTTGTTAATATGCATTTCATACTTAATATTTGGCATTACAAAGCATTCAGTTTTTTAAGATTATAATACAGGTCTGAATTTTTTAGTGAGATAAATATCAATATTAAGTGCTGATTCCTGCATATAACTAATTTTTTACTTTTGCACTTGTACCCCCTTGCTTCTCAGCTTTTCTATTATAATGTAATATCTTCAACTGAAAAGTTGTAGAAATCAGTTTCGTGTTGTGAACGTACGACCTACGATATATAAACTGACGTTATTCTGCGTGCCTGGTAATACCGGAATACGTGGGCTGACTGTCTATTAGATTAATAGCGCCGGAACCGTTCTTTGGCATCTCACGTGGATACGTCAAAAAGAAGAATAGTTTCTGAGATTAGGCGGTGTTTACTCGCCATTTATTATTAACGAACAAAAATGAACTCAGAGCACTAACCGGGAAACAGTGGTCTCAGACGACAACAAATTGCTAGCTCTGAGACTCCATGAAACTCAAGAAGAGATACGGGAACCTGCGCAATTGCCCGTCTGTAACTGCTCACAGAATGAAGTTTCTTGGAGGAATACTGATGACTCCAAGTGAAGTATATAACCTTTCATCGAGCGGAATGATTGGCTTTAGCGTAGCCTGTATCTGCTTCAATACATATCTGGGCTGGGTTTTCCAGAATCGCAAACTGTAACGGTTTCTTAAAACTTTGTGGCAGAAAAAACGAAAGCATTTATATTATTTCTCTGAAATTTCATTATTACTTTTAGAAAAATATGTTTCCTTATCCTAGAGTGAAAGTGAATTAACGGACCTTTTCACAATGTATGATTAAAAGTTAACGTGTACTTTAACTCAAGTTCGGCATACAAAACTTCCCGTTAAAGAACTCGTTAACTTTTAATCATATATTGTGAAAAGGGCCATAAATATAACAATTCTCAAAGTATTAAAAGTTGTTAGTTTTACTATACAGTGGAATAAAATACTAACAATTTACTTTTAATTAGAAGTGCAAAATGCATAATACGCATATTACATGTTATGTAAACATATATGGCTAAATCAAAATAATACTATTATTTAGACGTAATAAAATACGCAGAGGACTTAGAAGCTTTATTTGTATTGAATGATAGTGCTTATTGTAAAAAAATATTTTTGGGGACAAAATTGGGGATTTTTACTTTTGAAATGGGGATTTTTGGGGACAACATTATTAAAATTGGGACATAAGGCAAAACTTTTCTGGCAACACTGATTGTAACAGAACTTTTCATCAGCTCAATTTCGCTCAATATTAGCAAGCAGGAATGTATCAAAATAATTAAAACTGGTGACAGACTAAGCTCCAGTTTCTGACTTAATAATTAAATGGTTCTTAAACTTAATTTCTATTTAAATAGAAAACTCATTTTTATAGATCACATTTAAATATAACTTATAACACCAATCTTGTACACTTAAATTCGATTTAAGTTTTATAAATTACCATATGATTTTGACCGCTTGTTGTTCTTGTGCAAACAAACAAATTGTGGCCGCTGAAAATTCAACTTTTGTTGGCGTAAAATTTTGGCTTTCTTTGGGTATATTTGTCTTTTTGTGATTTTGTAAGCTGTTTTTATTCTTTTAAAACATTGCAGAAACTCTTGATTATTCTTATTTTTTGCATGAAGAAAAATATATATTTGTTGGATTTTGCTTTGTTTATATTGAACAGCTGCTTTTTTAGGAAATTTATGGGAAATTTATAATAGTTGATGGTGCTACCATATTTTTGTCACAATTAAATAAGAACAACTAAATACGACTGAAAAACAGAAGTTGTGTTTAATTACAATTTAAATTTATATGAAAATCAACTAAATAAATATTTAATTGCTGAGTCAAAAACTGGCCATAAGCGACAATGTCCACAAGAAGTTCATTTGACTAGTTGGCATGACCAGTTGAGTAGTTTTTCTTTTATCTATTCTTTGAGTACGGTTTCTGTTAGATTGTCTTAAAAGAAACTGTAATCGAAAAATATCGTGCATGAAAAATGTTGAAATTTCCTTAAGTAGTCGTTGATGAAAATGGCCACTACGACGAGTTGTTTCATATAGAAATGTTTCATATAGAAATGCTCACTTTCATACGAAAGCTGTGATATTGATGGTAACTGTAAATCACTAAGTTTAATAAATTCAAATATCGTAACATTACATTACATTTGAAGAAAACAATCACCACTATTTTTGATATTACTAGAAATTTCAGAATTAAAAGTTCTTGCATTTGAACAAATATTCAAGAAGACTGAAATTAATTGATATAATTTTTTGGCAAACAATTTCTAAAATATGTAAAATGAGGCGATTCCACAAAGGCTTTTCCAGTTCTAGCAGAATTTAAAAAAAAAATATGGTTCTCCCACATTTGTCTGCAAATATCGGACAAATATTTAGCTCCGTCAATTTAACAAACGCACATACTGATTAAGCGTTTTTGAGCTTTTCTGCAGAAACATCCGAGTCTTGCTAGGAATCAAACCTGCGACCTCCCAGTTAATAGCCTAGCACACGCTTCAATACGCGGGCAACTAAACTAAATTTCGATGTTCCTTAGAAAATTAAACTTTGGAAGGAATTATTTATTCTACAGATTATTTGAAACTCATAAAACCAATTGTTTTGGTACTCACTCATATTAAAAGCGACATAGCGAAAATTATAAATTCGGAAATGTATTCATTCTGAAAGTCATTTATATTCCATGGTATATATTTAAGCTTGTAAAATCATTTATTTTTTTTGTTATGCATTTATTTAAGCCACATGAAATTACTGGCGATTGCTATTTTTTTTCTTTTCTTATTAATAAAAATTAATAAAACCAAGAAAAATGCTTAGCTTTATTTATGGCGATTTTCTTGCCGATTTTTCGAATTGAAGTACCGAAAATGCCGATGTTTTCCACGATAAGTGCAGGCAACAAATCGTAAGCTTATTATTGGTTTGCTGCTTTCTAATGCTTTTTCCTATGTTTATGGGTCAAACCAATAATAAGGTGACGAAATGCTTGTAAAATTGCTTCATGTAAACAGCATTATAACAGAAAGCTTAACCTCTCTTCCTAACAAAAATTTGCATAAATTAAATTTTTGTCTGCATTGACCTGTATCAAAAAACCAGGACAATTTAAAAGTGGACCAGGACAATTTGTCTAAAACTAGGACAATCCTGGAAAACCAGGACGTATTACAGCCCTACTTTAGGTATACACTAGATAAATACCCATCGTATGTAAAATGAATTTCATTTTAATTCAACATGATTTAAATGATTATTTACATAAAAATTGAAGTTATAGTCATGTGGCTTAAAATGAAATGTAACGTTTATAACAAAATTGTTTTAACAGTGAAACATTTTAAGTCAAAGAGATTTAAGGTTAGATTAATAATTTTTCATTTAAAATTAATAAGAAACAATGGTAATTTGAAACCAGCAGCAGTAAATTTTCGGTGGTAATTCGTTTTTTGTCGTCTATATATCCGACACATGTAAGAATAAACAACAAAAAATCACATAACTAAGCACAACACTGAACTGTAGCAATGAACAAAGCAAGTAAACACTAACACACTTAAAAGACAAATTATTTCTTGTAAATTTAATATGACTAGTATGACCCACGGAGGACACAATCGTCCGTATTCTAGATTAAAATAATTTCATTCAGAAAAATTATTCAACGTCATAAAAATCTCTTTAAAAATAGCCACACATCATGTAATGAAATTATGTATAATTATTTTACCGATTTTTTTCTATTGACGATTTTTTTTGTTTTGAGAATTTTTTTTAATTTATGTGATTTTTTAGTTCAAACAGTTTTTTTATGTTTTGGTGTTTTTTTCGTTTAACCAATTTTTATTTTGGCGATTTTTAGTTTTGGTTTTTTTTAATTTGGCGATTTTTTGTGATTTTTGCTATTTATCCACTTCTTCGTTTATGCCACTTTTTTTGGTTTGGCAATTTTTTATATATGGTGCTTTTTATTTTTGGAATTTTTTTAGTTTTGATGTTTTTAGTTATGGCGGCTTTTTTGTTTTGGCGTTTTTTGTCATCGCTTTTTTCATTTTGCTGGGTTTTTTTGATCTGTTTTCGTTGAGGTGCTTTTTTGTTTTGGCGATCTTTTTAATCTTTGTCGTTTTTTTTTGTTATTGTGGTTTTTTCGTTTTGTTGCTTTTTTGTTTTAGCGCTTTTTTTCATTATGGCGAATTTTTTAATGTTGTCTACTTTCTTAGATTTGGTGTTTTCTCCCGTTTGGGTGCTATTTTGTTATGGCGATCTTTTTAATTCTTTGCGATATTTTTAGTTTTTGGCAATTTTTTTGTTTTAGCGATTTAATTCCGATTTGGAGAGTTTTTTTAATTTGGCGATTTTCTTGCTTTGGCGATTTTTTACTTTATTGTAGCTTTTTGATTTTAGCGATTGTAGTAATGTTGTCTACTATTTAGTTTTGGTAATTTTTTCTTCGGTCTAATTTTTTGTTTGTTTTGGCGATCCTTTTAATTTTTGGCGACTTTTTAGTTTTAGCGTTTTTTGGCGATTTTTTTAGTTTACGCGTTTATTTTTTTGGTTTGGAGATTCTTTTCGTTCCAGCGATTTTTTTTGGCGATTTACTTTTCGGTTTGTTCGTTTCATTACTTAATTAATCACATTATTAATTTTGCTTGTTTCAATTGTCTATAAGCTGCACCTCAATTTCATAATCATAATCATATATATATATATATATATATATATATATATATATATATATATATATATATATATATATATATATATATATATATATATATATATATATATATATATATATATATATATATATATATATATATATATATATATATATATATATATATATATATATATATATATATATATATATATATATATATATATATATATATATATATATTTTTTTTTTTTTAATCATGGATGCCTACTAGTTAATTAATTAATGTGTTATCTTCTTTTGGGAAAGGGATAGTGTAGAGAGAACAGGTGGTGAAGTGGGAGAGATGTAGAAAGCTTAATTAATTTACAACTCTGCTATTGCGCGTTTGTTTTTGTAGAGCAGTGTTGCAAGCCACTTTGGTGTAAAGTAGAGGCATTGAGTTGTTTAAGCTATGTAGCCATTTTATTTTTTATTAGTTATTTTACTTCGCCGACGGTTCTGCTTAGGGTATTCATTTTAATCGACTTTTCAATTGTTCGGTTCATCAATTAATCGAAATTGATGTTTTTAAATTACTCGAACAATCGAGTAAAACTTTTATTTCGTTCGAGTTATTCCAGTCATTTTTACTGCTAAAAATTATTCGAGTTAATCGGAAAATTTTTGAATTACTCGGTTTTTGGTAAATTTTTGTGGACAAAAATAAAACAAATCCAGTTTTTTCGCGTTTTTATATATTTTAATAATAAAAACAAAAGAAAAATAATATTTGTACATAAATTAAATGATAAACTGGTCATTTAAAATGTTTTTTTTACTATTCAAATGATTCGGTTTGAGAACATTTTGCGCCAGGAATTATTTAATAATATTCAGAAGTGTTTTGTATTCAATGCGGAATAAAAATAATCAGAATTGGTATAGCATTGTTGTTATAAATATTAACTTGTAGCAACAAAGCTTTTATAATTCCGAACAGAGAACGGAACAGGTAAATTCGTTAAATAATATAACAAAATAGATACATTTAGTCCTAAAAAAAATAATGCTTTTTATTAATTTCATAGAAGATATTTTTTTGATTGAACATTGCTCCTATTATTAAGAGTGATCTTTCACTAATCGTTGACGCTGGAGAAATTGAGAAAAGGTGAATTAAAAAGCATTTGCAATTTAACGGTCCATAAAATAATTAGTATTTTATATGACAAAAGTAATTTTTGCTCTTTGATTTTGTGAATGCTTTTAATTTTTCCTTTAATTTCGCCGTTAGATTACATTCGATACATATTTTATTTAATACGAAAAATCTAGTTAACTAACTGCTCTCTCCAAATATCTTCTTTACTTAAAATAATTTTTGTTTGATGGCTATATTTCCGAATTTAAGTTGGCTTCTTTCTCCCTATTATTGTTACATACTTCATTATTAAACTTAATTCTTTGATCATGCGATCTCTTATTATTAAATAACGTTCGATTGCATGGCAAATTTCATATAATTTAAAAAATTTTGCCAGCTTTTATTAAGAAATCTGCAAAAACTCATTCAAAAAAAGAAACTTTGCATAAATTTTTTTAGTCGAGTTATTCGATTAATCGACCTAAATTAATCGAATAAATTTGTACTCGAAATTGAAAATTTTTGTTTGTTCGAACATTATTTGACTGCAATTATTCGATTAATCGAGCAACATTATTCGAGTGAATACCCTAGTTCTGCTACAATACCGACGAAGGAGGGTGCTGTGAAGTGCTTTAGGATATGTTATTATTAATCGCTGCCGGTACTGTCAAGGTGATCAGTGCTATGCCTTTATCACTTTAACAGTCCAACAACAACCAACACAATAACACACCAATGCACATGAGAAGAATGCATGACGTTGTTGGCTTGCCTGAAACTAGTCTTGAACTCAAGACCTCAGGGTTTGAAGTCAAACGCGCTAACCACTCAGCCAACATTTATTTAAATTTACATATAAAGTATTGTTTAAATTTCAGTACTTATTGGTGTTTTCTGTATAATATGTCAAGTGTCTACGTATTACATTAGGATTTTAACACATTTCGTTGCTCACTTTAGAACACCCTTTAATTTTGAACTTTCATGAGTTTTTAGTAGTTGTTGTTGTAGCGGCCAAATATACACATACATATATTGTGAAAATTTCAGTTCTGTACCTCCTACGGTGCTCCAGACAGAAGCCCGTGACACACAAACAGACTTACGGAGTAGCGCAAACAATATGGTTCATTGTCACTTTTGGTGTATGGAACCTTAAAAAGAGCGGTTAAATATAAAAACAAAACACCTACCAATGATTTGAAGCAATTTATTGACCCCTCTTCCCTTTTGTTCCTACGCCGTTCCAAAAATTCTCCCACATCAAAACATAGAAACAAATGTCTTATTGTTGTTACTTTCTTTGCAAAACCAGTTGGAAAACAACTAGGGCTGTACAATTTAGCCGGCCAAGGCGGCTAAAAAGGTTAGCTAAAAAAATTACCCGGTTAACGGCTTAGCTGGCTTAGCTGATTTAGCCGGCTTAGCTGATTTAGCCGGCTTAGTTGGTTTAGCTGGCTTAATCAGCTAAATTAGCTTAACAGCTAATTTTGTTTCTGTTGTTTGACGATTTATAACAAATAATATAACATAACATATGACCGGCAGAACATGACCGTCAGAAGTTGACCGACCGAATGTGATTCGCCGTATACTATCGGCTGGTGACCAGCCAAAGGTGAGAGACCGAAGCCGACAGGCCTAAGTAGGCCTTGTGAAGGCGGCGGTTGGTAGGCTGAAGGCGATAGGAGCTTTGTTCCTACCCGATGCCCTATAACACCGTACGTATTTAGAGTTCCGTACACCAAAAGTGTCAAGGAACCCTATTGTTTTCCTTACGCTGTCCGTCTATCTGTCTGTCACTGGCTGTTTTCTCAAGAACCGTAAGAACTACGGACCTGAAATTTTCACAGAATATGTAAAACTTTTGCCGCTAGAACAACAAACAAAAATCGCTAAAACCAAAGAAATCACCAAAACTAAAAAAAATCGCCAAAAAACTAAAAAAAACGCAAAAGCTCCAAAACTGAAAAAAATCGCCATAAGCAAAAAAATCACCAAAACTGAAAAAAATTGCCAGAATTGAAAAAAGCGCCTAAAATGAAAAAAAAGCCCCAAAGCTGAAAAAATCGTCAAATCAGAAAAAAATCGCCAAAACTGAAAAAACATCAAAAGTTAAAGAAATGCCCAAAACGGAAAAAATTGATATAGAAAAAAAAACGCCAAAACTGAAAAAATCGTCAAAAACCGAAAAAATCGCCAAAACCGAAAAAACCGACAAAAATGAAAAACTCGCCAAAACTGAAAAAATCGATATAACTGAAAAAATCGTCGAAAACTGGAAAAAATCGCAAAAACTGAAAAAAATCGTTAAAACTGAAAACTATCGATTTTTGGAGATTTTTTTTATTTTAAGCGATTTCTTCAGTTTTGGCGATTTTGTTCGGTTTTGGTGATTTTTTAGTTTTGGCATTTTTTCGGTTTTTGGTGATTTTTTCGGTTTTGGTGTTTTTTTTCATTTTGGGCGATTTTTTGCATTTTAGACTTTTTTTAGCTTTGACGATTTTTTTCGGTTTTGGCGATTTTTTTCACTTTTGGCGATTTTTTAGCTTTGGAGCATTTTCAGTTTTGGCGATTTTTTCAGTGCTGCGATTTTCTTAGCTTAGGCGATTTTTTTCAGTTATGGCCTTTTTTATTTTAGCGATTTTTTGCTTATGCTGATATTTTTCAGTTTTGGAGCTTTTTTTGTTTTTGGAGATTTTTTCTGATTTGGCGATTTTTTCAGTTTTAACGTTTTTTTGGGATTATTTTTGGTTTTTCGACGACATATTTAGTTTAAGCTTTTTTTTAAGTTTTGGTGGTTTTTTTCGTTTTGACGACTTTTTCGTTATTTTTGCGTTCTTTTTTAGTTTTTTGGCTTTTTTTTTAGTTTTGGTGATATTTTAGGTTTTAGCGATTTTTGTTTGTTGTTCTAGCGGCAAAAGTTTTACATATTCTGTGAAAATTTCAGGTCCGTAGCTCTTACGGTTCTCTAGAAAACAACCAGTGACAGACAGACAGACAAACAGCGTAAGGAAAACAATAGGGTTCCTTGACACTTTTGGTGTATGGAACTCTAAAAACGTACGGTGCTATAGGGCACCGTGTAGGAACGAAGCTCCTATCGCCTTCAGCCTACTCCCTGTCGCCTTCCCAAGGCCTATTTAGGCCTGTCGGCTTCGGTCTGTCACCTTCGGCTGGTCACCAGCCCATCGTATACGGCGAATACCGGCTAAAACAGCTAAGCCGGCTAAATTAGCTAAGCCGGCTAAGCTAGCTGAGCCGGTTAAGCCGGCTAATTCGGCTAAGCCGGCTAAATGACATAAGCTGGCCGGTTAACCGGCTAATTTTCTTAGCTAACCTTTTTAGCCGGCGTGGCCGGCTAAATTGTACAGCCTTAAAAACAACCCATACATGTTTTTTTGTTTTTGTTGTTTTTGTTGTTTTTTGTTTCTTTTATTCAACTTACATGCATGAGTAATACCTGTGTATGTATTAGTAGCATCTTTGAACTCTTATAGCTCCCAAAATACTGAACCACTATGATTTGTACACAGCTGTGAATAAATATGTGTAAAATGGTATAAGTGTAATCAAAATCGGCTGTATAATGTGAGCATAAACTCCTTCACAAATAATCGGTTAGCTTATTAATTATATAGATTTCCAATCACAATTGGGTCATGTTGATTCTACATTGCTTTATTTTTCTGTGTGTATACTCGCGTGCATACGAAATTGACAGAATGCCACCACTCGTTTAGACTAATGCAATGTCTCTCGAATTTACCTTATATTCGTTGTAGTCGGTGATGCCAACCCAAAATCTGCCTTAGAGGTAGATTCGATGTGAAAAAGAGGTAGTTTCAAAAAAATCTTCGCCCATGTGCTGAAAATCGCAATCCGCAAAATAAATACGATTTCGACTCGAAGTCACTAAATGCTGTGCTGGAAATCGCAATCACAAAAAAATTTGATATTTCAACTTGCAAGCAAAGAGAAAAGTGAACTTGTGTATATTACAAAAATTTTGTATAAAATAGCAAAAAGTAAAATTTAATCTGTTTTTATTTAATATCACTTAAAAAAATACAAAATTTTTATTAATTTTAATACAAAATACTAATTTAAAAAGAGTTCTGCTTTATTTCGACTATTATGTTACTTTTGTTTACTTTAAAAATGACAATTTTATAATGCGCGTAATTATTCTATACACTTACTTATCACATTTGTCAACCAAGAAAAAAAGTAAGGCCAAAACTAAAAATAGTTGAAAAATTCTGTGTTGGATACTATGCTTCTTCAGGTAACTTTTTTTCTTCCCCCAAAAATATGCTAAAGCCCCCTAAATTGAGCCTATTTGGAGAATAAAACCCCTAAATGTAAAAGAATATGTAATATGTGCTTGACTTAAAGTAAATTAACTTGATTCAGTTTCAAATTACGTACTAATATCCTTACCTGCATAAATTTTTAACCATTTTTCGGAAATTCCCCCAAAAAAATATTTTTTTAATATTTTTATTTAATAAAATACATTTGAATTAAAAAAATAACTAATAAAATACTCTTTGCGGAAAATTTGGTGATAAATGATCCAAAAGTACTCATCCTATGACTTGACAAAATGAGACTGGTACCAAAAATAAGGAGTAGTGAATGGTGAAGAAAGACATATTGTGCAAATGGTCACATATAAACCATTTTCAGTCAATTTAGTTGGTACTCCGGCTAGTATTATAGTAAAGGGCACTGAACAAATTCGATGCACCTGGATCTATGGCCTATCACATAGTATGTATATAATATTAATTGCCTCCCTCCAATCAGAATGTCATGCCACTCAGGAACTTGTTCCGTAACTATATTCAGATATTAACTCCAACTTAACTGGTATTTATAACATTGAAATATAAGTGCCCATGTGGTGGAGTGGGTAGTGTACTACCCTGTCATGCCGGAGGTTGTCGGTTCAAGTCCCAGCAAAGACACCGCTTAAAAATAATATACAATTTCTACTTGGATTTGTCACAATAAAAAATATAAATTAATCGATAATTACAGCTGAATTTTAGAATAATATTTATATATAATCTATATTATTCTACACCGATTAGGACTCCATAAGATAGTTCAGAGATAAGTTACAAGGTGCATACAAAGCATCAATTAACCCCATCCTAGTCCATCCCCATGTAAAAGTGGCTGGTCGGCTTAATAGGAAGTGTTAGAACTCGGACTGGTCCCTACCACCTGGGGACCGGTCACGTGACTTGTTTTGTGTCAGTTCCATTTACCGTAGGGCTGTTATCTATGCACATATAAAATGCAAAAAGGCCTATCATCATTTTTTAAAAATTTTAACAAAACGCAAACTTTTATGATTATAAAAATTATTTTTTCTGTGTATTATCATTAATAATAAACCCTGAACTAATGATACTATCCAGTTTTTGCAAACACAATACTTTGCTTTTTATTAAGTTTTTTATCTCTCCTGCAAAGCTTTTAAAAATTATAATAGGTTCTGTTGCATTTTATATGATGATATGTAAGTATGTAAATTTAATTTTATATCAAAGTAGATGTAGTTTAAAAATGGCTTTTATAAACATTGAAATCAAGTTTCTTCAAAAATATCAAGAGATGCCAAATCATCATTACTTTATACATGTTATTGGAATGAAAAAGTTTAGGCATATAATGGAAAAACAAAATATTTTCAAAAGCCTTTTCTTTATAAATCTTGCACTGGAATTAACATACAAAAATTGTAGTATGATTTTACTTTATCTACTATAGAAACGAAATTGATCAGTAAAATACAGAGCTTTTATTTATATGGAAATCTTCTAGCTATCATAAATAACAATGACACTGAAAAAGATGTTGACCAGTTGTAAAATATAATTTTAAGAATTCATTTATTCTATCGTTATTTAATTAATTTCAAATAGTTTGTGAGGATAAATATTAATATGTATGTAGAAGAAACACATACATATGTAGCATATATTTTTATTATTTTCATATTTGAAGAAATAAATATTTTCATTCAGTAAATTGTAATGCTCCTCAGCAGGTGTACGTTGCCCACCGCTAGCGCTGATAATCCTTGCAAAGTGTTAGTATGGCCGACTTCCTAAACGTCAAAATGCATTGCATTGATGCAAAATATTAGCTGTGTTCATTTACTGAAAATTGTTAACAATTGTTAACAATTTTTGATAGAAAGTGTTCATTAACTCCAAAAATTTTCAACGAGAGAGCGTCAAAAGAGAGCAACAAATTGAGACACAAAAAAATTGTTGAAAATTCTTGATAGTAAAATTTTTACTTTCAATAATTGTTCAAACAGCTGTTTTGTGTTTGTATTTACAAATCAAGTTTGCTAAAAGAAGTTGGGAAATAAAAATATTTTTGCAAAATTTAAGAAATTCTAAGTGAATGTTAATTTTTAAAGCGATGAAATATATTAATACGATAGAAAACCAATTTTTGTTTAATTTAGGACCAACCGCACAAAAATAAGATGTCTAAAGCAATGGAATTTAGCAACACAGGATCTAGTACATCAGGGCCAGAGGATGTTGCAGCAAATTTTAGTATTGCAAATATTATGAGTATCTAGATACTCGGTACTTTACACTATGGCGGTAGATAATCCAATTAGTTCATACATAAATATATTTAATGTTAATGTAAATTTGACTATGTAATTTAGACAATTAGCAGTATCTTGGAAACCATAAGAGGGAATTTCTTGAAATTAAAAAAAAGCTAATATGTACTAAATATTTCAAAATTAAAAAAATGTCAAAACGAAAAATCGCCAAAATGAAAAAGCGTTTAACGGAAAAAACACCAAAATTGCAAAAAAATTACTAAAACGCAAAAAATCACCAAAACTAAAAAGATCGCCAAAAAAACTTAAAAAAAACCCAAAAACCGAAAAAAGTCGCCAAAACGAAAAAAACACTAAAACTAAAAATATCGTCAAAAACGAAAATTCGCCAAAAATGGAAAAAATCACCAAAGCGAAAAAAGCGTCAAAGCTAAAAAATCGCCAAACACCGAAAATTTGCTAAAACGAAAGTGTCAAACCCAAAAATCGCTAAAACTAAAAAAATCAGCAAACACCGAAAAAATTCCCAAAACCCAAAAAAGCGCCAAAACTAAAATAAATCTCTAAAAAATCGTCAAAAAGTAAGAAAAAACGTTAAAACAAAAAAAAAACGCTAAAACAAAAATATTGCCAAAACTAACGAAAATACACAAATAAACATACGTTATTCTGGCATATTCTGTGTTTCACAAAAAATAAAATAATGTGAATTTTCTTGGCATTGTTGTTATAAAAAATTATTTATAACAACAATGCTATGAGAAATACACATAATTTTATTTTTTTGTGAAACACAGAACATGCCAAAATGACGTTAACATAAAAATATTTCTGCAACTTTCGATTGATAATTGGTAATTGGTAATGTAATCCATATATAAATTTTTTAAATATTGTACTTCATTACAAAATAATTTGTTTTTGTTTTCATTACCTCAAAAGTTTAAAATTTCAGATATGTACCCTTTTTTCAATTTCTTATTCAATTTTGTTGAAAAGAAATAATAATAAATGCCGAAATCACATTATTTTTATAGTAATAGGTACATATATTACATTTTTCCACATATAGGAGTAGTTATTAAGTACTCATATATACCTATATATTATAACACTATTTTAGCTTGAAAATTTTGGATGGTAAAGTGTTCATTTACTTTTTATTATTTTTGAGAGTAATTTTACAAAATTCCTTTTTACTCTCTCGTTGATGGAAAGTGATAGGAAAGTAAATGAACAAAGCTATTGTCTGCGTTGTTGTTGTCAACAATGTTAAGTCGCAACACTGCAACACTGCTATACCGCACATCCACTCGGAGACCCAATTGGATCCATTGTGATTCCCGTACCCAGAAAACAACCCTGTTATCTGCCATTAAGATACCTTATTTCCATGATGAACACGTCCGCCGAGCCACCTAAGCCTGTGTCGTTGCAGCCTCGGGCAATGGCAGATAACATGCTCAAAGGTTTCTGGTTCCTCCTCATCCTCGCACATCCTACAAAAATCTGGAGTGCCAATCTCCCAAATGCTGGTCCTCGCCCTGATCGAGCAATGACCATTTACACAATTATTCATTACATTGTGAATTTCGGATTGGATTAATTTAGATTTGAATATCATAGGCAAAAATAACTGTTTGCCTTAAGTTCGTTATTCAATTTAATCTTTTGATGAAATTATTTTTTATTTTAGAAAGAAATTCTAAAGCATGTAATAATTGAATATTTAAAGAAAAACTTGGCTCTACGGAAGGTTGAACTGACATCAAATATTTCGAGACCGCCACGTCTTCTCATCAGAGCTTGTTTTCCGCCTAGACGATACTGCCAGCGACGGCAGCAACAACCAACGAGTGAAAATCATATTTACGTTCTTAATCAATTAACAGATGAGTCGCCATCTCGTGACCAGTTACTCAACTATTATAGGTTTTGAAATGTTCGGAACTTCACTTAGTCTTTCTTTATCATGTTCAACTTTCTTAAGCTTTTAATCTCTGTCTTACCAGCGTGAAATATTATCGATATTTTTAACTGCTGGACGTTTCTTCAATGTTTATTTTGCCTAACTTTTTGAGCAGTATACATTCATGTTTTAGCTAAATGCCTTTAGAGTTTTAACAATTAAGTTATGAATTTAGTCGGACTATATGGTTTTTATACAAAGTTATTTAATTAGTTTGGCTTAAGTTCGTTTTTCAATTTAATCTTTCGATCAAATTATTTTTTATTTTAGAAAGAAATTCTAAAGCATGTAATAATTGAACATCAAAGAAAAATTTTCCTGTACGGAAGATTGAAGTGACATCAGATGTTTCGAGCCCATCGCGTCTTCTCATCACAGTTCGATTTCCACATAGACGACACTGCCAGCAACGCTAGAAACAACCAACGAGCGAAAATCCTATTTACCTTATTAACCAATTAACAGATCAATCGTCACTTAACAGATGAGTGGTCACGAGATGGCGACTCATCTGTTCATTGGTTAAGAATGTAAGTAGGATTTTAGCTCGTTGGTTGTTGCTACCGTCGTTGGCAGTGTCGTCTAGGTGGAAAGCGAACTCTGATGAGAAGGCGTGGTGGTCTCGAAACACCTGAAGTCAGTTCAACCTTCCGTGCAGCCAAAATTTTCTTCATGCTTTATATGAAACTAATTAAATTACTTTGGATAAAATAATATTATTTAATTTAATTCCTAAATAATCACATGTAATATTATTTGATTTAATTGTCAAATAAATAAATATTTCAAATATGGTAGCGTACAAGGTCGATATATAAGGTTTGTGCATCAGCCGATATATTCGGTAATAACGATGTAAAATTTTAGCATATTTTACCACACACTCACATCTTAATATTGCCTTTATTTTTTTCTCATACATTTTCTGACAACATAATTCCCAAAAAAAAGTTGTTTTGTTGTGTACATTCGCCAATAAGTATACTTTATAGATCTACCTTGGTAGCAAAAAGTTTCACAAAGTATGTGTTATGTAAAATATTTCCATGAATAGTTGCCGGTTTTGATCGCACCTTAATAATAACAACAAAAACTAAATTTTTATCCAGCTCTGACGCACTTAATTATTCTTATTTATATTTTTGATATGAATTACATGTTATATTAGAGATGTGAAAAATATTTTAAGTGTGTATGAATACATATTAGATTTTTTTTCGAAAACTAGAATATTATTAAAAACTAAGCCGAGATCTATAGAAAGTTTTAGCATTTTTCAAACACGCAAAGTTCTAAACATATAGATCTTTTATACAAATGAATTTAATTTAATGAGTTATTATATTACAAATTCGCCTAGAGTTGTACATAAAGAGTTTTTCATTAAGGACGGATTTATGTTGATATCAATGTTAGTTTTTAAATATTTACACGCTGTAACTTGTGAAAAACGACTTAGTGCGGCTTGTAGGTCTAGTTGAGTAGATAATTTTGTCATTTTAAAAAATTCCCCTACACCCTCTAAATCGAAAGTTATCGATAAAAAACGATTTGTTTTCGGAATTCACGTATAAAGAAGAATTTTAACTTTGCTACTTCCAAACCGATTTTAATAATTTAGGACTTAATGAAATCATTATAAGACACATTTTTTAGGGAAATAAAAAATGGGTATGTTCTCAATCAAAATATGAATTACAAAAAACCGCAAAATATTAATATATCGGAAAAAAATAAAAAAATTTTATTTTTCTTCTGATGATGTTTCCACGAAATATTTTTTTTGCGTTTATTTTTATTTATATATCTTCAATAATATTGAACTAACAATAATTAATCAAATCTTAACTCTAAAATTACAATTTCTAAGTCCAGCCAATGCCAGACAAAAATATTTGTTTCTGCGGTTGGTTCTTAGGTTGTTTTACTTACTAGAGTGTCTGTCCCTCCTTCTCAGCCGAGTGTGGCCTCTAAAGTTAATGTTGTTGAGTGCTAGTGGATTTGGGTGCACCTCAAGTATTGTTGTGTATCTTGTTACATGTTTTGAAAACAAACTCTTAACCATCGGGATATTTAGATCTTTATGAATTCCCATGTTTCTGACATACGAGGGGCTGATGTAATCGCATGGAGTGTTTTATTTTGTCGCCTTTGAACTTTCTCTACATTTGATGCCGAGGCGTTGCCCCTTAACAAGATACCGTAGGACCATATTGGTTTTAGAATAGAGTTGTAGAAAAGAAGTTTACAATCCAGACTTATGTCCGTAATTTCAACAAACAGACATCTAAGGCGTAAATTACCCATTAGATAACTTAACCTAGGTGGTCAAATAGTAGTCAAATATTTTTACACTATAGGTAACTATGCAAGGAGAGATATCTATTTGATAAAAATATGGGCATTAGTGTAGAATTCCTTCCAATTAGCCAATTTCAGTTGATCCGCTTTTAATTTCATTTGCGTCACCTTTGCCTTTACATGGGATTTCGATGTTAGACGACGATCCAGATGAACACCGAGATACATATTTTACTTCAGTGTGTTGAGGTATAGTTTGGTTATTAAATTGTATAGGCAGGCATGTTTCTCTGCACAATGTCAAAGTAATACGTATACATTTTTGTTCGTTAATTTTTATCCGCCATTGTTTTAGCCATTTTTCCAACTGAGGTATATACTCTTGCAGTTTTCTGGAAGCTTCTTCCCACCAAACCGAAGGTTTCGACTCTTTCTGAAGTCAGACTTGTCGTAACGAATTCGTTAAGAAATTTCGGTAGTTTGTCTAAAATCAAACTTGTCGTAACGAATACGTTAAGATATTTAGGTAGTTTGTCGTAACGAATTCAATAAGACATTTCGGTAGTTTGTCTGAACAAATTTCTTTCGGATACAGTTATTTAATGTGAGTTTGTGCAAATAAAACTTAACAACAAAAACAATAAAAATTTTATTTATAAGTAAGTAAAAACCGGTGAAAAGTTTTCAGATTGTTTTAAATATAATAAATAAAGAATATAATAAATAAAGAATATAATAAATAAAGAAGAAAATTTAAAAGCAATATTTATGCGCCAATTACAGTGTTGAATCTCAATTTTCAAGGAGAAGAGTCTATGCAGGAAAATTTTACTCAGCGAAGCCACTATTCGACATACCGTTTAAGCAGGCAATCTTTACTCCTTGAAACCGCTATTCGACATACATAGAGGAGAAAACTCTTAAGCCCGGCCAGAGGCCGGCTAGGAAGAAAATCTCTACACATCGCCGTGAAAATTTTTAAATATAATAAGATTCTTAAAGGTACGTTGTAACATATATTTTTGCAGATTCGTGCTTTAACAATTAATTATAGCCAGACAAGATAAGAAAAAGTAGATGAAAAGAAAGAAATATTGTAATACCGCAAAGGAGCGACAGCAAAAGTCATTAAAAAGACTTACGACTGAAACCTTTAAATTTAAATTATAGTTTTATTATGTTATATTAAATTAAATCTTATAATTTTGAAGTGAACAAATAAAATGATTGAAAATAATTTTTAAATAAATTACTATTAAAAGAGTTGATGAAAATTCTAAGCGAATTCATTAAGAAATCGTACCTACATATCGTTACGACTTCGTACCGACATGTCGTTACGATTTCGTAACTACATATCGTTACGAAGTCGTCTCAACCATCTCATACAAAAATCGTTACGATTTCTGTAAGATTTCGCTTCCGAAATCGGAAGATTTTGCCTAACAGTCGTAAACCTCCATAACGAAGTTCGAATTGAGACTGGGCTCAAAAAAGTACTCTGTTTTCTTCAAACATATCTACTGATATAGTTGAGCTGGCATCAGCTGAAGCTCGTGTACCATTGAGATTTAACATTCGGGAGATTACAAATGCTATCGCAGGCTTAAATTCGAAGAAAGCCCCAGGCGCTGATAAAATCAGTAACAAAATGCTTTTAGAGCTACCCTATATTGCAAAAAGGATAATTCTGTTCATTTTTAATGATATTCTAGGCCTGGAATACTATCCTCTGGAATAGAAGATGTCATTGATTACCATGATACCTAAGCCCGGAAAATACTATACTAAAGTGGAATCTTGTAGACCTATAAGCAAGCCTATTGTTATATATTTTAAAACTATTAGAGACACTCTTTATGAATAAGTTGACCACCATACTAAATTAGAGTGGTTTCAGATCATCAGTTTGGTTTCAGGAGACAACATAGCACTACCGAACAAACGCATAGGCTTGTGAATGTGGTTAGAAAAACATTTGAAGAAAACAGATATTGTTCCGCTCTTTTCATTAATGTTTCTCAGGCTTTTGGTAACGTATGTCATGAAGGATTAATCCAGAAATTAAAGCAAAATTTATCGTCTAACACTCAGAAGCTATTGAAAAGCTATTTAACTGGACAAAAATTCATCATCATAGAAGGTACTTTTCTAAGCACACCTCAGATGGTTCAAGCTGTGTTTCAAGGTAGCATTTTTGGTCCTGTATTATACCTGCTATTACCTCCGATATGCCAACATGCAGTGATATTCACGCATCGACATTTGCTCAAGAAGCATCCAGAAAACTGCAGGAATATGTATTGCAGTTGCAAAAATGGTTTACATTGCGCTGGGAAACATTTCCACATATTCATATCAATAACAATATCATACCGCAACACTTTGAGGTTAAATACCCAAGAATTCACCTTGGTCGTCGTCTAACATGGAAGACCCACATATTTACAAAGCTTATCAAAATGAAATTGAAAGAAGATGAACTTAATTATCTTATTGGGAGAAACTCTACACTTAGCCTACATTGTAAAATTTATCTATACAACTCGATATTAAAACGAATTTGGTGCTATGGTATTCAGTTATGTGCTACAGCATCGGCATCAAATATAGAGAAAATACAAAGGCGACAAAATAAAATTCTTCGTTTGATTACAGCAGCACCGTGGTATGTCAGAAACCAGCGCATTTATAAAGATCTAGATGTTCGAGTAGAAAAGACTGTGTTTTATAGCCCAATTCAGTATCTCGATAAAACGTTACGTCTATAGACGGAAAGCACTCACTAATGCAATTCAGTAAATCGTTATTATTTTTTCGTTTGAGTTTCGGGGTTCTTGTCTTGCCTACAAGAAATTGGAAATGAGATACTGCCAAGTCAAAAACCATAATAGTTTAAGAAATTATTTGGCCTGTATTGTTTGTTCAGCTTATAATTATTCTAATGTGGCAATTCAAACAATTATTTTATTGGACGCAATAATTTTTCATTTTCAATGACAACGACCTAAATATCTTCTAAGCTATTTAGCGAATACAAAACAAAGAAATCAGTCAGAAATTAGTCGGAAAACGTGTAAAACCGACATAGTGAATTGGGAAAAAAACCTTGAGTAAAATCCAAATCCCGTAGCCTGAAACATCTTTAACTTTAGAGGCAGGGATGCCAACTTAGCCCTTTTTACCCGTTTTTAAAAACTCGGATTTTACCCGTTTTTTAAAAACTCGAAAAATAGCCTTACGTAATATGTGAATAACCCCTTAGCAGCAGGGTACGAGTTTACTATACATTCTAAGAGATTATTTTACCACTACGTTTTGCTAAAAAAAATGTTACATATTAATATGGAAAAAGTATTAAAATAAGCATTCTCAAAAAATGTAAGATCCTTAAGAAGGGACAAAAGTTGAGGAAATAAAAACCCAAGTACGCAGTTTACCTATGTTTAGTCTCTAGATCAATTGATATATAGTGGCTTTTATGCCAAGGATATGGAAGAAAAGTTGAAGAACAACTGAGCAAAAATTTAAAAGATGTCCTTGGAAACAATTTTTTTAATATTTTCTTCAAAATCTTTAATTGATATTTTTGCAATAGATATAAAAATATATACTACTAACATTAAAAAAAACTCTAAAATGCACACACCCCTACAAGAAATGTATGACCGAAACTAATACACACACAATTTTTTACTAATCCATTTGTACATATGAATGTCATTGTTGATGGAGATATCTATCATCGTTGACGACATTTAGAAATTGTTTTACGTTAAAAATTAATATATAAATAATGCATATGTTAGAGAAAGACAGCTAATGTATTGTTTCCTGACGTTAAAAATAAAAAGGTGTTCATTATTAAAGAATAAAAAAACATATTTGAAATAAAACATTTAAATTTTTTTCGGATATTCTAACAAAAAGAATTAAAAAAAATGTTTTAAGGTTTAAATATTTACAAAAACATACTATTACGCGATGAATACTTCCTTTAAAAAATATTTGGAAAAGAACTTATACTGTATGTTGCGGACAGGAATTCGCCATCATCATTGTGAATCACCGGCAATTGTTATGAATAATGGCAATGAAATGCCTATCATTTGTCTTGGATAACGTTGGCCATCAGAAAACTGACAATGAGTCCGATAGTCAATCACGAATCATAATTTACGCTATTTTCAATTTACCGGCGCTTCTGGACATCTGTATCATCCTTTTGAAACAACCAAAGAGAGCAATATATGATGAGTTTCAATACCTTACTATGCTTTTTTTCAAATATGTTATTAAATATTCTGCATAATTTTTAATAAAATTGAAATTGTAACGTCATAATCTAATCTGAATTGTTCAGAAGAAAATAAATAATAAATCGCGTTTTGTTCTAAGATATGTATTTATATACCCGTTAGCATTGATGAATATATCCATCAAACTTGATTAGTCAACTATGACCGGTATATCCATCAATTTTGATTAGTCAACTATGACCGACATACCCATCAAGTTTGATTAGTCAACTGTGACTGGTTTATTCATCAAGTTTGACTAGTCAAATGTGACTGGTATATCCATCAACGCTGACTAGTAAACAACATAGTGAGTAAGCAGTTCGGTTATATGTTTTATGGACGATAAAATTATAAGTTAGAGAAGGATGCAAGATCACACGTACACATAAGTTTCCATCATATTTTTCATATTGGTCTTAAGAATGTGATAGAAACTTTGTTCTACGCAATGATGGATATTTCTATCATCAATGACCGATAAAATGACTATCACTGTTCTTGTAGGGACATTTTATGTTTTTATCGCTCTCGGCTCAAAAATAATGGTTGTTTTTTATAAACAAATTTTCTACATACAATTTTTATAAAAATTAATTTTGTGCCGGGAAAAAACAATAATAGCTTTTTTGTACTAAAAGAGATAAAGTCATAAAATTTCGAAGTATTATAGAGTTAATTTAAGGTTACAACATATAATTTTAAAAAAATTTTATTGTACACTTTTCAGGATATGGAAGAATATATATTTAGAAGGCCATTTTTTATATGTTTGTTCAGGGGAACTGAAGTAAATATTTTTATAAAATTCTACAGAGCTTTCCCCTTTATTTGGTACTTAGTTTGCTAAAAAATATTAGATACTAATATAAAAAAAAACTTATTTATAATAAGCATTCATGAAAAATGTTAAGTCCTTTAAAAAGGACAAAAGATGAGTAAACGAAAAACCAAGTACGCACTTTGACAATATTTTGTCTCTAGATTAATGGATATATAGTGGTGTGTCTGCCAAATAGAAAAAATTAAAATTTGTCACGCAGTGTAATTAACAATTTTAGTTTTAAGATTTGAATACTTATGCTAGTTCAATTTACAATTTAATTTTCAATTAATAAATTAAAAGTTTAAAAAAAATCGACTAAAAATTTAAAATCGGTGCCGAAATGACGCATTGAAAATTGTTTTTGTTCGTGAAGACCCATAAAATCGTGTATTGAAATTTTTTAAAATAGAAACATGATCTACTCAAGAAAACCTGCAAGCCTCACTTGCTATTTTGTATGAGCGTATTATTACAGTTTATTTGACCTTTTGCTACGATCTTGGTGACCAGTTATGGCCCTAAAAAAATTACTGTTTGTAAGAAAAAAATTACCGTACATAAAGGTTTTTAATTAAAACAATAGGAGTATTCATAAACAATTTATTTGAAATATGTTTTAAGAAAAATTTGAGCGGAAATTTTTTTCATCTCAAACCTAAATTATTTTTTATGAATATTATGGTATTATGTATATGTACATTAGGTATACAACCAGAATTTTAAGATAGCACCACCAGTGATGTGTACATGAAGAAAACAGTTTACTTGAATCGATTTGGAAGAAAAATCTCCCACACAAACGGATTTTTTTCTAAAACCTTAAAAAATTTAGGAATTAATTAAAAAATGTTTGTACAATATTTTATATTTTAAGTAACGATACGTAAAATGTTAGGAAATTTATAAATTAATTTTATTATACGAAATTTTTTGAACTTTTTTAATAACGAGATTGAGTACAAAACTTCAGCGCGGCTTACTAACATATATATTTCCTAGGAATTTCTTTACCACTGTACTTTTTCTTATAAAATCCGTGGGAACAAAAATATGAAAAAAATGGAGTCACTGAATTTCTATGGCGGTCAACTTTTTGACTGGCGCAACTGAAAGTAGTTTCTTATGTAATTTGAAATTCGAATCTGTAGTCGGTTTTTATTGGTTCTAGCTATCGACATATAAATTTATTTTACAAATGAATTAATTGCATGACAAATGTTAACATAGCAGGAGAACTGTTTGTGCTATTTAATTAAAAGCAAAAATTTTTTTATCTTCTTAGTAGTTAAAAAATAAAAAAAAAATTATAAAATTTTTTGTTTTTAAGAAGAAGGAAGAGGAAGATATAATCCGTAATATATTAAAAAAAAGTCACGATTTTCATACAAAAGTAAAATTTTAATTTCTCTGTGTGTATTTGTGATGTACCGAAATCTCAATTTTTGTCAATTAAATAATTTTGAAATTACCGCATTTTTAATTAAATTACCTTGCTACCTTTTGGGACTCAAAATTACCGTACAAAACGGTAATTACTGTACGGTTAATATCACTGTTTCTGACTGTCAACAGGGACCGGCGCTAATTGGAAAACCCTTTATACCCTTCTAACCGCAATAAGTGTGTTTATTTACATAATTTTTGTACATATTAAAATAATATATACAAAACACTTATGATAACTAAAAAAAATCAGAAATATTTGATCAATTTAAATAAACAATACAAATGAATGTGGGCATCATCCACGTGTTATACAAGATTTTACATGTACACATGTACGTACTAGGGTGGTCGATTATTCGATATTTTTCGAAACCGGTTTTCGAACAGTTCGAGTATTTGAAATTACAAAAAGCTCGGTGACGTTTTTTATAATTCAGAAAAAAAAACCCCGGTTAACTGCTAATGTTCTAGCAAAACAGTTTTTACCAACAACATTTTCTTTTAATTTGTTTTATTAAACAAATTATGGTATAGAATCAAAAGAAATTTTCTATTTAGTTGAACATTGATATTAACGCAAAACGGACTTTTAATAAAATGTTTTCATACAAAAAATGTTCATTGAATTTCTTTGAACTTTTCAAAGTTTTAAGGACTAAAGTAAAAACACAAAATTTCCAATATTCTGGCAATACCAGTGAGTTATCGTGAAACACATTAAGAAAATTTCACTCAAACGAAAGATATTTTTGTGCAAATTATTAATACATAAATTGTTTTATGATTTTGACAACCGGTACGGAAATACATAAAATGCAAGAATGCCAAAAATGCTGTAATTTATAGAAATATAAAATCCACTATATCCTTAAAACTATACCGAATCGGAAATTTTTATGGTGATTTCAGAATTCAGAAGATGAAAATACATGAGGGTCAGCTATTTTGATCTCAGAAACATTTTCATTTCAGCAGAATGTAATCTTAAATTTTAGTTCGATATCCTAAAAGCCTATTTTTTCAAACCTCTACCTTTGCCAAACGTTAACCGTAATTATCTCAAAACTATTATTTTTGAACTATAGAAGTGGAAACGTCATAACTTCCCCAATTTATGTTCTTTATGAATGATTTTTTTACGTTCCTTTCAACATTTATTCAATGTTATCAAAAACTCACATACACCTCTTGAAAGTAAAGCTCGTTTTGTCACGTCGCGTCACATTTTTTTTTAACTTTTAAATTTATTTATTGAATCTTATCGAGTTATTGCACAAAGCCTTTCAATTGTAAATTGAACTAACAATAAGTATTCAAATCTTAGAACTAAAATTGTTAATAATTAGTCCAGCCACTAATAGACAAAATATTAGAGTTCAACGGTTGCTTTCAGGCGCGGATACAGCTTAATCTTTTGGGAGGGGAACTTTTAAATGAAATGTACAATTTTTTTAAATTTGTTTTAGGAACTCCATAGAAATGATTTTTTCAATTTGGAACGATTTTCCGTCATCCCATGTCAAATTTGGTTTGTAAACAGACCGGTTTCGGCTATGTGCCATCTTCAGTGTTCTATTGAATATTTTTTTCCTTTTGGAGGGGGAATTATCCCTGCTTCCCCTCCCCTAGATCCGCGCCTGGTTGCTTTTTTTGTTGTCTTACGTCTCCCGTGTTCGGTTGAGAGCAAGAGTGTCTCTCCTTCTCAGCCGAGAGTGCCATTTAAAATTAATAATGTTGCGGTCTAGGGGATTTGGATGCGATTCGAGCTTTTTTATACATGTTGTCACATGTTTTGAAAAAACAGTTTTTACTAATGGAACATCTAATTCTTTACGAATACGCTGGTTTCTGACATACCCAGGTGTCACTGTAATCAAACGAAGAATTTTATTTTGTCGCCTTTGAATTTTCTCCATATTTGATGCAGAAGCGGTGCCCTATAACTGAATACCATAGCACTAATTTGGTTTTATTATCGTTTTGTATAGTAGAATTTTACAGTCTAGACTAAGTGTAGAATTTCTGGAACTGCTTTCAATGTCATTTGTGTCAGCTTTGAATATATGTGGGTCTTTCATGTTAGACGACAATCAAGATAAACTCCTAGGCATTTAACCTCAAAGTGCTGCGGTATGATATTATTATTGATAGAAATAGGCAGGCATGTTTTCCTGCGCAATGTAAACGTATAATTCGTTTATTTTTATTATCCACTGCTTTTACCATTTTTACAGATGCAATACACATTCCTGCGATTTTGTGGATGCTCCTTGAGGGCTTGCGCTTACGCTGAGTAAAGTTTTATCATCAGCAAATGTTGATGTGTGAATATCATAGCCTGTTGGCATGTCGGAGGTATATATCAGGTATAATGCAGGACCCAAAATGCTACCTTGAGGAACCACGGCTTGAATCATCTGAGGTGTGCTTAGAAAACTTCCTTCCCTGATGATGAATTTTCGTCCAGTTCCCAGCAAAAATTACTGCTTGCTGGTAGCATTTTTATAAGGGAGAAAACAAAACGGAATCACTTGCAATTGCGCTTTTATAATGCATGATTTTTGTTCGCGATGAGCCGCTTAGAAGCAATTGTTTATGTTTTTACAAAGTGCTTATATTAGTGCTGAATATCATCAAAATTTTCAACACTAAAACTGAAAATATATGGAAAAATGGTTCGATGTGGATTGGCGAGGATGATGAATGAGCGTGTATATAAATGGGCTAACGTCATGCTGAAGGCTTATATTTCTTATCTTTAATTATTAATTTTATATTTTTACTCACTGCTTGCTATTTTAATTTCAACTAGTATCGAACTAAACACCTTCAGATTTGACAGTAGCAATAAATGTCACAATTTCTCATAGAAATGAATTGTCATGGCAGTACTATCACGACAGTTGCTGTCATAGTGTGAATGGGGATATACAAATGCATTATTTTTAAATGATTTACTTTACTTTCTTTTTAAAATGTACTGTTCGTACAAGCATGCTGTATGTGAGTGTACTGTTCGTATATCAATCGTAGAACATATTTTAAAGCGCTCGCTTACGTTAGTGCTTCCAAGAAGCACTATCGTCAGTAAGAGAAGTTAAATCTCAAATACTTATGCTACTTTGCCTATAGTTTTTACATTTTAAAATTATCGACAAAAGATAAAAAGTGCTCGTGCCTGTTTGTTCGTGCTCTTATGCAAACGTTAGTGCATTTGTGGTGGCATTTTTGGAAGCATTTGTTCTTAAATATGCAATGCATTGCTTCTAACAGATGTTGGTGCTTCTAATTGTCGAATATTTTTTGCTGGGTTGGTGAGGTTGTTAAGAGTGAGTATATGGCAATAATTGTAGGTGAGTGGTCTGAAGACAAATCTAAGGAAGCTTCAACCTTAATTATTTCGCTGGGAACTACTTTTACTACTGCGAAGTCAATAACATCGGGAGTTTTTTGTCGGTCTGTTGGCCAATAAGTTGGCTGACCACTTGAAATAACATTTAAACCCATTTTAGTAAATGCGTCGAACAAAATGCGATCTTTAGCAGTGATTAGCCGAGATCCACAGAGCATATGCTTAGCGTTGTATTTATCGGCGGCCAAAAATCGTGGGACTAATGAATTAAAAAATCTACTATATTGACTTTCTGTAATGGAAAACCTGGGAGAGTAAATTGATGATATCATCAGGTTTTGATGAGCATTTTCAATGCAGATGTTAGTTGCTTGAAGATAGTCTTCACACTGATCACCCATTAAGTAGTGTTTTAATCGCGATTTTATTAGTATAGCCGTTCCACCACAAGCTCTACCTTGGGGGCTTTTGTGTCGTACAGAGTATAAAACTATGAATTTTTCTTATTTTATACATGAAATTTCTTAAAAATATTAGAAATTATATATTTTTTTTAATTGTTGTTGTCCGCAGTCTTGTGTACTGATCGTTACGCTTTTTCAGTACGTTCAGTTTAGGTATTAAAATAGCTTTAACAACATACACAAAAATAGTATTATATTGTAAAACATCTCATCAATCAATCACCGTTTGTACATAAAACAATGTATTGAGTGTTATCGATATTTTTTTAATTGAAATAAAAATTTTTTGTGAATAATAAGGATTTTATGTTAAAATACATGGAAGATTATACATCTTAATTGTATTGAATTCAAAATAAAATATATGTCTGAAAAAAAAATTGAGTTCGTATAAAAATGTATTGAACGTTACATAAAAATTTTTTTAATATAATTTGTCTATAAATATTGGGGCGTTAAAAAAGTCAACAGCAGCTCAAATGTAGAAACGATATAAAGAACATTATCTGTTTACAAATGTCTGGTTTTCTTTGAAAAAATTTGGCTTTTCCGCATTGTGGGTTATTATATTTTCGAAAAATATATTAGTTAGGTCGAATTTTGCTAAAAAAAAATTATTTGAAAAAAGTTTTATTTGAAAGAAGAATTACAATTCTTTTTGCTTATGTATAAATGAATGTAAAGAAATATTTTAAAACATAATTTTTTTTATTTTTCTGTGTGAACCCAAGTCAAAATGAAAAAGTGGTCATAACTTTTAATATCGTCCTGCGATTATTATAATTTGTTGTTTTTAAAGAGTAGATGTATAGTGCTTTCAACCCCTTACTCGTTTTTGGTGGTTCATGTTTTTCGAATAAATTCATTCCTGGAACAACCGCGAAAGCAAATGTAACGCTCAAAACAGAACAATTTTAAGAAATCGAAATATATAATTTTATTTTAGGATCCATATATATATATATATATATATATATATATATATATATATATATATATATATATATATATATATATATATATATATATATATATATATATATATATATATATATATATATATATATATATATATATATATATATATATATATATATATATATATATATATATATATATATATATATATATATATATATATATATATATATATATATATATATATATATATATATATATTATAATATATATATATATATATATATATATATATATATATATACATATATATATATATATATATATATATATATATATATACATATACATATATATATATATATATATATATATATATATATATACATATATATATATATATATATATATATATATATATATATATATATATATATATATATATATATATATTATATATATATATATATAATATATATATATATATATATATATATATATATATATATATATATATATATTTTATATATATATATATATATATATATATATATATATATATATATATATATATATATATATATATATATATATATATATATATATATATATATATATATATATATATATATATATATATATATATATATATATATATATATATATATATATATATATATATATATATATATATATATATATATATATATATATATATATATATATATATATATATATATATATATATATATATATATATATATATATATATATATATATATATATATATATATATATATATATATATATATATATATATATATATATATATATATATATATATATATATATATATATATATATATATATATATATATATATATATATATATATATATATATATATATATATATATATATATATATATATATATATATATATATATATATATATATATATATATATATATATATATATATATTAGTAAACAAAAAAAACTCAAAATGTACGTTTAGAATGAGAATCAGCCATATTCATATCAATGGTCATACGTTCACAACACGTAACTGATTTTTCAACTTTTCAGTTGAAGATATTACATTACAAATAGGCTGAAAGCGTTACTAGGAATGAAATAAAATAACTGCAAGTTAATTTCGGTTTTTCTTATTTTGACGATAGGAAAGTTTTTTTTAGCGATTTATATGACGTTTTATGCGTTTTGTGAAAAATAATAAAAAATCAATTAGGTCTTGTCAACGTATGACCATCGATATGTGCATAGATATTTAGAACTCAAACTACAAATAAAATTATTTTTTTTTAAATAGAAGTAACACAATCAGGCAGTTAATGCCTACCAGTTAATTAATCAACGTGTTACCTTCCTTGGGAAACCGATAGTGTAGAGAGAACAGGCAGTAAAGTGGGAGAGAGAGAAAGGTTAATAAATTTACAACTCTACTAATGCGCGCTTTTTTCTAGAGCAGTGTTGCAAGCCCCTCTGGTGTCAAGTAGAGGCATTGAGTTGTAATCTTTATAGCCATTTTATTGGTTCTTTTAATTCGCCGAAGGATATGCTACAATACCGTGCCTTCAACAGATTCCAACAACAACCAACACAATAACACACCAATGCACATGAGAAAAATTCATAATGTTGTTGGCTTGCCTGAAACTAGTCTTGAACTCAAGGCCTCAGGGTTTGTAGTCAGACGCGCCAATTACACAGCCAACAGCACCCTCAACTGTTGCAACAAATCTTAATGATAAGTCGTCTAACATATGAACTAAAGTCGAATCAACAACTGTTAAATTTAACCCAGGGACTCAAACCATGAAAAAAAGGGATTCAGGTTCGGGTTCGGGCTAATCAAAATAAAAAGTTCAGGTTCGGGTTCGGTTTCGGTTTCGGGCTTAAAACCAAAAATTTAAACACGCGCAATTATTTTGTTTAATAATAATATATATATATATATATATATATATATATATATATATATATATATATATATATATATATATATATATATATATATATATATATATATATATATATATATATATATATATATATATATATATATATATATATATATATATATATATATATATATATATATATATATATATATATAATAAATTTTACATTCACGTTTATTCGTTTAAACAATCGGGTATGTTCTGTATTTAATGTGGAATTAAAATATCCGGAATTATCAAAGCATTGTTGTTATAAATATTAATTTGCAACAACAATGCTTTGATAATTCTGCACATTTTAATTCCACATGAAATACAGAACATACCCAAATATATTCTTTTTTATTTAATCAAATTTAACTTATTTAGCTTTCAAAAAATCTTTTTTCAACTTTGTAACGTACGTACTACATTGACATAAGAAAATATACTTCAAATTAGAAATTATTAGAAATACCCAGAACAAGAAAAAGAAGAATTTTGGCAACCATTCGGCACTTTTAAAAACTGCAAAATATAGTCAGCTGTCGGGGTCCTGCCACCTGGTATGAATTTGCCTTGGTCGTTATTTTATTTTGATTTTGTTTTTAATTTTTTTCATACAAGAAATGTAATGTTTTTATTATTCTTCTATTAAATATTTTTTTATTTTTGAACCCAAATCTTGCTGAATTTTTGGGTTCAACGGGGTCGGGTTAAAAGTCTTTATAAACAGCGTTTGGGTTCAGGTTCGGTTTCAGTCCCTGATTTAAACCATATTCAATACAAATGGATTTAATTAAATAAATATGTGTACACTAATTTTTCATTTGAAATAATATGAATGTTATTTTTAAGGGATTTTTGGGCATGAGAAAATAGCTATTTTGGGAATTTTCGGGGATGAAAAATCGAAAAATGGGGATATGATATTAAATAAAACTGGGAACCCTGTCCCCATGTTCTGTAACTTGTGAGAAGTTTTCGCATCGAGAAAAATTTAATAACTATATTAGTCATCCCGTTTTTTGCAGGGTGATTTATAAAATAATTAAAATGGATACATTAAAATAAACAAAGACAATTGAAGTTTTTTGCTACTCCCCCTGTGTTCTACAGGATGACAACAATTTATTCGCATTAAAATGTTTTCACATTAGTTACAGAACATGGGTACTGAAAAGCACTTGAAAAACAAGAGTGAGTTAATGACAGTCAGTTGTAAGAGAGTTAAATGCTGATTTAGCCGACCGTAAATGTAGAAAACGGAAATGTAGTCGAATGTGTAGTCGTTTCTGTCTCATAGCTTTTCAATGTGACAGAAACGATCAGCACATTCGACTATATCTACGTTTTCTACATTTACGGTTGGCTATATCAGCCTTAACACTGCAAGCAATATCATTAGCACATATTGATGTTCAAAACCAAAACAAAAGCATTGTAAATGTGAGTCGAGAGAAAAAGTGAATCAACCTCAAACATTTCTCTGGTTCCTATGATAATACAATCTGATGGATATAAAAGTTGGAAAGATATACTAAGTAAATATCTTAAAACATGAAAGCTATAGCAATCATAATTCATACCATATTCATATACAGGGTGTCCCATGAATCAACGTCAAGCCGAAAGCGTATGATAGGACAAGTAGTGACTGCTCCAAAAAAGTTAGAAAAAAATCTATGTCACTTATTTTAAAAGGTGTTGCCAGTTTAAAAAAATTACCCTGTAATGATCTTTCTATTGTTGGGACTACAAATCTTCACTTTTCTTATTTTTTTCTCCTATATCATTGTCAGATATCCTTCTGTAAATGGCACTTAAAAATTCATACTGCAGTGGACCTGATTTTCAAAGAAAATCTTACATTTTGCCAAACGACGTACATACTTAAATTTATTACTACTCTTAACTTTAACCGGCCGTGTTGAAAAAAAAATGTACTAGGTACTTTTGCCAAGTGACATCAAAAGTTGGCGCGTTTAGCACGAGTTCCAAAATGGTATAATACTTTGTCGATTTATTTTTCAAACTACGAAAAAAAAATTTTTTCCAACAAAAATATCTATTTAAACAGTATTTTATTATTTAACGGGCTCGTTAACACTGATGAACAAAATAGTACAATATTCTGATCACTCTGTGCAAAAATTCCGGCGATGAGTTTTTCTGAATTGTTTTATTTTCAAAATAAAGCAAGAATTAAATGGACATGTCAAACCGTTGTTATTATATTCAAAATTAAAATAATATCATTCTTAATGAAAAAACCCTTTATTTTAAGATTTTCTTCTTGATCTTGAAATATTCGACTAAACGGCTTTTTTATTGCAAAAAGCCGGACTATTCGATGTTCGAAGAAATTCAACATATTGCCCTAATCAAAAAGGAACGATTTAAAAACCGGTTAAAAAACCATCCCGATTACTCTATACGTACGCGTATTTATCTCTGTATGTGTGACTAAATACTTTACAATCGGTATGTATAAATGAATATAATCAGAAATATTTTTATTATATAAGTTTAACTTAAACACCATCGGTGTCAGTTACCGCGTCTACATATTACCGCTCATAGTTTGGCGCTAAGCTGCATTTAATGCAACTCAAAATTGTAGCTTGCATGAGTGATTGATAAAAAAATCAACAACAAACTACAACTGCAGGCTTTCGAAACCCTTTCACTACTCTAATTTCCCATTCCAACTGCTGTGCTGTTTTGTATTCTATTTTCCACTTTTCTTTTTCATCATAAGATTTTTTGCATTCGCGCAGACAATTGTTTATTGGCTTTCAGTCAGTTGATGTTTGGACTTTAACTTGGGAACAACTGTTAACGTGTTGCATTCGGCAATGTTGTACGAATTACATCGCGTTGTGCAAGTTATTGCGGTGGCATTAAATGTTTTATGCGTTCATGGTGTTGTGAATGCTACAACGGTGCCGATGTCGCCGTCGCCGCAATTGCAACAAGTTAATGAGAGTGTGTTACAAATGCAGCTAACGGACGGTGGCCAACAACTAGTTATTCATAATTTCCTATTTGGAATAGCAAGTTTGGGTGCTTTTTATGAAAATCATACACAATGTGGCCGAGAACTTGAAATAATGCTGAATGCAATGATCAAAAAAGAAGTTTGGGCCTTAAAAGGTGTGTGAGTGTTTGAATAAAAAATTTTTTCATGATCAAGTGTAATTAAATAAAATATTTGCATTGATTGAAATTAGTGGTATTCACTTAGATGCAGCAAGAAAAAAGTGATCTCATAAAATATTTTCAAAATCGCTAAAATGTTTCTGTGAAAATAAAAATATATATTTCTTGCAAAAAACTGACTTTAAAAAAATAGATACGGACAAACAGACCGAAGTCTGAACCAAAATGAAAATATATAAACAAAACAAAAAAAATTAAAAGAAATTAAATTTAAATATATTTGTGTATGTTTTTAAAATTTATTTGAAACGTTTTCTCAATCTTTTTGTATACATGAATGTATGAATGTCCAGTTCTTTCTCAAATGTATCAAAATACCTGCACAAGTGAAATCCCATACGAAAGTGTAAATCATATGAAGACATAAGCAAAAATAGTTAACAAAAGAAAAACTACTTGTTAGTAAAATATTTTGTAAATTGGAAATTGAAATGAAATGTATAACATGCAAAAAAAAAACATGTTAGTCGGCGTTTCGAATAACGATTATTGTAAAACATATAAGTGTACCACTGTGTCATAAGGAGCAAGTTTATTATTTTTTTAAATATTGTAAATCAAAACACTTTTTCGGATTTATTGAAAGAAAAAAGTTGTTAATATTAATTAAGAATACTAACATTAAATAATTGTTTTCTATTAAAATATAATATTCATGTAAAAAGCAATATTATGTAAATATCGCTAGCCAAAATGTAGGATAAAGTATCATCAAAAGAAAAAAAACAATTTTTTTTGATTGATTGTGATTCGTTTCGTGAAAATACCTCTAAAAATAATAACTTTTTCTCCGAAATGAATCTCTTATTGTGTTATAATCTTAAATAGAAAATAGTGGTTTGATATTTCAATTATGTATTTTCATTTTTAAATCATTTTTTACTTCTCCTGTAAACTTATGAAAACTAATGTTACCTTCTTTTTCATTTTCGGTGACGATATGTATGTCATAATAAATTCAGTAAAGTGCGAGTTTGACTAGCATATGAAGGGTTCCGTACGAATACCATATATTTAGATTAGACTGGTCGTTAAAAATTGAATTTTTTCGGACACCCCAAAAAATCCTTCCTTTTGATAAAAAATTATTATAAGCAATTATTTTTTAAGAAATAAATAGAACACGTGCCGCGCAAGCCGATCTATTTTTATTTTTGTTTATTTTTGATTGAGGGAAAATAACTTTTATAGATCTTAAATTGTTCATTATATATAGTTGATGAGTTTGATATTGAGAATATCTCCATAAATATGCTTTCAAGACTTTTTCTCAAATTTGTCTACTTAGGCCCAAATTCACAGTCATTAGTTAGCTAATGACAATAGTTTAGCCAATAATATTTTATTCACACTTCTTTGTTTACCATTAGTTAAACCGTCAAACGCCATTGGTTAACAATTAGTTAGATGCTTTGGAACATGGTGAAATAAGTATACAGGTGGCAGCATAACGTCAGCTGATTATATTTTGTTCTGGTAGTTTTGCACATAAGTAACGTCTAGCACGTGTATTTTTTTGACAAGCATTATCTAGTTTCTTGTAGTATTTATTGAATCTGCATACTTATTGCACCATGTTTTGGAAATTATTACATTCATATAGCATACTTTTAGGAGCGACAAAAAACATTTGCTTCATTAGCTTTGTGTGCTTACAAATTTTTAAATTGCCGCCGTAAGATGTGTAATATTCTTTATTTCTTTACTTTTGCTTGTTTATTTATATTTGAAAGGGTTACCATTCTTTATCTATATTAAAAATTTTATTTAAAAAATACACTGTAAATATGATGTTTAAGTTAAACAATAGGTATCATTTTAGTTTACTAATAACTAACTAATGACTGTAAATTTGGGTCTTAAATAGATATTTTGAAAAAATTAGATTTTATTAAAAAAATTAACTTAGGTCGGCTTGCGGCACGTGTTCTTTTTGTTTAAAAATACAAAAAAAAATTAATTTAGCATAATTTTTCGTGTTAGGAGTAGGGATGTAACGATACGCCGTTTTGCCGATCCGATACCGATTCCGATACTTAAAAATAAATATCGCCGATACCGATTCCGATACCGATACGAATATTGAAATTGAGTTCAAGTTTAGATTAACAAAACTCAAGAAGGGCAATTTTTTTATTATGCAACATTACAGTGTAAGAGATTATTAATATTTAAAATAGATATTAATACAGTATATAAAATTGGAAGTAATTTTTAAGGAACTACATTTTCATTGCTTTCAAAGAATCTATATTAAAAATATGCAGATAATTAGTAGAAAAGCCAGTACAAATTTGTAATTACTTTATAATTTTAAAAAATACTCGCCATGCTTTTTAAAAAATCGATTTTTTAAAGGACATTTATCAACTAATATTCTTCTAAATAACTTATTAGCTTAATTATTAAAAGTCTGCTAAAAGTTTATATTTATTCACTTAAATTTACATGAAAACACAGTTTTGTGTTTAAATTCGCATAAAAAGAAACAAGTTCTGAAAATGGGTAATTATTCATCATTGTTTAACCGACTTCCAAAAAGAAGAATGTTATCAATTCGTGTGTTTTTTTTTACTTTTTTATGTTTGTACACGCATAACTCTGTCATTTGTGAAGCGATTTAAAAAATTCTTTTTTTTTCTGGAAAGGGTTTGCCTGCAGTTTGGTCCCATAATTTTTTTTTTTTTTTTGAAAATCGGAGGGGGAAATTCGCTCCCCTCATGCTGTCATTTGTGAACCGATTCTCAAAATTCTTGAAAGGGGTTTTGTTTGAAAGGGTTTTACAAAAACTGGTCCCAATTTTTTTTTTGTCGAAAATCGGAGAAGCAAGTTTGCTCCCCCTCCCCACCAATCCATAACCATGTCATTTGTGAACAGCTTTTCAAAATTCTTGTGTTGTTTGCAAGGGCTCGCTAGTAGTTTGGCCCCATAATTCTTTTCGAAAATGGGAGGGGGAACCATGTATAACTTTGTCATTGGGAACCGATTATCAAAATAGTTTTTTTTATTTGAAAGGGTTTGGACTACAGTTTTTTTTTCGAAAATCAGTTGTGAAATTTGCTGCAAACCCCCCTTCAGGTTGGTACCATAATTGTTCTCCAAAATCTATGCGGGATTTCCCCTTCCCCCAGAAATATTGATTATAGCATAGCTCCTCCATTTATGGGCCGAATTCCAAATTTTTTTTTTTGTTTGGAATGGTTTGCCTAGAGTTTGGTTGCATAATTTTTCTACGAAAATCTGTGTGGCAAGTCTTGCACGCCTCCACCCAAAATATTTATTAGAGCACAATTCTTCCATTGGCTTACCGATTTTCAAAATTGTTTATATGGAAGGCCATCAAGTATATACTCTTTATACTGAAGTCGGCTTTTTTTTCCAGAATTATTTGAGGAATCATTATAGAACACCGAAAAAGAAATTTGTCCTAACATCACTTCAAATTCGTTGATTGGTAATGGAAAAAGAGAACTTCTTGCAATGACAAGCAAATGTGAAACTAATTAGAAATTATCCAAATTCGCAATATTTCTGGATCGCGACTGCTACATTTTCATGATTTCTTTATAAATTATTGTTTTTGCAAAATAACAGCGTAATATATTATTAATTTTTAAAATTGATATTAATAAGATTTAAAAAATGACGAAATGAATTTAGTTCTTGGTAAAATTAACAAAAAAATAAATAATTTGTTTAAAAAAAAACTGAAATTTTTTTAAAGTATCGTCGTATCGACAGTAAAATATCGCCGATACCGATGTATCGGAAAATCTGAAGTATCGCCGATATATCGGTATCGGTATCGGTATTCGTTACATCCCTAGTTAGGAGTTTAAAAAATTTTTTTGGTGATTTTTTTCGTTCTTGGGAATTTTTTCCATTTTGGAGTTTTTTTCGTTTCAGCGCTTTTTTCATTTCCACGATTTTTTTTCATTTTGGTATTGTTATAAGTTTGGACTTTTGTTAGTTCTGGCGTTTTTTTTTTGGCTTGGCGCTTATTTCTTTTTAGCGATTTTTTGGTTTTGTAGGCGATATTTTTAGTTTTACCTTTTTTTGTAACGCAAGATTTTGGAGGTGTTTGGCAAATTTCAAACGCAGATTGTTGTTGTATTTAACAATACCTACCAGAAAAATAGTATCACTTCCTATATATTTTTGTTCTGTCGCATGGTGTTATTGATTGACTCTGTTTGTTTCAAATATTTACTCCCAGCAAAAATTTGGTAATGTGCTGTCATTACCAAACAACATACTTTTCAACCACAAACTGCATACCGTCTGAATTACTTTACAGTAGTTGACCAATTACTTACTAGCAAATAAACAAGCCAATTATTATCTTATTGGCAGGGTATGTAGTAGTGTATCTGTTTATCATACAGACGATAGATAAGCAGTTCCGCCCGTGGGGAAGCAAAATAGATTTTTTTAAATTGTGTTCATGTTTGTGGAGACTAGTTTTAAGCCCGTAACAAAATAGTTGTGCAGTAGTCTAGTGAGCAAAACACTTTGTATAAAATAACGCTGCAACTGAAACCTCGAATTCGCCTTTGCATGCACTAAAATGGATGCGAATATTTAAAGCGAATAGTAAAAATAAATCAAAATTTTTTAAAGTAACCGATACCGATATATCTTCGATACTTCTGATTTTTCGATACATCGGTATTGGCGATATTTTACTGTCGATACGACGATACTTTTTACATATTTTTCAGAGCTTATTTTTTAAAAAATAATTTATTTTTGCTAATTTTACCATGAATTAAATTCAATTCGTTGTTTTTTAAATCTTATTACTATTTTACGCTGTTATTTTGTAAAAAAAAACATAATTTATTTCTTCGAATTTAAACGCAAAACTGTGTTTCATGTAAATTTAAGTGAATATATATAAACTTTTAGAAGAATTTTAACAAGTAAGCTGTTAAGTTATTTAGAAGAATATTAGTTAATAAATGTCAAATCATAAATGTTAAAAAATCGATTTTCTTAAAATGCATTTAGAGTATTTTTTTTCAAATTATAAAGGAATTACAAATTTTTATATAACTTAAATAAACTTTTACTTGCTTTTCTACAAATTATCTGCATATTCTTAATATAGATTCTTTTGAAGCAATGACAATGTAGTTCCTTAAAAATTACTTCCAATTTTTATACTGGGTTAATTTAATTTTAATTATTAATAATCTCTGGTACTGTAATTTTGTATAATAAAAAAATTGCCCTGCTTGAGTTTTTTAATCTAGACTTGAACTTAATTTTAATATGCGTTTCGGTATCGGTATCGGCGATATTTCTTTTTGAGTATCGGTATCGGATCGGCAAAACGGTGTATCGTTACATACGTAGTAAAAGTATACATATGATTTCTGTTCAATACATGCACCTATACAGTTGAATATCGTTACTTGAAATATAAATCTACGTACATCCAAATTTTTCTTTGAATATTCAATATTTACATGCTTTAGAATTTCTTTCTTAAATAGAAAAAAATTAATAATTTGATCGAAAGATTAAATTGAAAACGAACTTAAGCCAAAGTATCGGTATCTTTTACATTGCGTTGTCATTGGAGGAGTTCAATTGACATAATTAAGACACTTATGCTGAGTACACATTTTGCATTTCTTTTGTTGTCATTTTGTGGTGTCATATGGCCACCCACAGAAAAGTGTCGGAAATGGCAAACATTGCCACTAGTAGATACCATTGTGCTTGTGATGTCACGAAATGACATAATGTGTACTCGGCATAAGTGACAGGTTCTACTTTAAACAAATATTTTTGGTTTGGAAAAGATCTGCTTGTACAGTGGGGGTACTTTGATAACATTTTTTATCTAGATTTGTGATCAATAGAAATGAGGTATATTTTTAAGTTTTGGGGTCGAAATATTCCAATATCCTCCCCATATATCCGCGCCCGACCATTTGCTACATTGGTTGGCTTTTTCCAACTCTAATTCTAGTTGTAAGAGGTTATTGAAAATAGATGCAGAAACAACAAGAGCTATATACTCTTGTCATACCTGTTTCCGTGTGATGGTGGTAAAGTCAATAAGGCACATACAATTAAACATGTTTGATTGTTCAAAACTGAAATTCAACGATCTTAGCCCAGAATAATCAAAAATCTTTGGATTAAAAACCCTACAGTTCGACTAAAGTTCACAACTTCAATTTAAAAATTTCTACATTAAGATGAAAATAAAAATTAATAAAAACTCTTGAAAGCCAAACGCTATAACTAATTTTGTGCTAAACATATAAAACATAAGATTCTAAGATCCGACAAAAAATACCAAAGTTACAAGACAAAAATTATCCATACAAAATTGTTTTTGATCGAAAATATTCTTTTAATTCTAAAATAAATTTAAGCAATTTTGTACGAAAGATGACTTGGGTTGAGCTTTTCACATGTTCATATTAACTTAAGTATAAAATCAAACCAAAAAAGTTTGTCTTGAGTAGAACAAAAATCAGCAAAATAGGAATGAAGAAAAATAAACCAATGGCAACGTTGGGAAAATGCACTTTAATATCAACTTGAAAGTTATTTAATTCTCGTATTCAATTTTTACGAAAAATGTGTATACTAACAATATATAAGAATTAAAAAATCACATTCAGTATAGCCACCTGACAAGTGGTGATAAGCAATATACACGTGAGCACTGACGATGGAAGTGTAGAGGCTTCCGAAAATGATGCTACTCTGTTCTGCTGTGTACGTTGAAAAATTAAGTTGATGCTAATTTTTCCCTTGTCAACAAAGCTTCGTTTTGCATGAAAAATTTCCTGTTTCTACAATAAGTACTTATTGTACGACATCATTTACAACAATTGTACAACACCCGACTTTTGTCGAGTGGTCTAAGCGGTAAAGAACTCTAATGAGATTATCGGGAGCTATCGAAACTTCAGTTCAGGCAAAATTTTCGTTGTCTACATGATTCACATTTATCTCTAAATAAAAACATAATTTGATTGAAAAATTAAATTAAAGCCGAACTTAAGCCAAAATAATTAAAATTTCTTTCGATATAAGCCCATACACTAGTACTTGTAATTATCAATGATAATTCATACTAGAATAAAGAAATAATAAAAAAAGAAGCTTAATACAAGACAAAGAAAAACTGAATATCAATATGTAACTATCAAATGAAATACAGCTCTAAGAGTGACAGTATGAATTGATTAAAAGTAGATGATATTCAGCTCTTGATTGCAAACACCCGACTTTGGTCAAGTGGGCTAAGCGGTAAAAGAACTCTCGGTAAAAGAACTAATACCGTCAGTTCAACCCTCCGCACAGTCAAAATTTTCTTTGTCTACATGCTTCACGTTTATCTCTAAATAAAAATATAATTTAATTGAAAAATTAAATTAAAACCGAACTTTAGCCAAAATAATTAAAATTTCTTTGGATATAAGCCCATACAGTTCAACTAAACTCATAACTTAATTGTTAAACTCTAAAGGCTCTTAGCAAAATGATGTACATGTTCAAATAAAACTGAACAAACAAACATTCACACACACTAGTACTTGCAATTATCAATGATAATTCATACTAGAATAGTGAAATAATAAAAAAATCAACTATCATATGAAATACAGCTCTAAGAGTGACAGTATGAATTGATTAAAAGTAGATGATATTCAGCTCTTGATTGCAAACACCCGACTTTGGTCGAGTGGGCTAAGCGGTAAAAGAACTCTGATGATATTAGCGGGAGCTATCGAAACGTCAGTTCAACCCTCCGCGCAGTAAAAATTTTCTTTGTCTGCATGCTTCACATTTATCTCTAAATAAAAATATAATTTAATTGAAAAATTAAAGTAAAACCGAACTTAAGCCAAAATAATTAAAATTTCTTTGGATATAAACCCATACAGTTCGACTAAACTCATAACTTAACTTTTAAATTTATTTATTGAATCTTCAATTGAGATGCCTAGTGCAATAACTCAGCAAGCCACAAAATCAAAATATCGAATAAATCAACTTTTAAGTTTAAACAAAATTTAAAATTGCATGGTTTTTGGAGTTTTCTACTGTAAATACGCAGAATAATTATTTGCAAAATATTAGAATTTACCTCAAAAATATTCTCTAGGATGCTAAGCTATGGTAACTAGCAAGGGAATGAGCACATAAAACCAATTTTTGATTTCTTGTGGCTTATCGAGTTATTGCACAAAGCCTTTCAATTGTAAATTGAACTTACAATAAGTATTCAAATCTTAAAACTAAAATTGTTAATAATTGGTCCAGCCACTGATAGACAAAATATTAGAATTCAACGGTTGCTTTCAGGCGCGGATACAGCTTAATCTTTTGGGAGGGGAACTTTTAAATGAAATGTAAAATTTTTTTAAATTTCTTTTAGGAGCTGCATAGAAATGAGGTTTATTTTATTCCTTTTGGAGGGGAAATTATACCTGTTTCCCCTTCCCTAGATCCGCGCCTGGTTGCATTTTTAGATGTCTTACGTCTCCCGTGTTCGGTTGAAAGCAAGAGTGTCTCTCCTTCACAGTCGAGAGTGCCCTCTAAAATGAATAATGTTGCGGTCTAGGGGATTTGGATGCCATTCGAGCTTTTTTATGTCACATGTTTTGAAAACACAGTCTTTACTAATGGAACATATAGATCTTTACGAATACGCTGGCTTCTGACATACCAAGGTGCCACTATAATCAAACGAAGAATTTTATTTTGAGTTTTCTCTATATTTGATACAGAGGCGGTGCCCCATATTAATAAACATTTGTTATACAAATCTATCTTCTTAACTTGTCTGCATTCAATTGGTTATGGGCCCAGACATGTCCGAAGAAATTTTTGCCATACAATTGTTTGATGGTCGTAATTTCGACAACTGGAAGTTTCGCGTGGAAATCGTTTTGTATGAACATGGTTTGCGAAAATGTATAGAAGGAGATGTGGAGGATATTGTTTTGAATGAGTCAGATCCTGTAAAAAGTCCACAGCTTCGTTTGAATGACATAAAGGCTAAATCAATAATAATACGGCGAGTTGCAGATGCGTATTTGGAATATATTAAAGACTGCAAAAGTGCATTTGCTGTTTTGGGTAAAGTCTTTGCTAACAAAAGTGTCTCAAGTCAATTGTTTTTGCAGAAAAAGCTTCTTACAATGAAGTGTAGCGAAGTTGAAGAGCTGGAAGCACATTTTCTAAAGTTCGATGGGTTGGTGAGACAGTTGGTTGCCTCTGGAGCAAAATTAGAAAAACTGGATATTATATACCATTTATTGTTAACAATGCCTGAATCGTTTAATAATGTAATCACAGCCATTGAAACTGTAAATCCAGAAACATTAGAAATGGAATTTGTCAAAAACAGGCTATTAGAACAAGATCGGAAAAGGCGAAATTGCAGCAATCAAAATTCTTCTACAGAAAATGTTGCCAGGAAAACAACGTTTAAATGGAAATGTCACTATTGTGGCAAAAAAGGTCATAGGAAAAAGAATTGTTTTAAGTGGAAGCGTGATCAATCAAAACACAATAGCAACACAGCTCAAACGAGAAGTGAAAGTATTTGCTTTGTTACAGAAAATGCTGGTCTAGGTTCAACTGTAAGTAACACAATGAAGTGGGTCCTAGATTCTGGAGCTAGTGATCATATGGCTAAAGATGAAAATTTATTTGAAAATCTTCAAAAGATCAATTTTAATGTAGCAAAGAATAGCGTTTGTATTAAAGCATCAACAATAGGCAGTGTTAGCGGAACTATTAATGTTAACGGAAGAATAATTAAATGCAATATATATAACGTGCTATTGTGCAAAGATCTCAAATGTAATTTATTTTCAATACGCAGATTAGAAGAAGCGGGTTTCAAGACAGTTTTTGAGAATGGTAAAGTCAAAATCTATAAAGATGGAATTTTGTGGTTACAAATGCTACCTTGATGATCCCCGGCTTTAATCATCTGAGGTGTACTTAGAAAATTTCTTTCCCTGATGCCGAATTTTCGTCCAGTTAAATAGCTTTTTAATAGCTTGCGAGTGTTAGAGGGTAAATTTTGTTTTAATTTCTGGATTAGTCCTTCATTCCATACTTTATCAAAAGCCTGAGAAGCATCAATGAAGAGAGCAAAACAATATTTCTTTTATTCGAATGTTTTTCTAACCACATTCACAAGCCTATGCGTTTGTTCGATAGTGCTATGTTGTCTCCTGAAACCAAACTGATGATCTGAGATGCATCCACTCTAATTTAGTATGGGGGTCAACTTATAATTAAGCAGTTTCTCTAATAGTTTTGACATATTTGACAATAGATTCCACTATAAGATTCCACTTTAGTATGGTCTTTTCCGGGGTAGCTATATAAACATTTTGTTACTGATTTTATCAGCACATGGGGCTTTCTTCTTCGAATTTAAGTCAGCGATAGCATATTCAGTTTCCCGAATTTTAAATCTCCAAGGAACGACAGCTTCATCGACAACTGGTGGCAGCTCAACTATATCAGAAGGTGTGTTTGAACAGCGTAGCCGTTCCACATCATCAGAATAAACTTTGTTTAATCTCACCTGTCGAATGGTAGAAGTAGCATTTGCAGCAGCTTGTTTTGCCACTTTGTAATAGAGACGTCGATGTCTCCAAGCGTTCTTAGCGGCAAATTTTCCGTGCAATGGGCGTGAATTAAATTGCAAGTGGGTGAGGTTGTTAAGAGTGAGTATATTGTAATAATAGTCGGTGAGTGGTCTAAAAATAAGTCTAAGGAAACAGCAATCTTAATTATTTCACTAGGAACTCCTTTTATTACTCCGAAGTCAATAACATCAGGAATTTATTGTTGAACTGCTGCACAATAAGCTGGCTGACCACTCAAAATAACATTAAACCCATTTTATTAATTATGTCGACTTTTAGGAGTGATTAGCCGCAATCCCCAGAACTTATGCTTAGCGTTGTAGTTACCGGCGGATAGAAAGCGTGGGTCTTATGAATTTAAAAGGAGAGTAAATTGATAAAATCACCAGGTTTTGATGAGCATTTTCAATGCAGATGTTAGTTGCTTGAAGATAGTCCTCACAATAATCAGCACAATAATCATCACAGCACAAGCTCTACCTTGGAGGTCCTTGGTGTCGTACAGAGTATATCCATTGATTTTAAAAAACATTCTAGCCGTCAAATGCGTCTCAGAGATAAGCACATGTACCAGATTTAAGAAACGTTTGAAAAAATATTGGTTACGAGTACCAACCACAGCTCGATATTACAATGGCGGAGACCATTAAACTTGCAAGCGGATAGCTTGGATTCTTCGTTCCTATATGATGGTGTAGGTCGATTGGCGGTACATGAAGGAAGCTCTCCTGTAGCGCGATTCTATAAATTTTATTACGATAATTGTATCGTTAAAATAAATATAACAAAAATTTATCGAATTTGTTATTCAGTAACATTTATAACGATATTCGCTATCGGTTAACTAGCGACAATAATTTTTCTGTTGTTAATGGATAGACAAGAGTCAGCTGTGCAGCCGTACGACGTACTTTATGCCAGCAACTAAAGTTATTGTTCTACAAAAATATTGAAACATATAAGCACTGTTGTATAAATAACAATATTTCTATTATTTAAAAATTTTTTTAACATATATTTCTCAAAATTAATGAAAAAAACTTTTTCTTTGCGCTTTTCACTTTTTTCTAACAGAGATGCTACATGATATCGAATAAAATTACACAATCGCACTATCGTTACTGCAAGCGACTAAATATGTCGACAAATGTTACAATTGTCAGATCGTTAAAAGTTACAGAATCCCGCTACTGGAGTAGAACCTGGCAATTTGTGAAATTAAACTCTCCACCAACCAAATTAAAATTAACAAACACACAACAATTACTATGTCAAAAACTGGCGGTGATCATTCAGCCAGTCGGAATCGTTACTCTTTTATACATCGGTCCCTTACAGCGAAAATAACGTAGCAGGCGCATTTTTCGACAATGGGTTTTTCATGTAAAATATTTTCAGAACCTGCAACATGTTGTCTGGTAAAATATTGAATCAAAAACAACAACAGCTACAGAGATACATATTAGCAAAGAATTAACTTAAAATTATCTATAACTTGCTAGCATCTTGTAGGCTCATTTAAATTTTCCTTGAAAATTTATTGGAAAAAACTAAAGTAAAATTTTTCTGTAAATGTGTGTGTGTTCTATAGGTTCCGTTATTTACGCAGATTATTGTTTTCAAATCCTCGAAACATAAAGGCAATATTGTGAGGATAGCTTACAATAAGATAAAATGAGGTAAATAACTAGGTATGTCTTAGGAGGAACGTTAACAGACTAAAAATCCCGATAATCTAACTATGAAAATGGCCCCGGGTCACGCTAATATGTCGGAATACTAACGAAATACAGCATATAGTACCAAAAGCCAAGGTCTGTATAAAAAACTGTCTAGTTGGCATGTTTCACCGTTTCAGAAGCCCCACAACAACACTTGGGAAAATATAGCTGTCCAAAATTTTAAATTAAATGGGAAGGATCTCTTTGAGTTACAGTATGGGATATTTTGGATATGAAATTATGGCTTTAAATATGAAGTCTACCCTTTAATTTGGCATAAGTTTGACGAGTTGTTTTTTATATCTATTCTAAAAGAGATTTATTTATTTCAATGAAAAGAAGTGTACGAATTGTTTTTTTGCGCACTGTATGTATGTACATACATATGCATGTATATGAAATAGAACAAGACTTTTTATGCAACTAGTTAGCTTATTTTTCAATTTTAAAATAGACAAAAATGTGTTTTTCAATATTTTATACTATAAGAGACACAAATTAAAAATAATATAAAATTAAGCACATAATAATAATTGAGTTGTGAATTTTTAGTCGAACTGTATGGTTTTTATGCAATTAAGTAATAATTTTTATCTACTCTTGTTTTCAGTACTGGACTCTTTTGGTTCACCCCCGAAATCTTTTAATTGGGGCAATTATTTTTGGTTTGGCACGCCCGAATTATGTGATGACATTAATCAGCCATTTAGCATTAGTTTATCACAATCAATGCCAATAACTTTTAATGCCACAAGTCCATTCCCAATTAAGTTCGTTGTTGTGTATTTAAATTTTACCACACCGTATTATATAGACCTAAAACTATCATTCGATGTAAGTAAGTTGTGCTTATTAAATAAAAATGCTATTGTTGGCAAATTATTTCACTCTTTTCTTACAGAATCTTATTCACTTGGGCTTATGTGTCCCAAAAAGTTGCAGTGTCTCAAAAATAACATCGTACACTGATGCCTACTTTCAACATGAATATTTTGAAATGCAACGGACTTTTAAATTGAAGATGAAAGCTTTGGATGCAAAAGCTCCTCACTTCACTTGGAAGTATTTTGATGAAACTGGAAGTATTTTAGTTATGTATGTATGTGTTTGCTTTACTTATGCACAGTGGGATAGTAGCGTAAATAGTAAAAGTAAGTTTTAGATATAAATATTTAATATTTTTCATTTGCGAAAAAATTTTGTGCTATTTATTACTACATATTTATATGCTTAATCTAAAAAATGGCGGCAAAGTACAACAAGAAAAGTTATATCAGACATTGAAAAGATAATGGCACAAAGTGTTAAACAAAGGCGTTATCTTAATATCGATCCTTTATTGCAACGTAGTGGTATCTCAAAAAAGCGAAGTTTGAAAATTACTGAAGAAAGTGTTCCTTAATACATTATTTATATGTGAAAAACAACTTCAAAATCATATCTAAATCTAAACCGAAGCTAATTCGGGCCATATAAAACATCCTAATGATGTTAAGAATATTCTTAGTATCGCCAAATATTCGCTTATTTCATGACATTCGTATAAAATAACATCTGTTTTTAAAATAATAGTCTTCTTTCAGTAATCTAAAAACAAGCAAAATACCCCAGCAAAATATTGGTAATGTGTTGCAATTACAGAACGTTATTGTATGCTTATCATATAGACGATCAGCAGATCAAACAATTGAGCGTTTGGCTTAAAAGCTAAGGGATACAAGTGCTAAAAAGAAAATTCTGCGCAATGAAGCTCCAAAGTTTTTGTACCCACGCATTTCATTCATAATATTTTTGGTTTTAAGAACATACCTTCTTTTGAGGTCATCGTACAGGACTAAATTTTTGTAGAGTGATATATATTGTTATTAAGTATTGTTTCCTGCATATAACGCAATTTTTATAGTTTTGGCACTTGAACCCCTTTGCTTTTTACCCCCTCAATTATTTTAATGCAGGTGTATTTCTAACTCAACTACAACTTTAAAAACGCAATAAAAATATTTGAAAAAATTGGTAGGTTTTACATCATTTTGGAAGTTTTTTGAGGAAAATTTGGTAGAAAAATCAGAATTTTGCGGCCATTGACCTCTCATACTTTGTAACCCGCACACGAGATTACGTGAGAATTTCGAGACATCTTATATAAATTATATATAAAATTATATACAAATTTTCAGTTTCTTCTCTCAAATTCCAAAATTAAGCTAAGATTCAACTATAGGCGCAATCTATCGATTTTCGCCGCCGCAAGGCCTTATTTGATAATTTTCTTCATTACGAGTATATATCAATTCCGGTCTTATGTCTTTGTAAGGCTGAGTCCATTTTTGAGCCACATTTATGGTTATTAAACATTACATGCTATTAGAGAGTATCATTTCAGTTAGAGATGAATGAGAGAGACGAATATAGTCCTCAAGCTGGGTTTGAAGTTAAGGTTTAAAAACAAACATACCAGGAACAAAGAATCCTGACACGTTGCACGGAAACTATGCACCGAACAGCGCATAGAATGGGCTATTGGAACCTTTCAACCGTACAAGTCCCTAGGGGTGGATGGTATACTCCCTATATTTCTCCAGCAGGGGAAACGGGAGCTAATGCCCCACCTAATACGGTTAACCAGGAGCAGCTTAGCTCTAGAGTGATCTTCATACCTAAGCTAGGTAGGAAGGATATTACACCTCCAAAGTCATTCCGACCCATAAGTTTAACCTCCTTCATGCTTAAACTGATGGAGAAAATTATTGACAATTATATACGGTACGGTGCCGTTACATCCGAGGCAGCATGCATACAGGGCAGGTCGTTCAACGGACACTGCGCTTTATCAACTGACGAACACAATACGTAGTTGTCTAGACGCTAAGGAAGTCACGGTCTGTGCATTTCTGGATGTTGAAGGGGCCTTTGACAACACAGAGCACTCTGCCGTTGCATCTGCGCTTAGAAGGAAAGGAGTTGGGAACACCATATCCAGATGGATATGGGCCATGCTTGAGAATAGGACTGCGGAGACCCAAGTTAGGAGGGAATATCTTGCAGTAAGGACGACCAGGGGATGCCCCCAAGGTGGTGTACTATCTCCACTTTTATGGAGCATTGTAGTTGACGAACTCTTGCACACACTAACGAGCAATGGCATAGAATGTCAATCGTATGCCGATGACATCATTATCATTACAAGAGGGAAATTTGAAGAGACGTTGTGTGATATAATACAGAACGGACTAAGGATAGGGAAGGAATGGTGCCTATCTGTAGGGCTGAATATAAACCCTGCAAAGACTACCATTGTCCCTTTCACAAGGAGGAGGGCACTTCCACGCTGGCAAAACATCCGAGTGGACAGCGTGCAAATAGAAAGCTTATCGGAGGTAAAGTATCTGGGTGTGATATTAGATTCAAAGCTGTTATGGCGACAGAATTTAGAGACGACTGTTGACAAGGCAACAAAAGCACTACGGGTCTGTAGATCTGTTGCTGGAAAAACATGGGGCTGCACACCCAAAATTCTGAGATGGATATACACCATGATAGTGAGACCTATCATCACTTGCCTGGTCAGACAGGCTCAGGCTGGTTACGACCAGAGATCGGTTGGAGAAATTACTGAGGCTAGCATACCTCTGCATAACAGGGGCAATGAGGACGTGCCCTACGGCGGCTATGGAAGTCCTCAATGAACTCACACCTCTGACGATTGTGATAGAGACTGCTGCCAGGCAAAAAGTAATCAGCATCGCGGGGAAAAGCACAAGCAAGGACTGTCTAATTAGCCAATGGGAGCAATCATCCCTGGCAAGAAGATTTCCCCTGCTTGCGCAACCCTCTGTTGTGATGGAATAAGTGTATGACTTCGACAAGAGGTTTGAGACTATCCTGGCCAATAGAAGGAAATGGGGGGAAATGACACCCCGATATTCCTTTGGACCTGGCACCATCAGGTGGTACACTGATGGTTCCAGAACGCCGGCAGGCTCTGGTGTGGGAGTTGTAGGACCAAGTATTAACTACCATGAATCCTTGGGAAAATCTCCTACAATTTTTCAATCGGAAGCTTATGCCATTGAGAGATGCGCACAATTTAATCTTGACAGGGGCTACCGAGGGAGAGAAATAGCCATCTGCTCGGATAGTCAAGCTGCCATCAAAGCACTCAGCTCATATGAGTTTACCTCTAAGTTAGCTTGCGAATGCCGCATTAAGCTAAATCAGCTAAGCAGCATGAATAAGGTCACACTTTGCTGGGTTCCTGGACACACCGGGGTAGTAGGAAACGAAAATGCAGATAAATTGGCCAGGAGGGGGCAAGTACACCCATGATCAGTGCAGAACCGTTTTACGGACTTGGACTGGACAAAACCCGGGAAGATATATCGATGGAGATCAAGAGGACTAGAGAACATCTCTGGCTCAATCTCCCTGGATTGAGGCATGCAAAGCTAATGATTGGAACATATAACCAAAACCGTTTCATAGCTTTCATGTCCCTGAGTAAAAACAATCTAAGAATGCTCACAGGCTTCCTCACAGGTCATTGCAGACTGAGAAAACACCTCAACAGACTTGGCATTGAGAGCAACAACCTGTGCAGATTCTGTGATTACGACGATGAAACTCCAGAGCATATTCTAAAGGAGTGCGAAGCGTTATGCCACAGAAGATATAGCCAATTGGGCAAACGCCTATTGGAGGATTGGGAACTGCCAACACTCGACCCACTGGCCTGTGTCCTGTGTTTCCCGTTTACCCTTAATTCATTCATTCATTCAAGGTTTAAAAATCTAAAATTTACTTCCAAAAACGCAGAAACATGCATTATAAATGGGATTTGTGGCCTCAGCCGTATTTGATGAATAAGGTCAATGGGAAAATATGGAATTAGCTAATGAATTTATACACAGCAGTGATATTACTTGCAAAGTATGGAATAAGTCAGCGGAGTAACATGGTATTTTTTAATATCACATAGTATAAACAAATTGTACGATCGTATCAACACTTCCATCACTGATTTAAAATATACCTACCTGTTCTGTAAATCGAGTCGATTTGAAAATGCTCGATTTAGAGAAATTAAATCTCCTAATAGCAAAATTATTCAAACTTTGTTGCAGTTTCATATTCTCCAGAGCTTAAAATATCATATCTGAAATTTATTTACTATATACGATTTAAAATACATCAATGGAGTCATTATTTATTTTTTGGTAAGCGATTCGGTTTACAAAACAGTGCCGATAATGATAACATTGTTTTAATATAAAATAAACTTTAATTGAATTAGAATATAATTAAAAAATGTTTTTTAGTAAACAGTTAATTGTAAGAAATTGAACAATATTATTAATAATGCTTTAAATTTTAAAATAAATAACTAAAAACAATATTCCACTGTGCGTTATAGAAACCATTCGATTGCCAAGACATAAATGATTTTTCCTCTAATTCCAGGGCGATAATCATAACAACAACTCTGCTGGGAATAGCCGCCGAAATTAACTATAATAAGTAAGTGATAAATTCGGTTGTGCCGAATCTTGTATACCCTTCACCAATGTTTGAAAAAAAGAACTATCAACAAGTTTCCGAATATATTGGAAAAAGTATTTTCACTTATTAACTTATTTTTCATGGTTTGTATTTTTCCATTCTGCTTAAAAATATTCTCAGCATCTGACATTTTAAGGTGAATCATTCTGAAAGTAATTTGAAATTAGTTTTAACACAATTTTGGAACTTGTTTTTGTTAAGGTTATTCTATTACATGGATTTGCTTAAAGTTTTTAATATTTTTATTATCAGGGATGTGTGTGCGAGTGTTTTCTATCTTTCTGAGAGAATAAATATCTTCCACGCTGCACAGTTGTGTAAATTAAAGACGTGCACTGCTATACTACAAAGTATTGCTAAAACAGATATAACAGATACATACATCTTAATATACATAAGTATAAATGATGGAATGAGTGTAACTGATATTGTATGATTTTATTCCACGCACACATTCTTCTCGTAATAAACAATAATAGTAACATAGAGTTTTGCAATGGGTAAGAAATTTACATGCTTTTTGTTTTAAAATATCTGTTGTACCACAGATATTTTAAGATAATTATTAGTACAACAGATAATGTGTGCAAGTATGTATGTTTCATACATATAATACACATCCACATACACTTCGTGGGCAAATTTATTTCTAGCTTACAATAAGAGTAAATCCTCTGTTGATTGGTGCAACCAGGGATGCCAACTCAGCGCTTTTTGGGCTAGATTTAGCTCGTTCTTAGTCACTCAAAACGTGAACAAAATTTTTTGCCCCAAACTAAAAAGCGCGCAAATCTAGCACTTTTGACACCTATCATCAGCCTTTTCAGCCTCTTTTCCCTCAATATGGCTATATTCCTAATTTTGCAAACTTGTTCTTTCTTTATTCTAGCAATAGCATTATATTAATTGAAGTGAGAAGATTATTTTTACTCACTTTCTTCTGTTAGTTGGCTTTAAATAAACAATAATCTTCTATTTATTTCAAAATTCGCTGTGCTTTAGAAGATGGTCCCAAAATAAATTTGTTGTTTATAGGTTAGCCCCTTTTCGCGCTCTTTCGAAAAATGTTGCTGGATATTGCTTTAAACGTATCTTTTTTTCAATTTAGCCCTTTTAAGCCCCTTTTTTTGCAGAATTTCACGCTTTTTGAGTCTCAAAAGTTGGCATCACTGGTTACAATTCACTGTTCTGCTTTGTTGCTGCTGTTTTTTTTTTGTTTATTACGTTCGTTTTAAAAAACGACCACTGCCACCAAAACTTCGTTTTGCATGAAAAATTTCCTGTTTCTACAATAAGTACTTATTGTACGACATCATTTACAACAATTGTACAACACCCGACTTTGGTCGAGTGGTCTAAGCGGTAAAGAAGTCTGATGAGATTAGCGTGAGCTATCGAACGTCAGTTCAACCCCGCGCGCATATCGAAAAGCGGCTTCGCTGAGTAGATTTTTGCATAGCCGGCTTTCGGCCGGGCTTTAAGGTTTTTTCCTCTTGGTATATCGGAAATCGGCTTTGCTGAGTAAAGGTTTTTGCACAGCCGCCATTCGCCCAGCCTTAAGGGTTTTTCCTCTCACTATATCAAAAAGCTGCTTCGCTGAGTAAAGATTCTTGCATAGCTGTCTATGGCGTCTTCGTTGAGCTAAGATTTTGTCTTTATGCGGGCTTATTGGTTTCCTTCTCTGGGTTTGTCGAATAAATATCTTCTACTATTGAAGCCTGGCTAGGCAGAAAATCTTAGCTCAGCTAAGCCGCTTCTAGATATACTGAGAAGAAAAAACCCTTAAGCCCGGCTAAGTAGAGAATCTTTAGTAATAAAAATAAAAATTCTTAAAATTATAATAGAAAAAAACTAATAAAATGTGGCTTTTAATTGGTACCAATATACACTTGGTACCGTCAGATTGTTATTCATTGTGAAGTGTTGCAATGCCATGCAAATTAAATATTTGAAAGCGCAATAAAGTCAATTGACTTGCATCGTTTTCGAAAACGCCATAAAGACAATTGACTTTTTTCCGTTTATGGTGGGAAATAAAGTTTATTGACATTATTTCCATTGACCTTTTTAACTGTCACCGGAAACTTTTAAGCTACTGAATCGAATCGTCTAAGAATTGAAAGGGTTATATAGGAAAAGACAAGTCATGTGTTTTCAAGCCTGACTGACATGCAGGGGGTAAAAGTTGGCTACCTCGAGCGGTAACAAACTTGTGCGGCTTGTAACTTTATTAAATACTGACCGATTTGATTTTAAAGCGCGTTAAGTTTTGCTAGACATGGCAAAGGAAGTGTGATAACTTCTTGTGTACCTTTTATAGTTACGGATATTTTACTTTGAAATTAAAATTTCTAGTATTTTGCTTCGACTTTTTTTGGTTCTAACCTTTTCGCTAAGCATCTGATTTAATTTTTATCACAGAATTAAATTGGTGATGAGTGACAGAGTAAACTAAACTTTAAAATAGCCTAAAATTCTAAGTAAACAGAGTAAACTAAAAATTGAAATTTAACTAAAAAGACATTAATTTAAAAAAAGTGCTTTCATAAATTTTAAAATTTTAAAGTATTTTGTTACAAATTTTAATTTTATGTTTTTACACGGTGAAAAGCTATAATTTAAGGATGTATTTAGCGCATCATTTTTATCATTTGGAATTTTTTTTACAATTTTAGACTTATAAAGCACTTTTTTTGGAAAAATAACGATTTTTTAGTTAAATTTTAAAGTTTTGAACTTAGAACGTTTTACGAATTAACGGTTTAAGATGTTTTAAAAATTTATTCTATGCGCTTACTTAGAATTTTATCAGCAATTTATTGAGCTGCTTGAAATCAAAATCAGATGCTTAGTAAAAAATCTAAAACCAAAAAGCCAAAAAAGTTGAAGCAAACAAATTTTTAATATTAAATTCGTTAAATTTCCTTACTGAAACTCAAACTTGGGCTTTTGCACATCTACTTTATACGCAGATCTTACTTGCAAATAAAAACGTAAAATGCGGCCAAATACTTTTTTATTGTAACTTTTTAAATCACTGATTATTCATCTACTTGTGAATATATTTATCTATTTATTAATTTTTATTAACAAACATATGTAAAGGCGGCAACCCAAACTTCTTATTTGCAAATAGCACGTTAATCAGTAATTGTTTTCGTGAGCTAATAAGTTACAACAAAAAACAATACTTGGTAGCACTACGTTTTATTTGCAAATAACACGTGCGTATAAATGTAGTATATAATGTTTCTATTTCCAAACAACAAAGAATAAATGAAAAAAGTGAACAAAACTTAACATATCCGAACAGTCTTTTTACTATAATAGTGAAAAGCTGGTCACCGTATACATACATGGGCAAATAACGTTTGTTTACTGATGCCACCTCGACTCTCATTGCATTTAAAAATATTATATTGGTCCGAAAATTAATATATGTATCTACATACCTAGTAAATATTATAAACGGATCGACAACTTAATTGTTCCCTCTCGTTTTGCCTGCGGTGAAGGGTATAATAACAAACAACAAAAAACTCAATTCACTTACAAATGAAAAATCTAACACCAGCAGCGACATCAACAGCCAAAACACTACAACTCAATTTAATCCGAAAAAAAGCTCCATATGGAATGAGCTTTTGATGTGCTTTCGTTTTTCTCTCAATTTCAAGACCGTTATGAGCTTAGAGAATTCAAGTTCGAGTTCAAATTATTTAACTGTCATGGCCGGAATGCGCACCATAATATGTTTGTGGATAACAGTATTTCATGTCTACTACTATTCGTTATTTGCCATTTCAAATACGCCATATATTTTTGCTAAACTGGAATCTTTTGCTTTGCAACCAGTTACGCAGGCCTGTTTCTATGTGGACGTTTTCTTCATAATGAGGTTTTTATATAAAACTCTTCAAATGATATGAATAATAATTTATTTTTAATTCATCATTTTCTAGTTCTTTTTTATTAGTTAACAATTTCTTGTCGAATATAAAACAAATTCAACGTATTCAACATCAATCATGGTGGGGAAATTTTAAACTTTTCTTGCGTTATGTAGCGCAACGTTATATGCGGTAAGTTGAATGGAAGTTTATTAAAATATTCAAAGATAAAAGTTATCGATTTATTATTTATTAATTACAGTTTAACTCCTGTTATGATTTGTACAATGTTGCTGAGTACATTGGTTGTGGATTTTTTGAATATGTATTCACCCTTTCATTTGACAGAAAATAGTGGTTTGTATTGTAAAAAGTAAGTATGCAACAATTTATTTTCTTCTATTTCTTGGTTTATACGGGTGGCATATAAATTTCATTTCATTCATCCATTTATTGAATTTAATTCAATTTTTAATGTTATTTGTATTTATGAACATTTTTTAACCGAATTGATAGAAATCTGTTTTGTTTGTTAAAATGTATGCAATTGGTTAACAAAAAAAAAAAAATACAATTATTCAAATTTGTCCATGTAAGTTTAATAATGATAAATTTCTTTCAATCAACGGTAGTTTAATATCGACGATCGGTTTTTAAAAAGAACTTATCAATGATGATCATTAAAACTCTAATCAAATTTGATAGAGAACAATTACAAAAACAACCAAGAATTATTTTTTGTTATTTTGGATTAAAGAAAATACTTGGTTGGAAGAGGAAGAAGTTGTTGGAGAGCTTCGGTATAAAGTGGTGGCAGAAGCTACACCACAAAAATTCAACACGAAAACCATTCGCTGCTAGTGCTGAAACAGTTTAAGTATATTCCTCGATTCTATAAACAGGATATTAAAACACCTTTTACCAAGAGCTGAAAGCATTGGTGCTCCAGTGTAGGAACAGACTAATAGAAGCTATGTCAGACAAGTCAGTAGTCGTTGTAGGGGAGATGTAGACTATTATCATTATTAATTGAATTTTATTAATTGAAATTTTTCACAGCATAGCTGTTAAATTGCGATTACGATTAGTAATAAATTAAATTACTTTTTAAAAAGTATCGTAATGATTATATAATCCACTAGTAAGAAATTATTGATTACACTATGCAACAAAATGAAACTTTTGTCATGATCTTTGATTTGTTATGGTCCCCTAACTACAAAAACAATTGAAATTTAAAATTCTATGGATGGGTTTTTTAAATTTTTTTCTAAAATTTAGGATTTTTCAAGAGGCTGCCTGCCACACCAATTTCATCATAACTTCGAAACGGGTTATCCAATAAAACACTAACAAACTTGGAATAACATTACCTTTAAGCCGTTCTAAAATTTTTTTTTTTACATATTAAATGGTTTCGGAATTATTCAGACCGCAATGATGAAAAATATATATTTGTATGCAAAATTGGACATTTTTCATTATTAAACAATTTATAAAAATCGAATTGAGCAAAAATGTACCAATTTTATTAACTGACCATAAAGCCACATATGTTACAAATAAAAGAAGCCTTATTTCCTGAAGATCGTTGGATTGATTGTTGATATTAGTTTTATTCACCTGATATTTGCTAAAATTGCGAATATTTATACTGTACAACAAAATCAAATTTTTTTCAAATGACAAGGTTTTTACAACTGATTCCCGTAGAATTCATCGAAATAATAAATACGTGGATTTGTTTTAGGGGGAGTTAAATTCCACACCCCCCTTCCCTTTTGCACATAGTTATACTAACTCGGCATAGAATATCTTGTAGGGCTTACGTTTAATATGTATGATGTAATCAACAATTTTATGTAAAACACAACGAGAAACATTTTTGTGGAGCAATTAAGCCCGATATTACGCCTCTGAAGGGGAGTCTTTTATCCCTTATTTATTTATGGGGCAAAAAGACCCATGCCCTGAAAAACTAAACACATCTTATATGTAAAAAGTAAGGTCTAAAAGATATACTATGCCGAATCAGTATAACTATGTGCGAAATGGGAGAAATTTTAACCCCCTAAAATAGATCCCAGATGTAAACTTTCAAAACGCCGATACGCGTATGTATTTTTTTTTTTGCTGACTTCTACCTTGTTATTTGACAAAAAGTTGTTTTTGTTGTACAGTGTAAATAGTTGCAATTTTAGCTAAAATCGGGTTATTTCACTTTATTATAGATAAAATCAATATTTATCCATAGATTTTCATGAAATAAAGCTTATTTTATTTGTATTGTATGAAAATCGGTGGAGCAACGGCTCCAAAACTCAATTTTTTGCAAAAAATCGGGTAATTTCACTTTATTGTGAATAAAATCCATATTTATCCATCGATTTTCGGCAAATAAATCTTATTTTATTTGTGGTGTATGTGGCTTTACGGAGAGTGCATAAAAATGCTATCATTTTGCAATTTTCGATTTTTTTGTACATTTTTAATTCATAAAAATATTTCGATTTTGCTTAAAAAAATATATTTTTCATCATTGTGCTCTGAATAATTCTGAAACCATAGAGTATATAAAAAACAATTTTAAAACATCTTATATGTAATTTTATTTAAAGTTTTTTTAGTGGTTTTTGTAATAAAATTGGACAACCCCTTCATAAGTTATGATAAAATCAGTGGAGCAGCGTCTTCGAAAATCCCAAATTAAAAAAAAGACTATCCATAGCATTTAAAATCTCGACTGTTTTTATAGTTTAGGGATATGAAAAAAATATCATGGTTCTCCAAGTCATTTTTATTGGTGCATACTGTTACTAATTGATTACAATTACAAATAATCTAAAAATAATCGGGATTATTTCATATAATCAGAAGTAACCAAAAAATAATCCGACTACTTTATGCGATTACTTTTGATTACTTAAATAATCGTAGAAAGAAGTCCGATTATTATTTTATTACTTTTGATTGTTTGAAATAGTCCCGACTATTTTTAGATTATTTGTAATCCTAATCATGGGACTACGATTACAAACTGAAAATAATCATAATCTAATCAATTATTTTACCTTTTGAACAAAATTAATCTAGTTACGATTACTAATTATCACTTAACAGCTATGGTTCAAAGCATATAAATATTAACGCCTCGCAGTATTTTCAAATCGCCTGCAATTGTATTAACGATGGTGGTTCCGTCTCCACACATCCATGTGATTGTCATGTTTAGATTAGAGTATGAAAATGAACAAAACGAAACGGTTGCTTTGTATTTTTCAATGAGGAAAACGAAAACAAAACCAAAGCAATGATAGCGATTGTCCCATTTAGTTTTGTATTGATTTTGCTTGTTACACCAAATGTACATTTACTTAAATGTACGCAGCTAGAAAAGAAAATAATGGGAACAAAATTGAAAATACGTTTGCAAACGTTTGCCGATTGATTTGCTCATCATAGTTGAGAATGTGTTAGTATATTTAGGCTAAATACAATGAATCATTCAATGAAATACACTTCAAAAGTATTGTTTTGGTTTTGTTCATCTACAAAATGATTAAAAATAATTTAAAAGTTTGTGTCTGCAGGAAACGTTTGCGAAAAGTTTTGTTTATTTTCATACTCTGATTTAGATATACAATTCAGAAACTTAGTTGTTGCTATAATATGCCAGTTCGATATTATATTAAACCTTAGCCCATACGCTGCTCTTTTAAAGGCAGACATTTTTGTTTGAAAGATGATGTACTCGGTTGGAAGTCACATTTTAGTCTAGAACTCTAATACTATATTCACACTCCTATAGTTTAACGTCAGAAACTAAACAAAGTTGTTCATACTACAATCTTATAAACTTTCTGTTTACAGCATGACGCATTTATGAAAGGTGGTAGCAAACCGGCAACAATGTTATTTTTAAAATTTTATTATCAGCCATGTCACAGAATCGTATTCCGATCGAAAGTGGTTGCAGTTCCGTAATATGCGCATTTCTTGAAAAAGAGTGGAAAAGCCTCCAAATATGAAAACTTCATCCCTGCAGAATCGAAACACAAAATAGACGTAGTCCGAAGAATGTAGAGCAAAAAGTATCGCAATGCAATTATGTAATTAAAATCATTTCGATAGAAATGTGTGACTTGCCCGTATATTTTTTGATGGAAACGAAGTAAAAGAAAGGAAATATCAATAACGATAATGCAACCAGTTAATTCGGAAATATAAATTATTAGGAAGAACTTCAAAATTATTCAGAAGAATGTTGTATGAGCACAATAGCTGAATATATGTGTTCTGAACATTTTCTAGTACATTTTAATTCCCAGTAATGAACCCCTAGGAAAGACCCTCTTACAGATATGGATAGAAATCTCTTGAAGAGAAAGCACGAAATGAAAAGAAAAATATACGCCAAAAGAAAGAAGCAAACAATTATGTTTTTTTTTTTAATTTTAATGTAAATATCTTATTATGTAGCACTACGTCAACAATTTTAATACATTTTAATTAATTTAAATAAACAACACTGTACAACAAAATCAAAATAACAAGGCTCCCACACTGATCCTCGTATGGAGGGACACAATTGAAAATTTACTCCTGAGATTAATTTTACGGGGAGTTAAAACTCCCAACGTTTTTGTTGCAGTAAATTTGGTAAGCCTTACTTGTGAGATATGATCAGTACTTTTATGTAAAATGCTTGTGGTATATACATCAACCCTCTTCCTCTTTGCTGTATGGGTCTTATTGTACCTTTTTCGAAAAAGGGCCTAAAAACTTTCCTGAAATATCAATATAGAGGGCTAAAATGCCGTACAAAATTATTTGTTCTGAAAGGCACCAAAGTTCAAAATTTATCTTGAATGCCAGAAATAAATGTAAAGTTGAAATAGGTTTAAGGGCTAGTTACGTTCTTATGCACAATTAGTGCTGAAATATCCCGCAAAACCAGATTTATGAGGCTAGTTTGCATTAAAAATATAAGTATCTTACGTCCCATTTTACATAGAAGTGACGAATGCCTTGATTACAATATTTTTTATGCCGATTCACTAAAAGGGGTGGGACGGAGGGAGGTTGGCTCTCTCGTGTACAGTTTCCAAACGTTGTATGTTTTGGTGTCTCCTCTACCAGAATAAGTCGTTTGAACCATGTCAAAGTTCAAGCGAGTACCTACTTATGTATTTGGTTATTACATGGGATTATTTTTTCTAATGAAGTTGGTAAAGTTAACGTTAATTTTTCCCTTGATACCTGTAGCGCGATTCAGTAGCTTTTATTACGATTATCGTTTCGTTAAAATAAATATAACGAAAATGTATCGAATTTGTTATTCAGTAAAATTTATAACGATATTCGCTCGCGGTTAACTAACGACAATAATTTTTCTGTTGTTAATGGATAGACAAGAGTCAGCTGTGCAGCCGTAGCACGTAATTTATGCCAACAACTGAAGTTATTGTTCTACAACAATATAGAAACATATAAACACTTTTATGTATAAATAACAATATTTCTACTATTTAAAAATTTATGTTAACATGTATTTTGCAAAATTAATAAAAATGGATGAAAAAAATTGTCTGTACACTGTTTGCCATGGATAAATTAATTTGTTTTTGTCCATTCCTCTTTGCGCTTTTCGCTTTTTTTAACAGAGATGCTACATGATATCGAATAAAATTACACAATCGCACTATCGTTACCACAAGCGACGAAATATGTTGACAAATGTTACGATTGTCGGATCGTTAAAAGTTACAAAATCCCGCTACTGGAATAATGTCTCATGTCCAATTCTTTGCGGCTACAAATGCTACCAATTTTATTCTATTTTAATAAAAATCACATTGATATTTTTTGATATTTTTCTTCTAGTAACTGGTGGCATAATCTCCTCTACATACAAAATTTTTTCGACATGAGTTATATGTGTTGCTCGTGGACCTGGTATTTAGCATGTGAAATGCAATATTTTATTTTCTTCACTGGATTGCTGTTTCTATATGCTAAAAAGCCAATTGCAGCCAAAATAGTATTTGTCACATTAGCACTGGGATTTGTGGTCGTCGGTTGGATGTGTTATTTTGCCAGAGGAATAACGTTTGAGTAAGTACCACTAGTTGCAAAATCAAATGATATCATTCCACATGTTGATGTTGCAACAACAACAACATGCATACATTAATTACATGCATACATATTTGCCGAAAATTTATTTCGAAACATGATGAAAATAAACTAAAAATTAAATATTTCTTTGACATTTTTAGTTTAGTTTCACCTTAAAGCTACTTTCAACCATGAACATGAAAATAGCCAAAGTAAAGAACTAAACAATAAACCATTATCCATCCCATCATCAGATAACCAAACAACTAAACAAACAAATAAACCATCAATCTGGGGAAACCTTTCTAACCAACATTTTCATTTATTCATTCATTCAACATTTACTTTGACAGAATCGATGTCATAAACAGCACACTCAATCAGTTGTATATCAAGCCGTGGACTCGCATACCCCCTTATTTGGGTGGTGCTACAATGGGTTGGCTAATGCACACATTGCAACAACGTCAACAAAGACAGCTGCAACAACGGGCACAACATCAAACCGAACAATATGAAAGTGTAAGAACAGAGACTCATCACCACCAGCAGCAGCAGCATCAGCAACATCAACAGGATGACAATAAACATCTACTCCATCGTGTATATATTCGCACATTTGGTCGTACAGCATTTTGGCTTATTTGTCTTGTCCTCTATGTGACAACAAATTTTATGAGCTACTGGCGCTCTACGCCCTCTTGGGCGGTGGCGACAATTATGTCCATGGGTAAATTGTTTTTCGCACTTTGCATTGGCGGTGTCATCATCATGTGCGCTTGTGGTCGCGGTGGATGGCTCAATCAGTTGCTGAGTGCGCGACCGTTTTTACTTTTAAATAAATTTTGTTTCAGCATTTATATGCTGGCACCCGTTATCGTTGTGTGCATGTTTGGTTTACGCAACGAGCCCACCAACTTTACCGAAGTTGCTTCGGGAGCCGATTTTCTTGCCGTCATCTTGTTGTCCATAGTGTCAGCATTTTTAATGCTGATATTAATTGAGTTGCCAATGCAAAGAGTTGCAAATCGTTTGCTAAAGGAAAAGAAATCATAAATGAGAGCGGAAAAGAAAACTTTATTTTTCATTTATAATCTTAGGGGGGCATTTCATCAGGTTTTTTCTGGAGAATTTCCAGAAATTGGGGCATGTTTTAGACATAGCTAGGTTTTCCATAGCAATCGGGAGTAGGTATGTAATGTTTTTTTGTTACATATTTTGCTGTACAGTCTGACAGATATTTTAATAATAAAGCAGCTAGTTTTAAGAAGCTAATTAGAGGAGTATTCGGCTTAACATTTTTGGGAAAAATCTCGCCATATCGCTTGGAGCGGCCCTATGTAGTCTCAATGTATAATATTTTCATACTCAGTTTTTTGCGTGATTTCCACAAAAATTTTCTATATCCGTTGATTGAACTTGTAGTGTTCCTATCTTTAATTCTATAATATATTTCCTTTTAGTTCTGTTTTTTTTTTATTATTTTCTTAATTTATTATAAAATATACTGTACATCTTTGTATAAAATAACCTTTAGAGTTTTAATATATTTCTATAATTAAAGCAAATTTATAATAAGGTGGGAGTATTGGCTAAGCCAAATTGAAATTGAAATAAAGGAAATCGTCTTGTTATACATTCGCTTTCATCCAAGTTAGTGATAAAGCTCTTTTTAGATTATTCCACAATCTGTTCGACTTTTGCAAAAAATGCCAACCAACCAACACAATAACACACCAATGCCCATGAGCAAAATGCATGTTGGCTTGCCTGAAACTAGTCTCGAACTAAAGACCTCTGGGTTTGTAGTCAAACGCGCAAACTACTCTGCCAACAGCACCCAGATATAATTTGTTGTTATTGCTTTTTTAAAAATGTTCATAAACTCATTTGCTTAGGGATGCATTTTCTACAGAAGTCAAACGGCTTGTAGGATAGCGTAAAACAGCTTTAAACAAGACAAGGAGACATATATGTAAGTACCCTGAAGGAAGCCAGGCGCCAAGTGTCTCCAAGTCACCACTTTTGTCGACAAGTTTGGTGACATTGTCAACGAATCGTCCACACTTTTTATTTTGGAAGAAAATTATTTTTTATTGTCTCATTTTGTTGTGTTGAAAATAAATGCGGCTGGACGCAAAACTAAAAATGTTCACAAGAAATCTAATTTAATTGCCTTACCTAGTAAAAAATTTCATATGTGTTGTTTAGAATCGGTAAAATGCACTAGTGAATCTCTGCTGCCAATGTCTCAATATATTGCCATAAGAACCACCTAGTCTGTAGTAAGTCAATAGTTCCGAGATCACTAGTGGAATCTCAATGACAAGCATAAGCTAAATGTCTATAGCACATAACATTGCCTGGGGTACAATTAGTCAGTAGTACTGGGGACAAAGTCAATAGAGAATCAGCACAGTTTTGCTATCGACATTTCCTACTGTATCTACTGTAACATAGTGTCCACACCTGCTGACTTTTCATTATAACACCTAATATATCGCCGGCAGAGAAATGGTAAATTTTTCATTCACATCAATATATAGGGGTAGACTTTGATGAATTTATATCAGGATGAATCATATTTTCTTCTTCGTCGTGCAGCTAAGATCGAACATTTAAACTTTATATGGAGGGTGCTGTTGGCTGACTAGTTAGCGCGTTTGACTACAAACCCTGAGGTTTTGAGTTCAACACTAGTTTCAGGCAAGCTAACAACATCATGCATTTTTCTCATGTGCATTGGTATGTTATTGTGTTGTTTGTTGTTGGACTGCTGAAGTGATGAAGGCATAGCACTGATCACTTTGGCAGTACCGGCAGCGATTAATACTAACATATCCTAATGCACTTTACATTACAGTACCCTCCTTCGTCGGTATTGTAGCAGAACCGTCGGCGAAGCAAAATAACTAATAAAATGGCTACAACAGCTTAAACAACTCGATGCCTCTACTTGACACCAGAGGCGCTTGCAACACTGCTCTACAAAAAAAACGCGCAATATCAGAGCTGTAAATTAATTAAGCTTTCCCAAAGAAGGTAACACATTAATTAATTAACTGTTAGGCAGGCATTAATTGCCTGATTGTGTTACTTCTCTTTAAAAAAAAACAATAACCACAAAAATATATTTAATCTTTTTATTATAAGATTTATTTAATAAATATCACAAAATATTATTAATATATTTATTTCTTATAATTTCCACTAATTTTAACAATAAAGTAAAAACAAGAAATGAAATGACGTTTCATATCATAAGATATTCATCTGAGTCTCAGCTCTTATGATTATGTCATGACGCTGATGTAACATTAATATATTGAGTCTATACGTGATGAATTTTCATCATGATATAAATTCATCAGGCGTGGACACTATGTAAATAACATTAAATAAAAATTGCTCAAAACCCCAAAAGAAAATGGATAATAACTTCCAAACTCCTGAACCGCTTTTCTTCAAACATAGGCTAGAAGATTTATATCAAGTCACGGTTCGAACGAAAGGGCACTTATTTTTTACTTCTTAAGATTTTTATTATTTTCCATTTTGAATTATAAGAGGCTATGAACAACAAAATACTTATAAATCGAGTGAGTTTTTAAGACCGAAATAAATTTAATTGCAAATTATAATCAATTAATTTGAAAATAAGTATAATTGAGTACTATAGTACGCAATTATAATTGCGTTTGCCGTTTTTAAGTGGAAGCTTGAACTTCGCAAATTTGCCATACCGTGAGTGACACATAAAATGCATAAAACGTTTTCTTACGATCTGTAACACAATATAAGCTAGTGGGTTCTCTTATCAGTTGGCTTTGCACATTGTCAGAAAATAAAAAAAGACGTAGAAAAATCTAATATTAATTATTATTATTATTATTATTAATATCGATTCTGATAGCGATACGCATATTGGAATTGAATTCAAGTTAAAATTAGCAACATTCAAGTATAGTAATTAGCGGAAATCACTCTTGGTAGCATATTTGCATATCTAGGATATAAACTATCATTTTCTACTACAAAGAATGAGTGTCTTCTTCAAACATGTAGGAAATACATACATACATATATTATGTACACTGAAAAAATTTTGTTCATAAATTCTGTGAATTTTGACATTAATGCAATGAAAAATTTTATTAAAACTCAATCAACGTCACGCTTCTTTGGATTAATGAAACAAGTTTTGTTTTTGCTGTAATTATCGATTAAATAATTTTTTTATTGTTACAAATCTGAGTAGAAATAGTATTTTATTTTTAAGCGGTGTCTTTAATAGGATACGAACCGACAACCTCCGGCATTACAGGCTAATACACTACCCACTCCACCACAGGGTAACTTATATTTCAATGTTATAAGTACCAGTTAAGCTGGAGTTAATATTTGAATATAGTTACGGAAAAGGCTCCGGAGTGGCATGGTAGTCTCATTGCAGGGATACAATTAATATTATATAGATACTATGTGATAGGCCTTAGATCCAGGTGCATCGAATTTGTTCAGTGCCGTTTACTGCAATACTAGACGGAGTACCAACTGAATTGACTGCAAATGGTTAATATGTGACCATTTACACAATCAGGTATATGATGAAAAACGATTTAGACACAAAAACGATTTGAAAACGATAAAAGGTGTGATGTGGTTGCTATAGTCCTTTTGTCAATACTTTTCAAATTTGTTTTTAATAGTTTTTTTTCAATCTTTTTTGATAAATTTCTTTTCACATCTCTATTATATTGTTAATATTTTATCTTCTAGTGCGGTTTTTAAAAGCCAGTAGTTTGAGTTTGCCTCAAAACTAACTGCTAAAATCGGTCGGAACTCGTCACACCTGTTCAAAACAATCGTTTTCAAAGCGTTCGTTTTCCATCAGATACCTGAATATGTCTTTTTCCACCATTCACTACTCCTTATTTTTGGTACCAGTCTCATTTTCTCAAGTCATAGGATGAGTACTTTGTGATCATTTGTCACCAAATTTTCCGCAGGGATTTTACAGGTGGTACAAAGTTATAGGCAGCAGTATTCGAAAAAAATCCAATTTACAATCTCTACAAAAAGATTTTGGTATGTGAATTGTTTTTATATTTGTGCCATAGATAACGCAAGCTAAATAAAAAAATGTTTGTATTTCATATATTCAAATAAAATTACTTATTAATTTTCCCCACATAATGAAGAATATAAAAGAATTTAGCGATAAAAAAAGTTTGTGGGTCAAGTTTACCCAAAGGAGATGCAAGGGTTAATTTCCAAAACATTTTTTTAGTTGTCCTTTTTAATTAAGTAAATTAATCTACATATTTTCGGTAAATAATGTAAATGTGATAATATAAGTAAACGAGTTTCACATATTTATTTCATATAAATTGTAAATTTTGCATAAATCTAACCTTTGACCTCGATGCGCGTCCCGAAAGCGTTGTCCGATTTGGCTCAAATCTTCAGCACTAAACTTAAAAATTCGAACAAAAAAATTTTCGCATTAAAACGAATGTCAGCCCTAGTATATATATGTTGAATTTCATTAAAATCGGAGATGGTGAAAATAAAAACTCTTGAATTTGTGTCGAAATTTTTCAATAATTACTCTATAGAGGAATATTGAAGCCGTTTCCGGGTCCATTAAGAGTTATCGAACTCGCTCCATATTTTACTTCTTTAATCTTTTAACATAAAGGAACGAACATCTGTCCAGCGAAGTGGAATCAAAACATTTTAAAATTTCCCCATACATGTTTGTACATGTTTAAAGTAAAAGATATGTATATTGTAGAGTTTGGGACTTCCCGGACTTTTGCACTTCCCGGGAAACGGGAATGAAAAAATCACGTTCCCGGGAAAAGTAATTTTCTAAATTAAATAGATTTATTAAATGAAAATTAGCGAAATTTTGATTGTTTTATTATTGTAAGCATTCTTTTTAAATAAAAAGTAATATAAAAGCAATTCTTAAACAATAGAAGATTCTATAAAGACTAATTGACGACTATATCGCAATTAGTTAAAGATTTTATTTTAAGGCCTCCAAATCATTTTATAAAGAACTTGCCGTAATGTTTCTTATATTTCTTGAAAAGTTTCCAGGACGATTATTATCATTAAGTACAAGCAAGTTACAGTACTATACTCAACTGAGCTGAATTTTACATATCCTGAGCCACAGTATGTCTAAATGTCTTTGATTATTAATTTTATTTATCTTAAAACATCTCTTTCAGGGTTTCACTTATAATGCGTCGACTTATAATAAATTTAAGTAGTGTCAACTCAAAGTTTTTCCAGCTTTTATGAGCTTAAAAAATCCACTACACTTTCCAAAATTTGTTTTTTAGTTCTGCGGAAAATCACTCAAAGTTCGTTTAATATTGAATTATTTACTTTAGAAAATGACTAGAACGCTGTAGTCATTGATACTTTCGTGCAATTTTTATTAAATTTCTTTATAAGTTTGAGCTGTTCACATTTTTATTTTGTATTAAAAAAATTGTCTGGACTTTATTTACTGCCTGTTTATCGATGTCGAAGGAATTCTTTCTTTCTTACAGTTACATTTGAAACAAGGACAAAGTTTTAGAATTTGTTTTTGTTTCAAATCAAATTGCAAGAATGAAAATTGTCCTTCGACATCGATAAACAGGGTATTAGTATATAAACAGACGATGGAAAACATAGAAACTATAAAAGAGAACCTAAACAATTGCATCGTAATAAATCTAGAACTTTTCTAATATTTAAAAAAACATTGAAAATTTTGATATTAAAGAATAACAGGATCATAATACAAGTTTGTTATATAATTCAAAATAAATTTGGCGGTCAATTACGCCATTTTATAAATATGCATGTCAAAAAGTCCATATATTTATGAAATAACGTGTACTTTTAATATCCCGTTTTCCCGGGAAATTTTTGAGATTTTCCCGGGAAAACGGGAAATTAAAAGTAGACTTTTCCCGGGAATTCCCGATTCTCAAACCCTAATTATTGCGTTGGCATTTCATGATAAAAATATCGCCCACTAATTTCAAATACACTGATCGATAGCAATTGTTTGCAATCTAGAGCCAAGTGTCTACGATTGCACCTTTATGTGAGTTAACTACAACACCAAAGCCAACAAAACTATAGATACATATGTATGTACATACATGAAATTTAATTCATCATCATCGTCATGATCTTTTCAATATGCATCCATTATCTGCACAAATATCATTTACTTCACTCATACCATGCCATGAAATCTTTCAGATACGTCAGAGTTACCTTTTTTTCTTGTTGCATTTGTAGTTGTTATAAAACAACGTCATCGATTATAATTTTTCTTGGAAATGATTATGATATTTTTTTCTCTTCTCGTTTTTATGTGGAATCTATAATAATGAAATGAAATATCAAAAATCTTTGGGATCAGGAAAAACCTGTTTGTTGCAGGTAAATTTCTAAAGATTTTTTTCTTCTCCTTTGCAAGGGGGTTATAAACATACATATGTATGTATGTATGTAATTTAAATGATCTTACACAAGTGTATACACACATATGTATGTATATGTATGTACATTCCCTTTCGACTTAAAAAGGACCAGGGTTCAGATGAAATATGTACATACTTACATACATATGTATGTACTTATATTCGTCAGCATTTTGACAACGGAGGGTTAGTTTTAAGGATAGCTATTAGAAAAAATAAATCCCTTAAAAAAGGTGCTGCACATGCACGTACAGACAGATCAACGAATGGATGTATGACTGCAAAGGAATTTTTTTGACAAACAGGTAGAATTACATTTAAGATATTTTTATTCTTAAACTAATAAAAAAGATGATGCTGAAATAAAATAAGGTAGTGATTTTCATTATTTTATATATTAAAGGAATCTTAAGAATACAAAAATCATACAGCTTCATAGTGTTAAGAAGACTCAGTGTTTACTACATATAAAAATAAATTTATTAGTAAAAAGTTTGATACGAGGGATGTTTTTTTTATAATATGCGTGACATCTGTGAGAGAGAAACAAGTTTTTTGCCAACAAAGACTAGTTTTTTTGCAACAATTTCAATTAGTGGAGCTAGAAATACACATTTTCATGTGGGGGCAAAACATGAATATTTGATATAAATTGAAAAGATGCAAGAAAATAATATAGTTCTTTAAATTCGGGGGGGGTGGAGCAACAGCAATTCTGTGGTAAGTTGTCAGAACCAATTCTGCTGAATTTTGTTGCACTCGATGCAGTTTTTCAAGTTTTAAAATGTGACGGAATGTAGAAAAACCACTTTGTAAAGAGTTTTTGTAGTGGAACTAATTTAGGGCATCATTTTTTAAGACACTTCAAGAAAGTGAAATTTATATAGGAAACAAAAACAAATTTCGTTTTTCATATGATTATTTCGAAGGCTTATGTAATTTTTAATCACCCTGTTTGTATGAATAAAAACAGAGATTCCAACTATAGGCTCTTGAGGTTCTCAAGGGTGTACTTACTAGTGATGTTACGAATATTCGTATTCCGAAAATAGCGTTACGTAAAATGTGAATAGCACCTAAACATTCGCTCGCTACGAGCACTCGGTGGTGGGGTCACTAAATATTGCCTGGCTATAGGTAAAAGGAGCTCATATTTTTCCTTATTTACTTTCCACCACGTCAGTGGGTCGACGTCATTTGCCACCCGTTTTTCCGCTAATTTTTCTCATCGGAATATCATAATAATGTTACTGTTTTTCCCAATTTATTGTTATTGACACAAAGGGTAGATTTTTTCAATTAAATTTGAAATATCAAGTGGCACTAAAATTGTATACTGAATATTCGTATTCGGCGAATGTTGGCTCAAATATTCGTATTCGTATTTACGAATATTAAAAATTGATATTCGTAACATCACTAGTATTTACATTCATAGTGCGTAGCAACTTCTCATCCGATCACTATAGCGCTTAGGCTGAACACGATTGATGCACGTACAGGTATTTGTTCAATCTACCCGACCAAAATTTAGCTTTTAACATATGAAAAAAAATTACATCGTTTGGAATATCTTTTCAAGCTGCATCCAATGATGCATTAAACGTTATCATTCATACCATCAGCATTGGGTTATTCCATAAAAACCAAAATTTTTTAAGTGTTTTTATTGCAAAAATATATGCACCCCTATCGTGAATATTTATTTCCTCGAAATGTTTACCCTTTCCCTTCCTTTGCGATCTTGAATATAAAATCGAAAAATTTTCCTTATCATGAATAATTTTTTTCACGTGGACTTTTTCCCTTTTCCCCTGTTTTTGCTCACTTTATTTTAGCTGGCGAAATGGATAAATACATCATGTAATTGCTATTTTATGCTTCCAATTAATTATTAAAGCTCATAAATATTTATTTTCAGGACAAATTCAATAAATAGTGTTCATCTATATTAATACTAACACATTTATATTAACACTACCTCCATGCAACACCTTTCCGGCACACATGAACTAAGTTTCGCGATGATGGAATAGCAAATGATTTTCCCGCGTCCGTAGAAAATCATTCATCGCGTTCAAAATATATAAAACCAAGTTTTACTTACGCTTGAGAAAATTTAATTTTACACCAAAAGACTATTTGATTGAATTAGGCTGCATGTGATGGCTCGGGCACTCCAAGGCATTAGATGCATCTAGCAATCCTGGACGAACAATGCGATTTTGTTTAGATTCCTCATGGAATAAAAAGATAATTCCAATTCTTAGCACTGAATTTTTTTATTTCTTAACAAAAATTTCTTTGATTTTTAATTTATTTTATTAAGCTTCTTCCTTATTTACATTCACTAAGAACTGATAGCGGGAAAAAATGTTCAAGGGAACTTCACGATAGCAATTTTCTCTCGAAGGGAAATAAAAATTTCATGTTATACGCGATAGGGGTTATAATGATCTCATTGATGTCTTTTAAAGCATAAATATTAAATTAATTTCAGATATGATATTTTAAGCTCTAAGAAATATATAATTCCTAAAAAATAGTAAATTTTTTTTAATATAAGTAGCACCTGCAGTAAAAACGCTTAAAAATCGTGTTTTTTTATGGATTACTGCATTGCTGATGGTATGAATAGTAAATTTTAATGCACCATTGGATAGATCTTCAAACGATGTAATTTTTTTATATGTTGTCTTGGGAGAAAATAACAAAATATGCAAAGAACTAGAAAGATAGACCTTTTAGAGACACGGTCCAGCTCACGGGCGGTCATCGCTAGACCTCTCAATTGTTTTAGGAAACCTAATTAAAAAGACCGGTCTTTAATTTGAGAGTGGTAACAAAAACACGTTTTTCATCTTCATAGAAGTAGAGTCGCATTATATAAATACATATATGTATATAACTATGTATTTGGTGCTGGAAAAAATATTATCGTCTGTATCTTATAGCTTCTGTAGCAGTTTAGGGCGTTAAGCGCCGTGGCCACTGATCAAATTCATATCAAATTGGTGAATCAAACTCAGCTTTTTTTCATTGTGTTGTTAAAAAAAAAACTCACACGTATATGTTTGACGAAAAAATCTAAATGATTTTGATTTTCGTCAAACTCACCTCAACCTATACATACATAAATTTTATCAAGCAGTTTCATAACCCATTTAACCTGTGATTCGATATAAACGAAAGCTCGCTAAAGCGAAGAAATTTCGTAACAAAATTATTCGATATTTGTTCGCGAAGCTAAAAAAATCGAATGTTCGCTAAGGCAAACTTCTCTCGATAATTTCGCGAATGTGTGACGATAGCCTAGTGGATATGCGGTACTCTGTTAGCCAAGAGGTACCGAGCTCGAATCTGTCTGAATGCGGCGTAAGTTAAAGAATTAAAAAAAAAAAAAACATGTACGTATGTGAAATAATTGAACAGAAAAAAATTGGCCACGGTAGCCTAGTGGATGTGTGTTAGTATGTTAGCCCGGAGGTACCGTGTTCAAATATGATTGACTGCAACGTAAGTTAAAGAATTAAAAAATAAACAAAATAAATAAATTAAAAAATTAAGATAATAATCTTAAAAAATTGTTTTTGCCCCTGCCTTTTTGCGATATCGAAATTTTTCGATATTGGCTCACTTTTGATATTGCTAACGAATCTTCGAAATCGGTTGTTTCTTGAAGCAAAACTGAACGACAGGTAAACTTTTTTCGATTAATTTTTGAGTGTCATTCTCGGTAGGTTTACACGATAAATGTTCGAGATATATTCCAAATCGATATCATTAACGAAAGTTTTGGTCAAGTGGGAGTTGGCCAAAGGTCTTTAGACCAGGAATCCATTTCTCAAGACAAAAAGTTACAAATATACATGTAAAATACGTACAAAACAAAAACATTTTTACAAATTTTATTTTTGTTTTGTGGGTATGTATGTATATTTCTTGTAGATTTGTAACTTTTAGGGGTAGTGCTCGTTGAAAAAAGTTATTGAATACCTGAAATAGAAAACCAAGAATGTGGGCTAGAGGCAAATGAAGCAATGATTTTGCGATCCATTCCTTCTAACCTACATCATGAATTCTTGGCTTTGCCTCATCAAACTACAGGTAGTTGTAGAGCCTGACGAAGATGAAGAGGAACCAACAGAAGAAGACGATGGCCTTCTTGAGTAGAAATTTAATTGTCAATTATACTATTTCTAATTTTAATTATTAATATTATTTTACAGTACATAATAGCTATGTAACATTAAATTCCTTTTGGTTCCAATGTAATTTTTCCTTAACTATTTTTTTGCAAGTAAGCACAACCGTTTTATTTTCCTCCCTATTATATGCAAATATTGGCCAACAAATTTTCATATTTGGGTAAAAATATGAAAGCACATAGGGCCAAAACGCCAGATTGGCCCTCTTAGTTTTTAATTAATAGAATTATTGTTACGTAAAAAGGGCCAAACTGCACTATTTTAGTATTTTTATAATTTTTCTTATAAATTCGAACGTGATATTGAAGCCACGGAAATAGGTAGACCACTAAATTTCTCAAAGAACACGACACATTATAAACATCTATGTAAATCTTGGAAATATGATTTTAAACTGCAGATTGGCCACTTTGACGCAACTGCGTCGATATTTACTAAATGTTTGTCGAAATTTACAATTTTTCATTGGTCTGCGATTGGCACCTCATATCTTACATATCGCACTAGTTCCTGTAAATGGGGCCAATTCAAAGTTTTGCACTTTTCACTTTTTGCCAGAAATCGATACACAGTTGTCATATCTACGCACTGTAAAAATCTTACATTATTTTCTCTACTCTTTCGCCAAAAAAAAAGCAGTTGTATCCCTCTTTGTGATATTGTAGTAGAGTAAAATAAACATTCTACTGAAAATTTGTCAATTTTGAGTTGAGCCTCTTTAGAAGGACTAGTGAGATATGTGGGTTATTTTCAATATAAACGTACATTTTGTGTGTGTGTGTGTTTTTTGTTGTTGTTTACCAATGTAACTAAATGAAATATGAGAAGGTGGGACTCATTTAATAGTTTTCGCCTCATTGAATGGATCGTGAAATATAATGATATTTTTCGATTTTTTAGCATTCCTTGTATTGAGCGTTGTTGCGGGAATGATTTTATCGAAAAAAATGCCCCACAAAAAATTTGTGTAGGGTTTGAAAGCACTATACATCTTCTCTGTAAAAACAAAACATTATAATAATCGCAGGATGAAATCAAAAGTTATGACCAGTTTTTCATTTGTTTTGGGTTCACATGGAAAAATAAAAAAATTTTTGTCTTTTAAAATAATTCTTTACAAACATTTATTTATACATGAAAGTTGGCTAACTATTCTTTCAAAGAAGAATAATTTTAATAAAATCGACCAACAATGTTAAAAGTTATTTGTACCAAACAATTTCCTATCTAATATATTCTTCGAAAATATAAGAACCCACAGTGCGGTAGAAGGAAAATTTTTGCAAAGAAAATCAAACATTTGTCGAAAGATAATGTTCTTTATATTGTTTCTACCCTTCAGCTGCTGTTAACTTTTTTTTAAGTCCTACTCTCTAAAAAGGAAAAATTATAATAATTACTCTTCTTTTAAATAATCCTAATTTTAATAAAATCGACAAACAGTGTCAAAAGTTATGCCAATTTTAAATAATTTTTTTGTAGCAAAATACGAACTATCGCAAATATAACAGCCCACTGTGCGGTAGAACCAAATTTTTTCGAAGAAAATGATGAAACAGAGCTCCGGCGAAAGGTGTTTTTCCATACAAATTGACGATTTAAATACGTCGACTATAACAGTTTTAAAATACAATTTATTACATTTTGAGAACGTATTTTCATTTGCGTTTGCTTTAAAAGTCTCACTCTCACAAAGAAGTTGCCATACTTTCATAAATTTTCATTATTTTTTTTAACAAAAACATTTGATTTTAGTAAAGAAAAATGAAAAGGAAACATTTTAATAAAATTAATGAGAAATTTTTCGCTTTGGTTGTCCTTTTTTGTTATGGGCTTTGTTGCTCTCTGGCTGATTTTCGGTCGTCGTTACAGTATTGTTCTGTTTCATCACAAAATCATAAATTTGTATACAAACCAACGCCTTAGACCGACCACTCAGCAATCTCAGTATAGAAAGAACGACAGCTAAAATCCAGTATAAGCCAGAAGCATGTAATACGAATTTTGTGGGCTATTAAGCTGATAGTCCATAACACGCATTTTAGCGTCAACGCTTTCACACGATTACGAATTTCACGCTTTTCAGCGTTTCAAGTTACATGCCACGCTTTTTACGCAGAAGTTTTTTTGTTATTTTATGATCGCAAATATTTTTAAACTGTACAAGAGCAAAATAGTACACTGTACAAACATAATTATCGATAGCATTGAAAATAAAATGTCTCTAAAATTTAGCTATCCTGTTAGCACGCTCCTGATGACGCCTACAAAAGTAGAAAGTAGATCTACTTTTCGCGTTGGACGCGTCACGGCGTCATGATCTGTAACTTGATACGTACAACTACACTGATTCAACTTTTTTGATAGCCGCGTATGACGCAAAAAAGGGTCTAACGCGAGTTATGGACTTTCAGTTTTAGTCGGCACTGCACGACCAGAATAACCAACAACATAAGCACAACATGCGATTGAAGCTATCAACAAGCAAACAAATACCAACACACTACCACTGTGTAAAAACTTTATACTAATAGTAGTACTTAAAATAAAAATTTGTTACACAATTTAAGAATTTTGTTATTGATTCAAGATTTTTACGTGATTATATCGTTTGCGGCTTGATTTAAGTACATTTTAGTGTTAGTCGTACTTAAATTTTTGATGAAATTTTTCTTATGAAAATGTTCAGATCTCACCCATCGGAAAGTTGAGGCTTGATACATTACTTTTCAAAAATTTCACGCCCCTTGGATCACGCCTTCCTCTGCCGGCTTACGGTTTAAATTAGGGATGTAACGAATACCGATACCGATACCGATATATCGGCGATACTTCAGATTTTCCGATATATCGGTATCGGCGATATTTTACTGTCGATACGACGATACTTTTACACATTTTTTCAGAGTTTTTTTTAACAAATAATTTATTTTTGTTCAATTTTACCATGAATTAAATTCACTTCGTTATTTTGTAAATCTTATTAATACCAATTTTAAAAATTAATAATATATTATGCTGTTATTTTGTAAAAAAAATATTTATTTTTGGTTAATTTTACCATGAATTCAAATTCAAGTCGTTGTTTTTTAAATCTTATTCCAGCAAAAAAAAGATACTCCAAAGAAGTCATGAAAATGTAGAATTCGCGATCTGGAAGTACATGTTGCAAAATTTGGATAATTTCTAAATAGTTTTACATATCCTTGCCATTGCAAGAAGTTCTGTTTTTCGATTACCAATCAAATTGGAAGCGATGCTAGGACAAATTTCTTTTTCGGTATTCTATAGATTTTTCCTCAAGGAAAAAGGATAAAAAATTACGCATTTTCACAATTTTTTTATGCGAATTTAAACTCAGAACTGTATTTTCATGTAAATTTAAGTGAATATATAAACTTAGAAGTCTTTTAATAATTAAGCTATTAAGTTATTTAGAAGAATATTAGTTGATAAATGTCCGTTAAAAAATCGATTTTTTAAAAAGCATGGCGAGTATTTTTTAAAATTATAAAGGAATTAAACATTTTTTCTTGCTTTTCTACTAATTATCTGCATATTTTTAATATAGATTTTTTTTGAAGCAAAGAAAATGTAGCTCCTTAAAAATTAATTCCAATTTTTTATACTGGGTTAAAATCAATTTTAAATATTCTCTCTTACAATGTAATTTTGTATAATAAAAAAATTGCACTTGAGTTTTGTTGATCTAAACTTGAACTCAATTTCAATATTCGTATCGGTATCGGAATCGGTATCGGCGATATTTATTTTTATATATCGGTATCGGTATCGGATCGGCAAAACGGCGTATCGTTACATCCCTAGTTTAAATTTTATTCAATTACAGTCACACGGCATGACATGATGGCCTAAAAGTCGGAAAATATGAAAACATCATGAAAAAATTTTCTTCTAAAATGTTGTCTGTAGAAGCTTCCCGCTTTTGCCGTACGGACTTTTAAAATTTTTCATTAAATTTTTAATTTTTAGGCTAAAATTTTACGATATCTCTGAAACTAATTTGCAGTTTTGGTTTTTCTTTTCTTACTGAATTGGCCAAACCCTTCTCCAGTTGTGCTAATATATGAATGTCGTGAAAGTGCCTTCAGTTTTTCCATACGGGATATCTCGAAAATTAGAGCTGACGAAAAATTGGAGTACAGGTTCGCGTTCAGCGGCCCAAGTGAATAAAGAACCAACTTCACGTTCTAGGGAATTTAAAAGTTTATCGAAATTTTTAAATTTATTGGCCTTTTTTTGTTATTTTAATATTATTGGCTTTTTCGATATGTTGCTGTATATTTTGTTGTTAGATAAAACTCCGTAAGGCAAAAACTGTTGGATACTTCACAGTTGGATACTTCACAGACAAAAACATTTTAGAAGAAAAATTTGCATGGTGTTATCATATTTTTCGACTTGTGGGTTATATGAGTGTAATTGAATAAAATTTCAACCGTATGTCCGCACAGGAAGCCGTGGGCCCAGAAGCGTGAAATTTTTGGAGAGTAATTTTTGCATCAACCCTCTACTTTTTGAGAGGTGAGACAAAAACTATTTCCACTTTCAGGAATAACGGACCAAGTAATGTGCATACATACATACATACATATATACATATATACATATATACATAATTACCCTCTAGTCAGCCTAGATCCATATGTCTCTATGTCAACACTCTTTTCTCTACCGACAATTGTACTAGTTAAAATGTCGACAACTTTCCTTTTATGCGCGAGTAGAGATACGTTAGAGACAACAGTTCTAGTATATTTCTGGTGACATTGTCAACGAAAGCGTCAATAGTTTGCTTTCTTTTTTTATTATGCTGTGCAGTCAATAGCAGAGTAGCAAGCCGGGCGGATTTTTTAATTTTTTAATTTCAATTGATATTTTGTTTAACTGAATTGATATTTTTTTTACTGAATTGATATTTTTTAATTTTAATTGATATGTTTTAAGCTATAATCGGAAAAGGTATATATCGTCACCGAAAATGCAAAAACCCCTATCTAACATTTTAAAAGTTTTACAGGAGAGGCATACAACTTGTTTAAATTAAAACTATATTGACAATTAGTGCAAAATCTTACAACACAAGTAAATAAGCACCCACAAATTTATATATTTATTGTAAAATTTTGCACTAACTGTCAATATATTTGTTCATGTAAACAAGTTTTATGCTTCTATTAAAATTTTAAAATGTTAGATAGGGCTTTTTGCATTTTCTGTGACGATATGTACCTTCCTGTTCTGTAAATCGAGTCGATTTCAAAACGGTCGATTTAGAGAAATTAAATCCACTACATCGTCAATAATGCTAAAGTCTATTGGTAGATTTTCAATGACAAGCCTATGTTATATGCCATTAGGCGATTACATTGGCTGGGGTACACCTGGTCAGTAGTAGTATTGACAATGTCACTAGTAAATCACTATAATTTCATTATCGATATCGAGCGCGGAAATATCAATATATTAGACTAGATCCCCTAAAATTTACTAGTGAATCGTTGGTGCTAATGTCTCCATGTGGTCCCAAAAGAACCACTTAGTGAATAGTGCTACAGTCTACTGGTGGATTTTCAATGACAAGCAAATGTTAAATGCCAATAGATGCCCTACGGTAAATGGTAACTGACACAAAACAAGTCACGTGACCGGTCCCCAGGTGGCATGGACCAGTCCGAGTTCTAACACTTCCTATGAAGCGGACCAGCCCCTTTTACATGGGAATGGCCTAGGATGGGGTTAATTGATACTTTGTATGCACTCTGTAACTTGTCTCTGAACTATCTTCTGGAGTCCTAATCGGTGTAGAATAATATAGATTATATATAAATATTAATCCAAAATTCAGCTGTAATTATCGATTAATAAATTTTTTTTTATTGTTACAAATCCAAGTAGATTTTTTATTTTATTTTTAAGCGGTGTCTGTGATAGGATTCGAACCGACAACCTTCGGCATGACAGGCTAGTACACTACCCACTCGATCACAGGCACTTATGTTTCAATGTTATAAATACCAGTTAAGCTGGAGTTAATATCTGAATATAGTTACGGGACAGGTTTCTGAGTGGCATGGCAGTCTCATTGAAGGGAGACAATTAATATTATATAGATACTATGTGATAGATAAGTCTTAGATCCAGGTGCATCGAATTTGTTTAGTGCCGTTTACTACAATACTAGCCGGAGTACCAACTGACCAGTGTTTTTCATTCGGGATTTCCCGGGAAAAATTCCCGGAATCCCGCACATTTTCCGGGAAAAAAATCCCGGAAAATTTGTGCGCGAATTCCCGGGATTTTTTTGTAATATTGTTATGTCAACTTTACTTTGTAAGCATACATTTTTAGTGCTGCTCTTAGAAAAATATGAAAAATAAAATAAAAAATATACACATAATTGAAATTCTTTGGATCAATACCCATACAGTTCGACTAAATACATAATTTCAATTCTTAACACTACAGCACGAAGATTAAAAAGCATGCGACACGGCACATCTTCATACATATTTGTTGGAATTACTGTGTAAAGAACTAAAATTATATATTTTAACTTACTTTTAATGCATTAATAAATTTATTTAATAGATCTCAATAAATTCTATTTTTTTTTTTGTTGAAATAAATTCAGTTAAATTATATATTGTATCGTTTTGTATTGGGCGGGAATTCCCGGGAAATTGAAAAATCAATCCCACTTTCCCGGGAAAAGAAAAACTCTACAACTGACTGAAAATGGTTAATATGTGCCCATTTACACAATATGTCTTTTTTCACCTTTCACTACTCCTTATTTTTGGTACCAGTCTCATTTTCTCAAGTCATAGGACGAGTACTTTTGGATCATTTGTCACCAAATTTTCCGCAGGGTGATTACATTGTCTGGGGTACACCTGACCCCTTATTCTGTATTTCGCTAAAGCTAAATCGCTGTCGATAAAAATTTATAAAGTCGATTTATCAATTTTTGGGTACGAATACAACTTTGCAACGTCTATTGCTAAATTAATCAATGTCTTGAAAATTTAATTCGCCGAAATTTTAGTGTATTATGTCATTGCCAAAAATGTTTAATATTGTGTTTGTTCGGCATTTAAGCGATCGCGATTTAGCTTTAACTTTAGCGAATTACGGAATAAGAGGGCTGGTCAGTAGTACTACTGACAATGTCATTAGTAAATCATTATAATTTCACTATTCGCATTTCCTGCAGGGTATGTAGAATGTACATATCTGCAAATAGATAATAATTGTTAGAGCGCTATATATCGGCGAAAACATACACATTCATATGTATATATATATATATATATATATATATATATATATATATATATATATATATATATATATATATATATATATATATATATATATATATATATATATATATATATATATATATATATATATATATATATATATATATATATATATATATATATATATATATATATATATATATATATATATATATATATATATATATATATATATATATATATATATATATATATATATATATATATATATATATATATATATATATATATATATATATATATATATATATATATATATATATATATATATATATATATATATATATATATATATATATATATATATATATATATATATATATATATATATATATATATATATATATATATATATATATATATATATATATATATATATATATATATATATATATATATATATATATATATATATATATATATATATATATATATATATATATATATATGTATACCAGACGATCATGAGAGTATAATAATATTAACCTTTAAATGTAGACCTTCCAGGCTCTGTACACGGTTGTGTGACTGGTTGTGTATAAGTAAATTCTTTTGGATTCCTTTAACTTCTTGTTTAGATTTAAAATGCAGGAATAAATGCCAGTGTTTGTGCTTATAATACTCTCATATTTATGTTTACTTTACCGTACATACCCCCAAAATTAACAGAAAAAAGGAGACTTGAAATCATTTCACATCCTCGTCAACATCATCGGTTTTTTCTTCACTTAAATGCATGCTTACATACATATGTACATTTGTATGAATGTATGTATGTACATATCTGGCGGTGGAAAGTAAACTACACCAAGTCACATTTTTTCAAAATGCGTTTTTTATACTATTGGAATCAGGATTTTTTTCCTCTATCGATTCCAGCAAGACCTATCCTATTAAAAAATTTTTTAAACAACACCAAGTACAAAGTGTTTAGATGTAAAGTGTTTAGATGTAAAATGTTGTATACCACTGACTTTGTAGGTACCAAGTCCAAAGAGCTTAGAGGTAAAGAATATCAGCTGTAAATATCAGACATTTTGTTCTTGGACTTGGTGTGGTATGTTTCAAGAGACGCGGTAGTGCTCAAAACCATCTTGTGAGGTAAAGAACACCAATCTTTTTTTAATAAGTAAGAGTAATATCATACGACGTAATTTTATTAGGGATATAATCGATATAAAAATAATAATATTAGATATATACAAAATACTAGAGGTGACAACCTATAAGGTATCCGTCGAATATAATAGTATAAAGTTATTTACATAGGTATTGTTCAAAGTACCCGTTATGCAAAATGAACAGTGCTACCGACGTTAATAAACATATTTCTAGTTTCCAGCAACATTAGTAAAATTGGTTATTTTCAAATTTGTTCTATTTTAACTGCGAATTGAGACATTTTATAGTCGTAAAAACTATGCTAAGTTTTAACCAGTAGTCTAAAGTACCTCTATACCAAACTTCATAAACATCCGTTCGGGCAGACAGATAGAAAAAAATTCCAAAAGTTGGTGTTTTGTGTTCTGCATGGAATATTGTTTTCGCCATCATAAAAAAATATTTTATGCAAAAACACGCCCGTTTTACAGTTTTATTATACTATATACATATGTATGTACCAGGGACTGAAACCAAACCTGAACCCAAACGGGTTCAGGTTCGCTGTTTATGAAGACTTTGAACCCGAAGTTCGGGTTCAAAAATATAAAAAAATTGAGAAATAAAAAAAACATTACATTTATTGCGTGCAAAAAAAAATTAAAAACAAAATCAAAATAAAATAACGGTCAACAGCTGACTATTTTTTGCAATTTTTAAAGTGCCGAATGGTTGCCAAAATTTTTGCTTTTTCTTGTTCTGAGTATATCTAATAATTTCTAATTTGAAGTATATTTTCTTGTGTCAATGCGGTACGTACGTTACAAAGTTGGAAAAAGTTTCTTTGAAAGCTAAATAAGTTAATTAAATAAATAAATGCATAACTTAAAAAAATAATATATTGTTTAAACGTATAAACGTGAATGTAAAATTGATTTATATATTTTATTATTAAACAACATAAATGCGCGTGTTTAAATTTCTGGCTTTAAACCCGAACCCTAAGCCGAACCCAAACCTGAACTTTTTATTTTGATTAACCCGAACCTGAACCTGAACCCATTTTTTTCATAATTTCAGTCCATGGTATGTATAGATACGGGGAAAGGTAAATTGTTATACAATACATAGTTATGCTACGTACACACTATGCCATTTTATGACATCGCAAGCAAACATGATAGTGCGTACTTGCGGCAACGTTTGGCAATTCCTATGTTTTTCGTTATATGGCAAACTGTTTGCGCGTCTAATGTGTACGGTTGTCACAATAATGTGACAATATTGCAGTCACATAAACAAAATGACAGCATGTTGTCATTTTGTCGCATTGAGTTGTTAATTTTAAATATTGCGCTACAAAATGACAACAAAAGAAATTTCCAGTGTGTACGAAGCATTAGAAGTAATTGTGATTTTGTACATGTTTTTGCTGTCTCCTGTAAAATTTCCAAAATGTGACTTGGTGTAGTTTACTTCCCACCAAGAAATATATATCTTCCCAGCAAACAATATTTTCCGATTTCGATCCGAAGTCGTTCAGAAAGTCTGCACAAGATGCCGAATTCATATCCGATGTCGGTTAGAAAACGTACCGACAATCATATGAGTGGTTGACAAGAAACCGGACATCTTTTTCTGAGGAAATTCTAAAAATTATGTCGAACTAAGAGAATTCTGTACGACTTCTGCCAATTTTTCTACGGAAATTCTAAAGGAATTTTCGAGATGTCTGAACAATATCGGAAAAATGTCTGACAAAACTTCAGAAAATTCTCCGATTTATCTGAGACTGTTTACATCCTGTCAAATTAATGTCGGAGAAAACTCTGAGGTTAAATTAGAAATTTATCAGAAATGTCGTTAAAAATTATCCATGCATTGTTCTTCTTCTGGCAGATCATCAGAAAACACTTACACTTATTTGTGCATATAATCTCAAGAGATAAATGAGAATTGTTACGAAAACTAAAATCAGAGGTTGTGCAGAAGTGACTGCGTAACACGTACATAGATCGGAATATGTACAAACTATTCTGTTAAATGTATAGACTAGTCTGATATTAATCGGATAGTATTTCAGAAAATGTGCAGAAACGTAGTACCAGAAAACAGCCGACTATTCTGCCAAATGTCTGAGGGAATTTTAGACTACTCGGTTGATTGTCTGGAAAAGTCTCAGATATTTTCTGACGTTAGACATCTCGGTCCAAAATGCTTCCTGGGTTTTTTTGTTCAAATAAATTTTCAGTTGGTGAATGCTACTTACTGTTTTAGTGTTCCCAGTAAAAAATATATGGATTAATCCATAATCGAGCAATAAAGGAGCAATGACTTGTTCATCCATTTGTAGTAATAAGCGAGCTATCGAAACATTTTTTTTGTTTTGTTGTTTATGCCTCGCTTAATACTCCAAATGGATCAATGAGGGATGTATCAGTTCGTTTTTGGTTTTTTTTTTTGCTTTGACATAACTGTTAATTGCTGATATTTTCGTTTTGTTTTTCTATTTAATCAGTTTAGTTTTAAAAAGTGAAAGATGTGTTATTAAAAAAAAGCAAAAAGGTACGGGTATAGTGACAAATTGTTAAAAATGTGTAAAAATTTAGTTTCTAAGCGTCATTTAAGACGATTAGTTGGAAAAGAAATTGAAAAATTCTCAAATTGTAATCGGGAGACTTTAAGTGAACAAGAGGCATCACCACCTAACAAAGTCAATGAATTATCGAATGGAGATAGCCAAACGGAAAACTTTGATGTTCATTATGATATCAACTCAAACAATATCACTGAAAATGTTAATCAGAAGCTTGCTTCTTGGGTAATTGAAAATCGCGTTTCGAACGAATGCTGTAATTCACTACTCTACATTTTAAAAAGTGAAGGTATGGACGTTCCACTATGCAGAGAAACATTGTTGAAAGCAGTGCATGCAGAAAACCCATGCTGCTCCATAGAGAGCCCAGAAATAACAGATATGGCACCAGGTGAATACTTTCATTATGGTTTAGAAAAAGCAGTGATGATGCACGGCCAGTACTTATCACCTAACGCAAATTCCGAATTACTGATAGATATATTTGTGGATGGAATGCCGCTTTATAAAAGCTCATCAAAGTCATTATGGCCAATCCTAGGTGCCTTTTCAGAATTTAAAAACACAGAGCCATTTTTAATTGCTACATATATTGGCCCATCAAAGCCTCCAGATGTAGCAATATTCCTAAAACGGTTTGTGGAAGAATACATCAAATTAAAGAATGAAGGTATTAAAATTGTTGACAAATTGTTCATACCCAAAATTAGACTTTTTGTTTGTGACACACCTGCAAGGGCTTTTTTAATCGGTACAGTGGGTCACACTTCTGCCCAAGGTTGTTCGAAATGTGAGCAAGAGGCTTCATATAAATATAGAAGACTAAATTACACTATAGTGCCTGGAAATGCAAGAACTGATGTAACTTTCAAAGCACGAAAAAGCAAGGCTTATCACTTACCGCAATTTCAAAGCGAAATTCACCCCTTGGAATTATGCAACATCAACATGGTCACACAATTTCCGCTTGACACTATGCATTTGATTGACCTTGGAGTGTTTAAAAAGATGTTGCGTTTAATTTTACAAAAAAAAAAAACAAAATATAAATTAAGCATTTCGAAAAACAATGAATTAAATCGCAAAATATTATCTGTAGCGAATTATACGCCAAAAGAGTTCGCTCGGAAAGGAAGAACATTTGATGAGGTATGCAGATGGAAGGCAAAGGAATTCCGACAAGTAGTGCTTTACACAGGAATAGTTATTTTCAAGGATATATTACATGACGATTTATACACCCACTTTTTGCTTTTACATGCAGCATATCGTATTGTTTCATGTCCTTCGAATTGTCAACAGAATTTGCAATGCGTTCAGAAACTAATGGAAGCTTTTGTTGCCGATTTTGCCTTGATATATGGAAGTGAAATGATCAGCTATAACGTGCACAACTTACTACATTTGGCGAAATGCGTTGAAAGCTTTGGAAGTGTTGATAATTTTTCAGCATATAAATATGAGAATTTTTTGCAAACTTTAAAAAAAGATTGTCGGAAACCGTCACAGCTTAGCCAACAGCTAAACAATCGTGCCATAGAACGACATTTGATTTTAAAAACGGAAGATCCTAAATTTTTACCACTTGGGAAAAAACACGAAAACAACTTGTTTTTGAGATATAAGTTCGACACGTTTTTCTTATCCGGAAAGTCTCCTGACAATTATTGCTTCACTATGAATATGATTCCCATTAAAATATATGGCTTCCAAGTAGATGCCGGCGAAGAATACGTAGTCGGTAACGAATTCACAGATGCTGTAAGCTTGTTTCAGTATCCCGTAGACTCTAAAAAGTGTTTAGGAGTTTGTAAGGCGAAAACTCTTAATACTAATCGAGAGAAAATTAACGTGCGTGACATATATTGCAAAATATTTTGCATACCTGATGGGGAATACTTTGTATTTATTCCTATTTTACATCACTGTCAGAATTGAGAATGGCATACAGTACATACATACATTAGAATCGCCCAAATTTCATTAATTTGTGCAGCAATGTTTTTAGACCCATTAAACTGAAAAGTGATCAATTCGGATTCAGTGGGTCTTTTACATAAGGTTCAGTTTAATTGGTCTCAAAACATTGCTGGAAAAATTAATGTAAATTGGGCGATTCTGTAACGCATGAACATATCCCATTTTTAATACACGTATTAGATTCATGAACCATGAATTTCAACGCAAACATATTCCAAACGCAGCCAATATTTACGCCGGAAACTCAAACCAGCGCTTCGAATAGTGTGACAGGTAAATGCATAGAGCCTCCTTATTATAGTTCTTATAGTATTCATTTTATTATATTTTTCTTTTCTTTCTTTAATTTATATTTTTCCAGAAACAAGCCATGAAGCTAAGGAAGCAATAAAAAACCTGGAAAACAAAGTTGATATTCTCACAAATGAAGTCGGATCATTAAAGCAAATTATGTGTAAACAGACTGTTTTATTAGAACAGCTTGCTAAGCATTTACGCCCAACTAGTAGGGATCTTAAAATTTTCCCAATTAATTCTTTGGAGGAATTAAATTCGGCAGAACAGCTGATTAAAACCGAGCCTGATTCAGAAGTGGTAAGACTGAGTTTTTTTTAACGCAATCAGTTAAACAAGTATTCAAAATTGTTTGTTTTTTATTTTAATTTATTTCAGATTTCGTATATTAAATTGAGGTTTGACAAAATCAAAATTGAAAAAGCACTACGCAAAATGATCGGCGAAAATATGTTGCTCAAATTAAATTGGGATGGATCAAAAAATATGATAGCCTTAAACAAATACAAATTATTTAACATTTTTTATTTCGGTAATAGCTGCATTTTTAATATCATGTCTTAAATAATATATTACGTGTTATCTTTTCTTTAATTTTCTTGCAGAAGCACTTAAAGACATGTATCCAACATACCCGGAATATGAAAGTTCTTTCAAGATGGCATTTCGCAAATGTAAGGCAACTGTTTACCGACAGACCTACTCGTCAAAAACTTCAACCTCGTCGAATCCAACAAAAAAACCATAATATTTTTGAAAAAATTTTAAAAAATAAATAAATATTTTCTTGTTTGTGTTAAAAATAACCAAATTTGTATTTTATATGAATGTTTACTCCCTTTATGCTCTTTTAGGAGACAAAAACGAGTACTCCCTTTATGCTCTTTTAGGAGACAAAAACGAGTACTCCCTTTATGCTCTTTTAGGAGACAAAAACGAGTACTCCCTTTATGCTCTTTTAGGAGACAAAAACGATTACTCCCTCTGTCGTCATTTTCAAGATCAAAGGGAGTACTCCATAAGGATCTTAAAAGGAGTACTCGTGTCTGCGGACATGCTGTGTTAAAAATCCAATGAGATCCGGAGTTTTATGGAGTAATCCATTACTCGCAAAGGAGCGCTCCAAGATTACTCTTTGGATGATCCTATTTTTTACTGGGTTGTTATTTACACACAGATATACCCATACATAACACCCATACATACGTATTTAGGTACAACAGGCATGGAAAATAAAGGTTTTGAAAATCTTATATGCCGAGTTTCAATTTAAAAACTAAATTTTTGGCACTAGAAGTAAACAAAAATTTGGTTGGTATAATATTTCAGAGTAATTCATTTAGGGGTCTATATGAAGATTGTACACAGAAAGGAATATTTAATACATCCGTACTTAAATCAATCCCAAGCGGTATCAAATGTATGGTAATCCCAGATTCAATTAAATCAAATGCAAAAACATTGATACAAGTACGGATGATCCAAGTGCTAAATACTTAATTTTAGCCATTATTAATCCTGATAGAGACTGATTTAAGCCAAAAATCTTAGTTCAAGAAAAAAAAATGTTAAATATTTTTTGTAATATAATGCACAATATCTCTGAAACTAGAAGTGCTAGGAAAATAAAATAGCTATATTCGTAATCAGCGGACGAAAATACATAAGGATCAGATAATTAATTAAAAATAATTAATTAAAAAAAGTTTTAACGACTTAACCAAAAACACACGATTTTTAACATCTTTGCAATAACAGTAAAATATCATGATACACTCATCAATGTGACTCTACCCAAATTCCAGAAAGTATTTTAAAGTTTGGAGGACCATTCGTGAAATATTAAGAGAATAATAGAAAAAGAAAAGAATAATAGAAAAAGTCGGCTAAAGTATACAAATGCCAAATGACACCTTATCTTTAGAGACGTAAACTTATTTAAGACTTCGAGAACAGTGTTGCCATTGTCGGTCTCTTCCGACTAATTTTGGTATTGAGCGTTTTCGTTTAGGAAATAAGTCTTATTTGGTGGATTTGAGAATATATTTTTCCATATTTATTTAAAAAACCAATAAACAGTTTCTTTTTGATTATATACATACATTTTTAAACTCTGCTGCTGATTATTTAACGTTTCAATATTCTATAATATGTAACACTATGCAAGTCGTGAAATTTAACTAGATGGGGACGCGCCCTACTGGTAAAGTTAATTCGAGTTCGCTGAATTCAATGGTTTTAGCCGTTTTTCAGAGTTAGCGCTCGTTTTCGCGATATTCACGACATAAAATTTTAAGAGTAAATTAAAATAAAAACGATTTATTTATACTTTTGGGATTATTTTCAAATTTAAATTTAGCTAATTTGATGAAATATTTACAACATTAAGATATTCTGTGACTTTTTTCGGTAAAATGAAAAAAAAACCGAGTTTGAGCGAATAAAAATTACCGTACCATTTTGATTTATGTAAATTTAAGAGAATTTCGATGAGGTGGCATGTCATAATATCCAGTGACATAATGCCCATGGACACTATGTCACTCAAACAAGTGTCATAACGTTCATGAACATCATGACACTTTCAAAAACGTCAAAATGTCCTCGAGTACAGTGTCGTAAGATCCGTGGACATTATGACACTTTTTATAGTGTGAAGATCTTTGCATAGCCGCCCTTCGGCTGGGCTGAAGGGTTCTCCCTTAAAATATAAAATATGTATATAAGCACACAAATATGGACTTTAGAATTTGTTTCCAGTATGGACATTATTACTTATTTAAAAGTGTCATAATTTTCATAGTAATAATAATGTCATAAGTCCGTGGACATTATAACACTTTCAAAAGTGTCACAATGTCCATGGACGTTATGATACTTTTTGGAGTGACATAATGTCCATGAACATTATACACTGGACTTTATGACATGCCACCTTCGATGATTAAAACTCAAACACTTTTAAAATTACATTATACAAAATTGTTTACGAATAAAGTAGATTTTTCGTGAAAAAATCATAGTGTCGTGTTATGTTGTATTAATTCAACAGATTTAAATTAAAAAAATTTCGCAAAAATACAAAAATAACGTTTTTGTAGTACATTACCATATTAACGAAAAATGGCTAACACCATTGAATTCAGCGTACTCGAATTAATTTTATGAGTTTGAGCTTGTTAAAAAAGTCATGCAATATGTAATTTGCCTTATGCCTTATTGAGTTTAATCCTCTAATTATTTTGCATTACGTATTAATCTGCTGTTTAATTTTCCGACCTTGGCATTTTAGGAATAATAAACTTTTCCCATTCTTATTATAGCTATCAAAGCAACTTAACGAATTGACAAAAATGCAATTATTTTGTAACTTATTCAATGTATATCGATGCATTTTCATTGCAACTACGAACGGCTTAAAATTGTTTGCTAATATTGCATCAATGTTTTATATTTCCTCTTCTTTAAAGCAAAATTGAGATCAAGCAATCGAAATTCGATACATCAGTGGCGTATTTTTTTTTTATTTATAACCTCCAATTCCATCTGCCGAACTTTTTCCATGACAGGCCTCACTTTGTATAACCTCGTAATATCTTCGACCTGAGCATAGCACTGACGCCAGAACAGCGTTATTAGGTAAAACATTTTTTTTATTGCGGTACTGTGTCGTTGGAACATCAATTATAGTTCGTTTTTTCATCTTGTAACAGAAGGATCATGTCTAAGTGATTTTTATAATGTAACGAAGCCGTGAGAAACATTTGGAGTATGAACCATAGCAATATGTAAAGTATATTGAACTCGTTAGGTTTATATTTCATTATGCAATATAGCCCCAATATTTTTTATGAAATTGCGTCCGAAAATAATGAAAAATAGTCCTAAAGCAAAAATAAAATACGATCCTAAATTTGAGACAAATTTTCATTATGAAAAAACTCCCCAATAGAGTAAATGAATTTAAGCCCCAAAAGTAACTTCTATTACAAAGCGAAAAAATTATATAATGCTTGAGGAGCTCAGTGCAGCATGCATAGAGGCCATATCTTTGTTTAAGAGATTTTGAATAAATTATAACATTTCTTAAATACTTATTCCGCGTATTTCCAATTGAAAAAAAAGTTACCCAGTATTTTTATTTAATATAAAAAATGCATTTATTTGAGAGTCAAGATATAAAAATAAAAAGTTATTTTGCTGCATAGCCGGCTTTGGGCCTGGCTTAAAGATTTTCTCCTGCAGGTATGTCGAACAGTGGGCTTCGATGAGTAAAGATTTTCTAACTAGTAGAGACCCTGCCTAGCAGACCTTTGGCTGGCCTTAAAGATTTTCTCCTCCAGGTATGTCGAATATTGGCTTCGCTGAGTATGGACTTAAGGATTTTCTCCTCCATGTATATCGAATAGTGGGCTTCGATGAGTAAAGATTTTCCGCCTGGGCTTAAGAAGTTTTCGCCCATGTATGTCGCATAGTGGCTTCGCTGAGTAAAGATTTTCCGCCTAGCCGGACTACGGCCGGGCCTAAGGATGTTCTCGTCCATGTATGTCGAATAGTTGCTTCGCTGAGTAAAGATTTTCCGCCGTTCGTTTTCAAAATATTTGCTCCTTTTCTTTTAAAAATTCCATTTTTAATGGTAGCTTTTTCTAAAGACCCTTTTTTTTGGAATTTTTTTTTAGTTTTCCAACTGGCACACTTTCTATGACATATTGTATACTGGTTTTATTTATAAAAATGTTTTTATCGTTTCTTCTTCTCTCTTTTCTATGGTACTGACCATAGAAAAGATTGAAAGAAGCCTGACTCTTGACAATGCAGTTGTCAGAAACATAAGTCTGTTGTCAAAAAACCAAGGTCTAAGAATGTATTAGTAGAACATTTTGTATTAGTACTGGTTTAAATAAAAATGTCCCCATAAGTTTAAGAGTTGTGTAAATTTCTTTACGTGCAAAACGCACTTCAGAGCCGCATATTTATTCACGTATCTTTTAAACTAATGCATATACCACTTCAAAACGTTTACAATAGTGTGAGTAAACGCTATAGTTTCGAATTTAACATAAAAAAATTGAGGCAGCTAGAAAATTTGGAATTCAAAATGATCACTTCCGGCCTTGAAGTACGCTACGCATGTAAAGAAATTTGCATACATTTTAAACTTATGGAGATCCAATTTCCAAACTTTTAGAGTATAATGAGGACAAACCTTATGCTAAATTCTGTAAAAAATAAAAACATAAAACTGGTCGAGGTGAGAAACATTTTAATTGGAATTATTAATTTCCAGTTTTGTACACGAAAAAAAATTCAAATAAGGGTTAAAAGATTTTAGATCAAGGCACCTTTGAAACAAAAGAAACTAAATTAAAATCGATCCAGCCGTCTAGAAGTTAAGGTGCCAATGCCACAGGTTCAAGAGGATGCAGCTAGGAAAGAAGTGATAACTTCTAACGGTTGGGTCAATTTTGTCAAACATAGCTGAGAACACTTTCGATGAAGGCACCTTTCAAACAAAATCAAAATCTAAATCAAAATCGGTCCAGGCGTTTACGCCCTACAAGGGAACAGGCAGACACACAGATACTCTTATTTTGAAAAATCCACTTTCTCCAAATCTGATCCCCACCCCACCCAGTTTGCTGAGTATTGATAAAAAAAATTATCCTGCCGAATTTGCAGATCAAACGGTCAGGGGTAAGACGTGCAGTGCCGCCAACCCGCTCAAATTTAGGAAAAATCATAAAATTTAGTTTATTTGCTTCATAACTTCAAAAAAAATATTAATTGCACAAAAGAGTATTGTAGAAAGAAAATGTTGCTTGTGAAGTTTACAACTTTTATTTAAATCTAATAGTTGACAAAATATGTATATAAAATTTTCAGGCATTATTATGTGTTGTTTCTAGAACCCAAGCAATCGACTAGAGTAGAAAATTTGTATGGTAACCATTCGAAAAACCGAGTGCTTTTCATACAAATTGTTTACTCAATGTGATTATTTAGGTTCTATAAACAGCGCATTAGCTTATTTTATTGCTTCATACGTCCTCCCAGTTCATGACAACTCAAAACACAAATTTACGAGGTTTTGGAATGGAGCAACTGAAAGTGGTTTCGTCTGTAATTTAGGGCGATAAGTGCGAATCTGCAGCGGCTTTTTTTTTAGTTTTCGAGAACTACATACATACTCATGTACACTTTCTTCAAAAAGATAGCAGCTGCACAACAAATTATCTATGTTGTATTTTGCGAAATAAAAAGCGAATAATGTTGCAATAAATCATTTGACTTAAAAAATATATCACGCGGTTACGGCATAAAACAGTTTTTTTACTGTCCTAAAAACTTAGTTAAAAAACACATGTAACTTTTTTCGTCGGAGCTACGACGATATGTTACGTGGAAAATTTTGATACCATTATGCGCAGCCGGCCTAAATGCTAAATGTGTTGGAAGTCGTGGGTGGAACTAAGAGTTTCTGAGCATGTAGGCAGCATTGAAACATTTTTCCCAAATTTATGATAGCATTGAATTTTCCATTCCTGGTGTATACCTTGTACAAACGCACAAACTGATTATAGTTTCGTGAGCTCATACATATTTATGTACATAAACCCTAGTGTCGGGCCTTTTATGTTGCTGTTTTTAGACTTTTATTTAGGTTTTTTTTTCCTTCTTATTCCATGGGTTCTTTGTTGTTTTTTTTAAATACATATTTTGTTTTTTAAAGAATTCTCAGAATTCTGAAAGTCTTTAGTTAAAGATCACAGACTTTGCCAGGGTACCGTTTAAATTTAAATAAACAGGCCTGTTCATAAGCAAACATACGCACATATGTACGCATACATATTCCCTCCCTGTAGCCCCAGTTGTTACCGACGACATTGCCATAGATGTTGTCTGCAAGACAATCAATGATTTGTCGTCCATAAAACATACATACATGTTTAGAAATAAGTTTGGCGGCAAGGTACTATACGTTGTCGTGTATAAGGAATTTGTTCTGACAAAATTATGAAAATTTGTGCTACAAGGCCTTATTAACGACAACAAGACTAACAACTGCATCGAAATTGTCGTGTGTACAGTTTTATTGCCGACAATAAGACAAAGAACTGTATCGAAGTTGTCGTATGTACAGTTTTATTGTCGACAACAAGAGTAACAACTGCATCGAAGTTGGGTGCCTCTGTGGCTGAGTGGTAGCGATGCTAGCCTGTCAGTCCAGACGTCGTGGGTTCGATTCCCGCTATAGACCCTGGGTGTTTTCCGCAGACAAGCTAATCTCTTCGCGGGTTGTATTTGTTAAAAAAAAAGTTGTCGTCGACAGCAAGAGTAAGAACTGCATCGAAGTTGTCGTGTACGTTTTTAAAAGTAACAACAGCATCAAAGTTGTCATATGTATGGTTTTTATTGCCGACAACAGAAGTAACAACTGCATCGAAGTTGTCGTGCGTCCATTTATGGACATTGGAGAGTTTAAGTGGCCCACAAAACGTTTTTTTGTATAAAGTTTTTTAAGTACCTCGGTAGGCTAGTTGGTAGCGTGTTATCCTATCAGTGTGGAGGTTGTGAATTCGATTCGATTATTACCTTTTAAAATTTTATTATTATTCATTGCTGACAACTTTAGTAGCACGTTGCCAACGTTCTTTTGTGCCGTTTGTTCTAAATTATCTTCAATAGTTGGGTTAAACTGTCGTCAATTTGTCGTCGGTGGTAGATACTTATTTCGCACATGCAGCGGTGATTTATCGAAGACTTGGCCTACGGGGTACATGTGTACATACATACATCGACAAATTTTTTACATACCATTACATATTTTTAGTGTGTATTTTAAAAATTGCTTAAGGAGTATTCTGACTACAAGGATCCGCACGTTTTTGTATAAATGTTTAAACTTACTTGGAGCTTATCATGAACAAATTTTAATTTTTATTTGCCGAATTTTAACATTTCTAGTTTAGAAAAAAGAAGAAAATTTTAAATATTTCATATCTTTTAAAATCTTTTGACTTTTTTATATTCACATTTGAAGGAGTTAATTATTAATGCTGGTCTTGAAACAAACCGATTTTACATGGCCTTCGTCCGAAACAAATTCTATAGATATATGTGTTGTCCCTACCATGTCCAACTACCGAATGTGAAAAATTCGTTTTTTTATTCCTAACCTTGGGTGCTGGAAAGCACAGCACTAAGATGGTCCTTAATTACCACACGAAGGATATCCAGGACTATTTGCATCGCACGCTTGTCAGAATGTTTAGGTTTAGGTGGACTTTGCAAGAACCCTGCTAACGCCCTACTGTGGAGCAGCGCAAGCTGAGACATCGATACAATCCCTTCCTGCAGAACATAGCGTATATCAGAGATGTGGCAGTATCTGGCCTTTTGGGTTGTTTGGGCATCGCATGCACTCTACACACTGATAATGCCTACGAAGTTGTTTCAATACAAGAATTTATTGAAATAGAAAGGATAAACTCACCTTATCGGAATCTCAACATCTACTTAATAAACCCCTTTCTTGTCCAATAACTCGAATCTAATGTGGTCTTCTTTTTTCGAATAATCTCAAAAACTATACTGTACTTTAAAATCTGAGTATAAAATCTTAAAACTAAATTTAAAAAATGCATCATCTTTTAGTTAGAATTTCCAAAATTTAAAAACGAAAATAAAATTTCAAATCGAATTTCTTCAAGAAGAATAGATTTTTTTGTATTGTTTTGTATATAAACGAGAAGAAGTATGTTGGGCCACACAAAATTCTATACATTTACCACCGCTTTTAAAGAAATCAACAACAAAGACACATAGATACACCCATACAAACTTACAAAACCTTACGAATTTCAGTTTGTGTTTTTTTCTACCTAAACAAACCACTACAAAGTCAAAAGCACACACACGCACATGGCAGAGTATAATACACAGATACAACTCGTTTACAGAGCAAATACTACCTGATATCTCTTAGTTTGTATTCTAGGAAATAGCTGAATTATGCAGAGTTTATGGGAAGTGTTCTCTTATTCTTGTTGATTTCTCTTTACATATAGCTGTATATGTGAGCACTGGCAAAAGTTGTATTTTGTAGTTATATTTTCAAACATCGAAGAGGCAGTTTAGTTTGTGATACGTTGTTATAAAGTGCGGTATTGTGCGCGGTCCTATCCTAAAACATAAACCGATAAATACTAAACATTATATGCATAGATAAAAATATTGTAAACAGACGGAAAAATATTAAACTAAACTTTCTATTGCAAATTCCACCAAGAATCTATTATGTTAAATTCTCAAACAAAAGTAGTATTTACAAATGAAGAAATAATATCAAAATTATAAATTAACAAAGTGTCATACCTGCTACATAATTGCAAAAAAAAAATTGTAAAAGAGTGTAAAGAAAAGAATTAAATTAAGAAGAGTAAAAGTTTTTCTTAACAATCAAATCAACAAAGTTATCAAATAAAAAATATTATAAACGCTTTAAAGCGTTCTGATTAAGTGAATCCTAAAAAAACACTAAAAACTAACACAAAATATGGCCACTAATACTGAAATATTACCCTTCCATCATCAAACTAGTTTGTCATTGCAAACAGCTGCAGCTTTGACCAACTACCATGGTGGTGGAGGTGGTGGTGGAGGCAGTAGTATTCATACAGCTACACAATTGGCAGCAGCAGCCTGGAGCATGGAAGACCATCTATATCAACAAACAGAATTACCCGGCCTCACACGCAGTGCTCATCATCTGCTACGATTTACCCCCTATGCACTGCATCATCGCCCCCAGCTGCAAACTTTACCACCCGCGTTGTATCTTCAACATGCTGCTGCAGCAGCAGCTGCGGCAGCTGCAGCAGCAGCACATGCGCAACATCATCATCACCATCATCATATGCAGCAAAGACCTGCTTCACCAGACAGTCCACCACCCGCAGAGGGTCTTCACATTACCAATCTCTTTCCCGAAGTTTTGGAAATGATTTTCGACAAGCTATCGGTCAAGGATTTGGGACGTGCAGCTCAAGTTTGTACCACTTGGCGTGATGTGGCCTATTCCAAAAGTATTTGGAAGGGTGTGGAAGCCAAATTACATTTAAAACGTTCCAGCCCTAGTCTTTTCAATTGTCTAGTTAGACGTGGTATTAAAAAGGTGCAGATCTTGTCATTGAGAAGATCATTAAAGGATCTAGTTCTAGGAGTTCCTGCTTTAACTTCATTAAACCTCAGTGGTTGCTTTAATGTGGCCGATGTTAATTTGGGTCATGCCTTTTCCGTGGACTTGCCAAATCTAAAAGTACTCGATCTCTCGCTATGTAAACAAATTACCGATACTAGTCTCGGCCGTATAGCCCAACATCTGAAGAGTCTAGAGACCCTTGAGTTGGGTGGTTGCTGTAATATTACCAACACCGGTCTGCTGCTTATAGCGTGGGGTCTAAAAAAACTGAAAAACCTCAATTTACGTTCCTGCTGGCATATAAGTGATCAGGGCATTGGTCATTTGGCTGGCCTCAACAAAGCCACCGCCGAGGGCAATCTCGAACTTGAGTATTTAGGTCTGCAAGATTGCCAACGTCTGAGCGATGAAGCTTTGGGTCATATAGCACACGGTTTAACGTCACTAAAGTCTATAAACTTGAGTTTTTGCGTGTCTATAACAGACAGCGGCTTAAAACATTTGGCTCGTATGCCCAAGCTAGAGCAACTCAATTTACGTTCCTGCGATAACATATCCGATATTGGCATGGCCTACCTCACCGAAGGTGGCAGTGGTATAACGTCGCTAGATGTCAGTTTTTGCGACAAGATCAGCGATCAAGCTCTAACGCATATTGCTCAAGGTCTCTATCGTCTGCGATCGCTTTCGCTAAATCAATGCCAAATCACCGATCAGGGTATGCTCAAAATAGCCAAGGCCTTACCTGACCTAGAGCACCTAAATATTGGTCAATGTTCACGCATAACGGATAAAGGTTTGCAAACCTTGGCCGAAGAGTTGGCCAACCTTAAGACGATCGATTTATATGGCTGCACGCAGTTGTCTTCCAAGGGCATTGATGTCATCATGAAACTACCGAAACTGGTTAAACTTAATCTCGGCTTATGGCTCGTAAGATGATGTGCTTTAAGGCAAAACCGAAACTACACGCCAAAGCAGAGGCAGGAAAACAAACTATTTCAAGTCATTGTTATGGATAAATTTCGGCCTTGTAGTGACGATCGTAAAAAAGTGATGAAAAACGCGAAAAACACACAACCAACAAATAAAACATCATATTTAGCTGCAGCAGTATCATCATCATCATCTTCTTTACCGCCAATGTACCATAGGGACACTAGTATAGAGGCTATGTTTACTGGCAAGCAGAACATCTTCAACATAAGAGTCCAGTGTACTTAAAACAATCCTAGAACTACTCTAATGGTGGTCGTTCGATCTGTTAGTCGCCTGTAAGTTGTGCAATGTTTTATCCTTCGCCCAGCAACACACTCACACACAAACAGCAACAATATGTTCCCTGAAAAAAAGAAGACTTCCAATGGATTCAGGGACTCTTGTGGTATTTTTTTACAAAAGTTATGGCCGTAAATTAGCATTCTAGCCAAAAAAAATTTCATTACATCTTATTAAAAAAGTTTAAGTAAAAAAACTTACCCACATACCGATGAAAAGGTAATACATACATACATACATGATAATATTAAAACAACAACAAAATCTTACAATCCGTATACGAAACAATACAAGTTTTAATTTCGTTGTTCGCTTTTTTGTGTAAATTTTTTTTTTTGAGGGCATTAGCATTTTTGTGCTGCTTACGAAACACACTCGCATACACACGCATGCACATAGTATGTGCCCTGTTGGAAAATAACTAGTCGAGGACAAATTTAATCAAATTATAGTTAACTTTACTTAGACTAACTAAAAGCTAGCTACAATGTAATCTACAATGAAATCCATAAACTAAATTCTTAAGTTGAGTACATATTCGGATTTGGTGAGAGCCAACAACTTTACTCTCAGTTACTTTGAAACTCATTTCAAGTTTATATTAACTTTTTGCTGTTATTATTAAAATGGTACCTTAGCTGGGTTGTCAGTGCGTTGATTATAAAACGTGTATACATAGTTCGAACCCCAGCAACATCTTTTGGAAATATACTAACTATCAGGCAGAGCTGCGACAGATTGCAATCAATTAAATTGCAATCACATGATTTCAAGTTTTTGATTGCAATCAAAATCATAAATTTGATTTTATGATTTCAATTTGAAATCATAAAATCAATTCAATAAAAATGATTGCAATCAATTTTTTTAAATTAATTTCTATATTAATTGATTGCAATCAAATCAGTGACTGCAATCAAAATGAAATCAGAATCAAAATCTTTGTTCAGTTATTGTTTTTATATTATTTAGTAAATAATATTTACATGCGGCCCTTTTCACAACGTACGATTAAAAGTTAAGTTAAGTGAACTTTAACGGCAAGTTTTGTATGCCGAACTTCCCGTTAAAGTCCACGTTAAGTTTGAATCGTCCATTGTGAAAAAGACCATTATCCGTCGAAATTTTTTAATTTTATTTTTCTGGTCAAATACAAGCTGATGTTTTCACTAGAATCTGTTGGTTGTTAACAAAAAATTTTGTGGTTTCCACTAAAATCTGGTAGTTTCCATAGAAAATTTGGAGGTTTACACCAGATTCTAGTGGAAGCCGATAGATTCCAAGTGTTATTTTATTTTGTTGGACTTACACTAGTATTGATTTCAGGGAAATTTATTGAAATCACATGATTTCACAAAATTTGCAATAAAATTGATTGCAATCAATGATTTCAAAGTGATTGCAATCTTGACATGATTTCATTTTGAAATCTGAAATCATTTTGAAATCAAAGATTGAAATCAATTTGGTTGAAATCATTTTGATTGCAATCAAAATTGATTGCAATTTTTACAGCTCTGCTATTAGGTGACTTAAATAAAGTCAACTTTAACGCCTAGGACATCGCAATGTTAAACTAGTTAGCTGTTTCCATTGGAAAGTAATCCAAGTGTCAGTCAGCACTGGTTGCGAAATAGTTATTCAGCTTAAAATTAATTTAAAGCTAACTGAGTTTCCGACAGGGTACTCACACGAAGCCACAGACACACAATACACACGTATAGAGAGCAACTGACTTTCCATAGTAGAGTGAAACAAACCTGACAACGAATGCAGGCAACAACAATAACAACTCGTACTTGCATGCGTGCATGCAACGTTACCTTATTATAACTATGTATAACTATTGTTTTGTTGTTGTTGTTGCTGTGTTTGTTGCATTTTATACCTTTTTGTTGTTGCTGCTTCCAACGGAAAACAAACAGACCCTGAAACGAATCAGTAAAAACTAAAAACAACAACAAATGCACTAGTAAAAAAAGAAATGTAATAACAACAACATCTGTGTAAAAAACAACAGTCATGGCAACATTTAAAATGTCAACCTGTAAATGAGATACATATGTATGTATATACATACATACATACATACATACATACATACATACATACATACATATATACTATGTAAGTACCCAGAAACAATTTTTGCCGATTTCGGTCCGAAGTCGGTCAGAAAGACTGCACAAGATGCCGAATTCTTATCCGATGTCGATCAGAAAACGTACCGAATATCATATAAGTGGTTGACAAGAAACCGGATCTCTTTGTCTGAGGAAATTCTAAAAAACTTTACCGAAAGGTCTTACAGAATTCTGTACAAATTCCGACGAATTTCCTAAGGAAATTCTAAAGGAATTTTCGACATGTCTTGTAAATGTCTGACAAAACATCAGAAAATTTTCCGATTTATCTGATACGTTTTACGTCCTGGGGTATTAATATCGGAGAAAAGTCGGAGCTTAAATTAGAACTTTATCAGAAATGTCGTTTAAAATTCTGCATGCATGTCCTTCTTATGGCAGCTCATCACAATGTGCACATGTACAATATGCAGAAGTGAATGCTAAAAGTCCTAAGACGTAGATCAGAAAATGTGCAGACTACTCTGTTAAATGACTTAAAGGAAATTAAATTGTCTTCGGACAATGTGCAGACTATTCCGATATTAATCGGATAATATTTCAGACAATGGGCACAAACGTCATACCACAAAACTGCATTCTGCTCTGCCAAATGTCTGAGGGAATTTTAGACAACTCGGCTGATTTTCTGGTAAAGTCTCAGATTTCTTCTAATGTTAGACATTTCGGCCAAAATTGTATCCTGGGTACATATCTAGCTTGTTTTCTTGTTTGTTTGGATATTTGGAAATTTTAAAAAGAATTCGGGCTAGGGAAGTACATATGTGATTATGTGCATATGCACATACATACATACATACATATGTACGCATGCAATTTAAGTTTTATTAGTTAAAAATATTTTAAATTTTGAATGCATTTTTGTAAAAGCGCGGTCAGCTGGAAGCTCTAATGTATTTGTATTCCTTTATTAAGCCTATCTCTATTAGTTGGTTTGAGCTAGGTAGGCATCGCACATGTTGTATGTGCACATTAGTGATGTTACGAATATCAATTTTTAATATTCGCGAATACGAATATCTGAAACAATATTCGCTGAATTCGAATACGAATGTTCAATCTAAATATTTAGTACCACTTAATATTTCAAATTTAATTGAAAAAAAATCTACCCTTTGCGTCAATAACAATAAATTGAGAACAACTGTCACAGTACTATAGGTATTTAACATTATTATGATATTCCGATGACACAAATGGAAATTATTAGCTTAGCACCTTAGTGACACCAGCGGCGAGTGTTCCGAGCGAGCGAATGTTTAGTGGTGCAGAGCTTATTTACACACCACGCAATAGGCTTGATGGAGAAAAGACTTCAAAACTTTTATTTTTGAAGTTCAACATTCCTCTACTGAGCTTTGAGCATTACTTTAACATGATTAATAAATTAATTTGACAGGACTTTACTTTTTAAATACCATGTCCTTGTGAAATATATTTTGTTTCTTTTTTCTTTACTAAAAGAAGATTATTGTTTTGCGTTATAGACAAATTTTGTTAGTAAAAATTAATATTTTTTGTTTAATTTTCAGTATTTTTTATGTATTATATTTTGGAACGTATTCACAAAATATTCGTGAAATATTCGTTTGAATTTGGCTAATACGAATATCATTAAAGAGGCGAATATTCGGCGATTCGAATACGAATATTCGTAGCATCACTAGTGCACATATAGCGACCGTTCTTGCAGGTTTGGCAATTCCAAAGCAGTTTCTTAGTGCCTTGGATTCACTGATACTGGGGAAGTGTAGTTTGTGGAAGATCATGGACTTCAAGGTCATGTAGGCCAGGGTTCACAAACTATTCAGTACATATTAGTTTATTTACGTTCCATCTAAGGTGCGCAGCTGTTTTCCGCACAGCATACATTAATTTAATATTAAACAGCGAAAAAAGTGGAAGGATAGTAGAAACTAGTGGATATTTTAGCTTTTTTAGCTCTTTAAGAATTATATAAAAAGACAATTAATTAAAAAGCCTTTAACAATGTACACAAATAAAACAAAGTTTTACTGATACATATGTATGCATGCACAACGAATCAATAGCTATAATGAAGCATTTTTTCAGATTCGTTATATTGCAGTTCTTTACAAATGCTGTCAATCAATTATTAGCGAATTGCTGTACCAATTGATAACTGCAATATCCTAAAAAAGCTTAAGCCTAAATTTATGCAAGATTTTATTACAAACCTGCACTGGAATATTCGTGACCTTTTTCAGAAAATGTATAAGTTTGTTCAGCGATCACAGAAATGAGCAGGATTTTTTTTGCGTTAATTCAAAGAATACAACCTCACCATTCATTAGTATCTAGTCAGAAGACGGAGGTAGACAGAGCTAGCTTAATTTTTCCCAAGGAAAACTGCACACGCAGAATTTTATAAGGCCATATTAATTCGCTCATATCTACTAAACTACACTCTAAAATATTACTTCAAATTTACGATCATATATTGTCTAAATTTATGTTGAAAATTGCTCCTTGTCTAAAATTACATCGATTTTGTAGTTATTTTATTAAAGAAAAAACCTTTCAAATTAAACGTATATAGTCCAAGTGAAAAAATTAATATAAAATAATATGGCTATGGCTGAATGGTAGATACGTCAGACTATCAGTCAGAAGGTCGCGGCTCAAACCTGCACGCAGCCAATCGCCTTTTTTAGTAAAAACATTTTGTTCAAAAATAATGCGTGTGTAATTTTAGGTCGATAATAATCTGTAAATTGTTGCCGACTATTATCGACCTAATTTTCAACAAAAGTTTTTTAAAATGTACATTAGAGTGGAGCGTTGGTGTATGAAGGAAAAAAAAGTCATCCAATAGATTTCGAATACCTCCGGAATGATGCATCTAGCTCAATTATATACAAAAAAAAATTTTAATTTTTTCCGACATATCTTTTAGCCCTCTACCACGGCTGGAAGCTAGAGAAATTATAAGAATTTTATATTAATTGCCTTCATTAATATAGAAAAAAATTTTAATAATTTTTTTAAGGCTACACGTAAAAAACATTATTGTGCCGAATGAAAAAAGTTTAAGATCGAGGAGATCTGACAAAATATAAGAAAGTTATAAGCCATTAAGTGAAAAAAGTTGATTTTATTTTCCATACAAAATTATTTTCAATAAAAAAAATTTTCTTAATACAAACTGATTTAAATTAATTTTGCATGAAGAATAACTGTAAAATAATATGGCTGTTTTCGCTTAAGGGCTAATAACTTTCTTATTTTTGTCAGAATTTAGCGATTGCATCCATATTGTGTATTTTTTCATCTTAATGGAGCAATTTAAAATGATAGTTTTTTGGGAAAGGTCTAAAATATACTTTTTTAAACTTTTAAGGCCTATAACTCTATACTTTTTTTATACTATCGGCACAATCAGTATAGTGAATGAAAGAATGGAGAGATATCTATACAACAGTGTGCAATTTATTTTGTTTTGATTAGCCGTGCAAAAAGAAAAATAAATGAATATAATTTTCGTGATCAGCGACCTCAAATTATCTTAGAAATTGTTTTTTTTTTTGCAAGATATGACAAAGACTTAGAAGTTTGAAAATTGGCTTCATTATTTCATCTTAAATTTGTCTCAAATCTGACCTTGTATATATAAAATAGTGTATATTTTGAGTGTAATGAGTTATAACAGCTATAAATAATCTATAATGTTCCATCATATGATGTTTCACAAATTGATCAATTTGATCTCATATTCAAAATCTTGATGCTGCGGTAGAGGGCTAGAAGTAGGTCCCAATATTTTTTTCATTATTTTTCCCATGTATCTAAAAATAAAATGCAACCTTTTTTTGCTATTCGAACTTGAAATTCGCAAAAAAAAAATCTGACGCTCCACCCTAGTGTACATATGCAATCTAAATATTTTTTTAAATAAAAAAGATGTGATATATCTCAATAAAAACTGCATTAAAATGTTAGCAGTGAAAATATCTTACACGCATAAGCCACTGAGTTGCATGACAATTTTCATTACCCTACGTATTCACGAGCCATCGACTTGAACATGGCGTCGGCAGTGTAACTCCAAAAAATTCATCAATTTCTTTGTCGTGGTGAGGACGGACGATGTCCATGTTGTGCCTTATCAGTGTATTTTGTGGTGGTGCAATATCAATGGAATGTTTACCAATTTTCTTGTCTCTTTTCTTTCTATTGAAAATGGTTGTTGACGGCGAATCTTGTGAACCAGTATTATTTAATATAAAACTTATTTTAAATTAAAGTTATAGTCATGTTGAATTTAAATAAAACAACGTTGTCTTAACTGTGAACAATTTTAAACCGAAGAGATTTACATAGCCGACACATATAAGAATAAACAACAACAAGTTACACAAGTAAGCAGAACAGTGATCCAGGCGCTAAATTTACAACTAGATACTCTTTGGGACAGTCATATTACTAGTTGTAATGTTACTGGTAAAAAAGGACAGTCATATTCCTAGTTGTAGCAAGACTAGTAACGGTACTAGTAAAAAAACAATCATATTACTAATTGTATCGAGACAATAACGATACTAGTCAAAAAAGGACAACATTTTCAGGTATATGACTTGTATACAAAACATATTCTTAGCTCTTAGAACAATAGGTAGAAAGTGGCTCAGTGGGTAGAGTACTTGCCTTGAAATATGAGGAATGTGTGTTCGTACCCTGGTTGAGCCAAATCTAAATAAACAAACTAGTAAGAGCCTAGTTCACAACAACTAGGATTCCAACTGGGGTATACAAATGAACTAGTTGGGCTGCTATGACAGCCTAATGTTAAAATCGATAGTTCGATATACGAAAAAAGGACAGATGGGCAACTAGTCTGAAGTAAAAAGCAACTACTATAGTTCTAATTACATACTAGTTACTTTACCTGCAGGGGAATTGTAGCAATGAACAAAGCAAATAAACACTAATACACTTAAACGACAAATTATTTCTTGCAAATTTAATATGATTTCTAATCAAAACTGCATCAAGTTGATTTTAAATTCCTTTTTTTCTGTGTGTACTATACTCAAAATTTAGTTAAGCCGGATTTCAATAGCTAACTTTAAAAATATGACATTTAAAGTTCATGTTATATATTAGAGGAAAATAGAATAGCTTCTATTTTCAACTGAGCTCAAATGAAAAATTGTATATTAGACACGATATTTCACTTTTACAAATTGAAATCAGACGAAAACTCATTAACACAAAAACTACACAGGCACACAAAAACAAAAGTTGCCTGTACATTTGACCAAACCCATCTACCGACATGTAATTCGATGGGCTGAATCCGAATTATATTCGATATGAATAATAAAATAGATTCATATCGAATATAATTTGTTTGTTGTGCTTTGCATAAGTTTCTAAGCCTACTACGTTTATTCTTTTGCAATTCTCAAATGATTTTTGAAAGGTTGTGAATAAGTTAAGAGGTTTGAAACTTTTCAAAAATATAGTTGAAGTCTACGTATGACTTAGTGAAGCACCAATAAAATGCTAACGAAAATGTTAAACTTTCAGATAAAACTTAAGTTCAGGCAAACTGACAGTTAGTAAACTTTTAAATAAAATTGATATAACTGAACTTTGTGTTAATGGGGATTAGTCCTTTATCTGGGGTCCACATCTCTCAATATATGTATTTATGTTAAACATATTTTAGAAGAAGTAGTGTTAATTATAGATCTGTACAAAAAGGAAGGAAACTTTTAAGAAATTTCCCCAAAAAACCCCAATGTATTTTTTAAATTACCACAATGAAAACCCCAAACCCCAAGTTAAAATTTTCATCCTTTTTTGTAATGACAATTCCCCTAAATTTGGTATCAGAACACCTAGTCGGGCAGCCCTGCTGCGTCCCTTCAAACATAAGACTTACTGTGCGCATCAATAGTGGAAAAATGCTGATTCCTACAGCATAAAATAACGTACGTAGCTACATATTTTACAAAAATTTGACTTGGTGTAGTTCACCCCCACCTACACATGTAAATAAGTATGTACATATGTAGGGATATATGTATGGATACACATTAATATGCATCTTAAATTACATACTTGGAAGAACTAAAAAAATTTGCTAATGCCTTTGAAGGCAATCTAAGCAATTTTCTTAAACAAAATTCTAAGTTACAATTTTATTTAAAGCTTCTAACACAAAACAATCGTTTTAAAATGTTTACTTAAAGACGAAAATTTCACATAAATTTAAGATCTACCATAACCTGTTACTACAAGATAGTACTTCCTTCCCCCAAATGTGTCCACCGTGGTTACATATAAAATGTTGCAAATGCAGGGAATTCGATAGACTACGGTTTTTAGAGGGGGAAACATTAAACAAAAATAAAGACAAAGATAGAAATCCCATACATACACACACACTCATACCCTACAGATAATATTGGACTACATGCTCCATTTTAGCTGAGAAGGAGTAGTTACAACAGGGTCCTATGTAATTCAGTCATGGACCATGTCATTTGCAAACAATAGCTTCTAGTTAACCGACAAGTATTTGCGTTTTAACGACTGCAATTGTTAAAACACGAACACTTTAGTGCTCCATCGAATAGTGACATAAAGTAGTTTTAAGACTAGTCCGATGTAATGCAGACACGGAGTCATTTGCAAACAAGAGTTTGTAGTTAAGCGACAAGTGCTCGTGTTTTAACAATTTCATCACGAACTCTTGACTGCTCCCTCAAGTAGTGCAGTGGAGTAGTTTTGAGAATACTAAGATGTAGTCCAAGGCTGGGTTATATGGTTCAGCCCTAGGACATCGTAATGTTAAATCGACCATGTTTTCTCCATACATTTGGGTTACCTGTGGAATATTCCTAATCCTTTATGGAGTATACTTTACATGCGTGTATGGAGTAGTCGCGTTATCTCCAGGGTAGCCACATATACAACTTTTATTTTAAACAGAGATACGAGTGTATAAATTTTTGTTATTTTAAATTAAACAGAAACTTCATAGCTTTCCTTTGCCATAACAAAAGCAAAAACGCTTCGTGCTTAAAAAGTAAAACTAAATATATATGTACTACAAAAAAGCAAGCAATAGCATAGAATATACAACGTAAAAAGCAAAACAGAAAACAGTTACATACTGAGAAACATGCGAAGAACACAAGACGAGAAAGAAACAAACGAAAAAAAAAGATAAAATTATATAAAAAGTGCATAAACATACACATGCATACGTATGTATGTGTGGATGTACCCAGCGAACATTTGTTTGCCGAGTTCGACCAGAAAGTGTGCTCAAGTAGCCGAATTCATATCCAAAGTAGGTCAGAAGCCGGAATGAAAATCACATAAGGGGCTTACAAGAAAACGGACCTTCTTTCTCTAAGAAATTTCTAAAAACTTTCCCAATATATATGAAAGAAATTTATACGAACTATGAAGGAAATTCTGAAGGAGTTCTCCACATTTCTGAGGAATGTCGGAAAAATGTCTTACAAAACATTAGAAAATTTTTAAAAAGTTTTTTAAAGTGTATTTATTTATTTTGATTTTAAACTAGTAGAACAGTATTTGTAATACACACATACGTATATATTTAAATAAAGTTCGTTACTTTAATCCAAGTTCTAAAGAATATCCATACATAAATTCAATATTTTGTCAATACATACCTTCAGGATAATTTATTTTTAAGATTTTATATTTGAGGACCCGCAGAACAAAACGTGCTTCTTTAAATTTTTTACAAATTACTTTTTGCATAAGTTTGGCTTATATGTTTCAAAATCTACTAGAAAATATCTTATTTGCATATTCTTTTAATTTTTATGGGACTAACAACCTAGTAATATTTCCATTTTCTTATAGTTTTCTAAGGGAATAAAATAATTAAGAGTCAGTTTTCACAAAATATTGTTTGATTAAAAAAGCACGTTTTGTTCTCCAGCTCCTCATTTAAAATGCTATGCACGTTAAACATCTTTTAATACAAAATTGTTCCACTTCATACGAAAATAGATCCAGTTGAAAATTTAAAAATTTCATCATATTGTAAAACACTAAAATATAGTGTTTCAATTTTTTTAAAGAGAAGTAACACAATCAGGCAATTAATGCCTATCAGTTAATTAATTAATGTGTTACCTTCTTTGGTAAAGGGATAGTGTAGAGAGAACAGGTGGTGAAATGGGAGAGAGATAGAAAGCTTAATTCATTTACAACTCTGCTAGTGCACGTTTTTTTTTTGAGACCAGTACCCATGTTCTGTAACTAATGTGAGAACTTTTCAATGCGAGTAAATGGTTATCATCCTGTGGAAGACAGGGTGAATAACAAAAACAATACGTTTCCTTTGTTTACCTTAATATATTAAATTTAATTATTGTATAAATCACCCTGCAAAAAACGGGATGACTACAATAATTGTTAAATTTTTCTCGATGCGAGAACTTCTCACAAGTTACAGAACATGGGCACAATACAAATGTTCTCTAACTAATGTGAGAACTTTTCAATGCGAGTAAATTGTTATCATCCTGTAGATCATAGAATGAGTAACAAAAACTTAAATTTTCTTTTCTTATTTTAATGTAGCCAGTTAAATTATTTTATAAATCAGCGTAGAAAAAACCGCATTACTGTTATAATTATTAAATTTGTCTCGATGCAAAAACTTCTTTCAAATTACAGAACAAAGGGACAGTGTTGCACCCCCTTCGATGTCAAGTAGAGGCATTAATTTGTTTAGGCTGCCTATGTAGCCATTTTATTAGTTCTTTTACTTCGCCGACGGCTCTGCTACAACACCGATGAAGGAGGGTGTTGTTGGCTTGCCTGAAACTAGTCTAGAACTCCAGACCTCAGGGTTTATAGCCAAACAAGCTAACTATTCAGCCAACAGCAATTAAAAACATAAAACTAACGTAACACATTTGAAAATATACTGCATTTATAAATAGTTTCCTTAAGTTTAAGCGTTTGTTCCAAAAACAGGGAAATTTTTTATGTTTAAAGCTTTGGAAATACGGATGAATACACCACTAAAAATATAATCGCAGCTTTGTGATGTTCCTTTTGAAACTCGTATATTCTTTATGTGTTCACTGTAAATTACTGATTCAAGCTTTGGAAATACGGATGAACACAAAAAATATATGTATATACACATCTATGTAATCGTAGCTTTGTCTTTTTCGTTTCGAAACTAGTATACATATTATTTTTGTATTGCTTTGGAAATACGCATGAACAAAACTCGTATATTTTTCATGTATTCACTGTAAATTGCTGATTCAAGCTTTGGAAATATGGATCAACACACCATTAAATATATGTATAGTCGAAGCTTTGTGATGTTCGTTTCGATAATCGTGTATTCTTCATGTATTCACTGCAAAATATTGATTCAAGAAATCCGGCTTCTAAAATGCAAAGTTGTTTGAGCTTTTAAACAAAAAATCTGTATAGACGAAGTATCATCTGTAATTTAAAACATTTCTGCACCATTCCATGCTCAAATTTAGGTAGGCAGTACCTTCAAATATCTAGATAGCATTACTGGGGGTCTACATTAGCCATGAACCTGGTATGAACATCATGTCGGACATCGCATATGGCTAATACAGACCGCTCATGTCCATGTTTCGTCCATGCGCTGGCATCGATCCCCGAACATATGGCTGAGCATCAATGAGACTCGCCGTCAACAACCATTTTTAATAGAAAGAAAAGAGACAGAAATAAATTGTTAAATATTCCATTTCTATTGCACTATCACCAAATACGTTGATAAGACAGAACATGAACATCTCACGTATTCACCACAATAAAGAAGTTGATGAATTTTCTGCAGTTGTTCTGCCGGCGTCATGTTCAAGTCGATGGCTCGTGAAGACGTAACCCTAGAACCATTCTTAATTAATTTCATGTGCCGGTTATGGTTTAAATGATGATAATTTATTACATGGATTTCTACTGTAATTAATTAGTACTTGCAAATTAATTTTTAGATCAATATTATCGCTATATGCATTTAGGCATATATAATCTTCGTGGAGATCGTTAGAACCTAAACTTATTTCATAAGAGTCGCCTTGTTAGCGACTTGTTATATATCGTGAAATTTTTTTTTATTACAGAAAGGATGTGTGATGATGTTTTGTCAGAAATCAATAAATTGTAAGACGTTTACCTATAAGGCTTATTGTGCAATGTATTTTTCTGCTTTTTTGTAGCAGCTCATCGGACAACATTCACCCATATTTTATAAGAAATAAATGAGAATTATAACGAAACTTAAAATAAGCCAATGTGGAGACGTGACGGATAAAACGCAAATACTAATTAATGAAGCAGGTCAGAAAATGTACTGAAATGTCTTAAGGGAAATTAAGTATCTTTCAAATAATATGTAGTTTAGACCCTTATTAGTTTAGGTTAGGTTAGGAAGGGTTGTGTTGCAACACACATCCAATCAGAGAGCGAATGGGATCCATTCTGATCCCCTTCTGCTTGTACTTGTTAGTAAATTAAACCTATTTGTACATAAAAAAACCCTTTACCTGTCATTAAAATACTTAACTCCCATGATGAAGCCCTTGATATCTCCCAGCTTGGTAATTTAACCGATCTGTCACACATTTCATCACGTAACACCCACCCTATTCTTGCGAGCTCATCGGCAGTTTCATTTCCCTCAACGTTGTAGTGGCAAAGAACCAAACAGAGCCTAACACTATATTTGTCGATAAGCAATTTGAGATCTCTTCTACAGCCACTAACTAGCTCTGATTTGACTCTCTGTCTCTTCAAAGCTTTTAGCGCCGCCTGACTGCTGTAACCAGCCAACATTACATGCTGAGTTCGATCAGATTTAGTTCAGAATGTCTGCACAAGTTGCTCAATTTGTGCACGAAGTCAGTCAGAATACGTTCCAAAATGATTGACAGTAAAGCTGACCTCTTTGGCTGAAAACTTTCCCGAAATGTCTGAGATATTTCCGAACGATTTTTAAGGGGAAATACTAAATGCATTTTCGACAGGTTTAAGCAATATCAGAAAATTGTCTGACAGCATTAGATAATTTGTCTAGCATTCTGATACTCTTTACAACATGTAGTATTAATGTAGGAGAAAAGTCTGACATAAAAGTATCCTTTTATCCGAAAGAATCAATTTATATTAAGATATCTCTGATCTTGTGCAATGCACTTTACTGCTGCTTGTAGCAGCTTATTAGAAAAATATGTAAGCATATATTATAATTATTATAATGTTACAAATCTATGCAAAAACTTTCAAGAAATAATTGGGAATTATTACGGAAACATAATGCAAATATTGTGCAATAAAGTCGTAAGCTAATATGTATGTATATGAAACAAGTTAGAATACTTATATGCAGACAGTTCTGTTAAATGTTTTAAAGGAAATTCAATTCTCTTCCTACAATGTGGAGACTAATATTATTCTGATATTTCAGAAAATGCGCAGAGCTTCGTGCATCAAACTTACCGACGCATGTTAGACAACTCGGTAAATTTTCAGGTAAAGTAGGTAAAATATTGTTCACTGGGCACACAAATATGTAGATACATTCTTGTATGAATGCAAGCTGAAATGCAAGTCTTATAAACAGACTTATAGCAATTTAGATATGGTGGCTTTCTGTCAGCTAGTCACACAGAGAGACAGACAGAGAAACTGCAAAGCAGACCAGTTAGTATTTGTACCAAAGATACGACACACACACTTATATACAAACATCCATAAAAACTTTATTTTAATAAATATCCGACTGCTGTAAGCGACTGTAAAATATTTTATATAGAAAAATTTTATTTTAATTTTCGCTGGAGAATTGGTGCTCATTACAGTTCGTTACTGATGCACTCACAAACATACATACGTATATCCCACTCAAACGACAGTGTGGACCGAAACTTGAATTACCTTTATTGTTATTTCAGGAAGAGCTTGGAGATAAACTAATAAAATAACTCTGTGTTCGGATTCTGGTACTTGATCTTACATAATTTGTCAGATTGGCTCGAATTGTCGAGATATTGGTATATTAATTTTTTCTTTGTATACCCTATTATTCTTCTCTAACATGTTGCCCCAGTCTCTTCGACGTGAGCTGCTAAACACCAAAGTTTTACGTAAAAATGCGTTTTTGCGATGAGAATTTTGTGTCTGTTTACTTCATATAAAACAGATGAAAACTGATAACTACCGCTATATATAAAATTATATTTGAATGGAATATCATCCAGCAAATAGCTATCGCCAGTAAATACCAACTTTTATAAAAACAGTTTGCGCGCCTTGACGGCTTGAAAATGTTTTTAGTGTTAAAAGTATGTCATGCAGCTAAAAAAGTGGACATAAAGATTTTACTTGTCAATCAGTCAGGTGTTAAAAAAATATATTTTGTCTGCCAATTTAGCTAGTTTTTCTAAGTATTCATCCTCCCAGACAGTTAGTGAAGGGCGAATATTTTGCAGCATTTGAGCCAGAAATATTATACGAATAATACGGTCGTTTCCTTTACCAGGGGCTAAACGTTCCATGTCTAACAAAATTTCAGATGCTTTTTTTGCAACGGTTTTACCACCTTGCAATAAGTCTCCTAACTTTAGTTCAGATGATTCACCAAATTTTGAATCTTTTATTTTACGATATTTAATATGCTGTTCAGAAGATACATGTTCTCTCAATCTGTGCAAACGAAAAGTCTGTGTTGTGTTTATTAAATTTAGGAATATGAATTCCTTGTAAGTTTTTTCCTGATGAATCATTCGAACCTCCTTAAGACTGTCTTAGAATATTAATTTAAAATTGTATCGGAAAACTTGCCTTCTTTTATATCAAACGTTTCTTCTACGTTGTCGTTTTTTCTTCGTGGCCTCAAATTATAAAGTTGAAAACTCATAACCGAGACTTTGTTTAAACAAAAATCTGCAGTTTGTTAGCAGAACACGTTGAACGGTTTCCACCCAGTTGATTTTGATTATTCAAGAATCCTGATGCTGCCACATACATGTATATCTATTTACAGAACGTTTATTCCGTTATTCGTAGATCCATTATACAAAGATCATATCAAAATATAATGGTTAAAATATTCCTTATTTATTAATTAATGCAATATTTAGTCTTTTTCATTTTACATGTTGCTTACTTTGCAAATTACATATCGCTACCTCAGTATTGGTTTGCTCCTTTCTAATGCCTTTTCCTATGTTTATGGAGCAAACCAATACTGAGGTAGCGATATGTTGACTATTGTCTGCATACTTTTGGCTTATACTGTAACAGTTTGCATAGTACATGTGTATGGGAGTGCCAGTTATATAGACTTGATTGTTGTTGTGTACTTAATGCATTGATGGGGGACGGAGACCAAAAGGCAATCGATATAAAAAATAGAAAACAACAAAAAACAAAAACTTACTGCTAAAACGAAGCGATGAATGTGGCTATTCACAATGGCCCGAAGTAAGAAAAATGTGCTAATAAATATGTATAGAACGTTTATGTCTTTTAATGAAACAAATTGCAATTGAAAAATTGCCATTTTCACTGGAGTAAATGTAAAACCATTTTGATGATACATATACATACTTATGTATGTAATAAGCGTTTTTTGACATTCTATAAATTTTTGTTTTATGAATTTATAGCCATTTATATGTCTTGTTGACGATTTTAGAAAGTCTTGGCTAATTTTCGTCATTTTCGTTTTAACGATTTGCCAAACACATATTGGGGCCCAATTCAGAACTTATGTGACAAACCCAAAAAGTTAAACCCCGTTCTGGATCCGACCGGGAACTTGTTGAGATAGCCCATCTACAGATTAGTGCTATGAAATAAGTTCTTCCCAAGTGGGAAACTATTGGGAATTTGTTGGGAAAATCTAACACGGATTCTTAATCGTATTTTTGCCAATTTCCGATAGAGGTGATTGTTGCTTACTTTTGTCCCTAGGGCAGGTTTAGCAATTTTGGATCAATATGTATTAGGGTTTGCTATATAAGTTATGAGTTAAGTTATGAGTTTAGTAGAAGTGTATGGGCTTATATCCAAAGAAATTTAATTATTTTTGGCTTGAGTTCTATTTTTTCAATATAAGCAGGAAACGCATCGGGTACCAAATACGAGTTTGCGTACATCCCAATTGGGAATCCAGTTGGATCCCAAATGTGTTTGCATTGAAGTTCCTAGTCGGGATATCCTCCATACATTCTAGCATGTAGATTTAATTTTTATTAATTCCAATACAGCTCCTTTTCGATACACATATATATAGCGATAAAAGTCGTTGCGCCTATTTAGTTTCATGTCCTTCAGATAATTTCGAGGCACTCTGAAAAAAGTTGCAGCAATGTAATTATAAACATCTCCAAAAATAGTAAATTCTTTAAGAGATTTTAAGAACTTCTCATAAGTTATAAATTTCTCAGCACTTAAGTTCATTAGAAAACTGTTCGTAATAAGACTTCAAAAAGCTTTCTTCCTCAATAAGCTGTCCTTTTGTTAGTCAAATATTCAAATACAATACCATTAAAACTTCGATTGCAGCTGCTGAGTAACGACTGAGTTGAAAGTCTACACGAACTGCATTTTTTCATGAGGATTAGTTTTTAAAAACAAAACAATACCATCCCAAACCTCACGTTGGCAAAAGACGTTGGAATATTTCAATGAAGGATTTACCATATCATACATTTTTCGTTATGAAAAGTTGTAAGGGCCCAGAAAAATTAATACCAGTTGTATAACACAGCGCTTTGGGGGAAGCAGTTACTTTGTGTAGAACACGCTTCAGTAACACTCTAATTTTCGTTTTATTTTGTTTCTCCAAAGCCAAGCTGCAAGCCCTTAGGCTCAAATTCACAGTTTTTAATTAACTAATGCTGGTATTTACGATATTTATATCGCTGATTTAACCGGCGAGGCAATGTCGCTCTGATTGTGAGATTACATGTGTTACAATATCATCATTTTGTCGTCAGCGGCTACATATACGTTGTCGTTAATGATTATCTATTTTGTCACAAAAATATATGTTTTTAAATTTTTACATAATCATGGAACGGATTTCATTTAATATTTTTAGTACGTAAATTTAACTTTATACTGACTTGCTTGTTTCCGTTTCATTTAAATTATTGATGTCGAGGACTTACTTACCTGGGACTGTTTAATTCATTAATGTTTATAAGTTATCGCCCTTGTCACCTTGCTGCAGCATTACCTAAAACATCGACGACAACACGTCATTTGTTTGATTGAATACTAAACATAAGGCGTTGTCGCCCATATTGTCCTTAATAAAGTTTGATTGAAGACCAAATGTAAGACATTGTCGCAAATAGCAAAATATTGTCGGTCATCTTCTGTTCAATAGAGTGTGATTGAAGACAAAACGTAAAATATTGTCGCACATCTTGTCATCAACAAAGTTAATTGAAGACAAATCGTTACACATTGTCGGTCATTTTGTCTTCAGTAAAGTCAATTGAAAACAGATCGTAAGACATTATCGATCATTTCGCCCTCAAGAGAGTGGGATTGAATACAAAATGTAAGACATTGTCGGTTATCTTGTCCTCAAACAAGTTAATTGAGAATAAATAATTAACAGAGTGTGATTGAACACAAAATAGAAGACATTATTGCTCATCTCGTCCTCAGCAATTTTGCTGGAGACAAAGTAAAATACTGTCCCTTATATTATCCTCAATATAGTTGGATTGAGGATAAAATGTAAAACATTTTCGCTCATTTTGTCCTGAATAATTTTAATGAAGATAAAACGTAAGAAACTATCGCTTATCTTGGCATTAAAAGTGTTTAATAGAGAACAACAACCGTTCAGATTGTCATGAACGACTATTAGAAAACCTAATCGACAGAGGACAACTCGTAAACGAATCATCGACGACAGTGTCGTCTAAGACGATCTGCCCAACTGGGAATATATTCTAAAGTTTTTCTTTATCTTATACCTATACAGTTAAAATCCGTCCACATTGCCAGTTCCGAAATATGTTTTCGAACATGTAAACATTTTAATAAGTTCTTTATATATGACCATTTTTTCTTACTTCGTGCCACTGTGCTGTGCTGTCTAACAAACTGACTGTTTTACGGGGCAAAAATACAAATTAACAGACAGACAGAAATATTGGTTGGCTGGCTGTAGCCGTTTTTAAAATGCCAATAAGTTGCATATAAAATGCCTGCTTTAAAGCCTGTTTTTTGCTTATTTTTGTTAAACTTTTTATACAATATTTTTTTTTTATAAATTTTGTTTAATTTATACTGACTTGTGTATGTTTCTCCATCTGTTTAATTTTATGCGTGTATATAAAGTACAATTTTTTTCTGTTTTCCAGCTTTAAAACGAAACAAAGTGCTTTTGTTTCGTTTTCAAGTTAAAAGTTTCTTGATAAAATATAATATTTTTCTATACATATTTGCTTTAAAACAAAAACTGTGTTGAACGTTATTATTCTAAGCGATATAAAATTTTTTTGTTGTTTGATTTTAAATATAATTTAAAACATCAGTTGTAATTATAAATCTTAAAACATTTAGTCAATTTTTTATTAAAATAAAAAAATAATGTAACGAGAGATACTCGCATATTCTTGCAAAAGAATTGTTGTATATATTAAAAATACTAAAGAAAATCTAAACTAAAACTAAATAAAAAATACTAGAGATATAAACAATTTATTAGTTTTTAGTTTAAATGTTAATTTTTATATTAAATTCACAAAGGAAACAGCTTGTTAAAAAAGGCAATTCTGAGATATAAAAATTCTAAATTCTAATTCATTGCAAAGATCTAAAAGATTTGTAACAAACACATCACTAGCAAAAGAAGCAAGATATTTTCATTTGGCCTACTCTGACAAAGTTGACTCATAAACAAGTCTGTTTCCTCTGTGCCTTCTAGTTTTGTTAATTTAAATAATTTCTAGTTTATTTCCGTATGTTTTTGTACCATTTTTTTGTATTCTGAATAATGTAATTTATACAAAAAGTAAATTGAAATCCCAAAAAGAAATCTAAAAATTCTTTTTTCTATTGTGATATAAAATTATTATAAAAAAAATTTAATTATAAAATTAGTTTTAATTTAGTTTATAAACTGTGTATAGTTAAACAACAAACCAACAATGAAAAAAACAAGAAAAAATACATAGCAAAAGTCATCCATAAATAAAAATAAATTATATAATAAAACTCCCATATACTTATTCTTTTAACGCTGCACTGTTTGGCCATAGTGCATGTAATACAGTCTCTGAAAAATTACGTTTTATTTAAATTTTATTTTCCAAAAACCAATGTTCTGCCTTATTTAAAACGTTATACAAATTGCTTTGATTATTTTAAATAAAATTATTTACAAATTATAAAATTTTTACTCAAATTAGTTATTCATATTGAATTTAGTTTTCATTTACTGTAATATTTAAAAGATACAAATGTTTTACTTTTTAGAGATTTTCAGGTTTTTCGTTTTTATTTTGTATGATTTAAAGTTTAAGGATTATTTAAATTTAAGTTTGTTATTTAGCTTAAAATAATTATTATATAAGTTTAATATTTAAAACATAAAAACTCATCTTCAACATATTGCAAGAGAGAATACAGTAAGGAAGGAAAGAATGAGAAAAAATTATATTGTTTTGAAAATAAAACGAAACCAAATGAACTTTAACAAAAAACTATAAATGAATTGTTTTATTTAAAATATAAGCTTTTAACTTATTGCGGCCTTAATCAAAGAGCTCAAAGTCAAAGCAAACGCAAAAATATCCATGTTCTCCGATTCATTAGTCTGTGGTAGACCCATTCCATGACATTGAGATATCTGATCAAGTATCCTTCACTAATCTCTGATAACTCCGATAGGTCGTTTAGAATATGATTGCCCACAAAATTTTTGCTTGACGATATGCAAAGCCGGGCACTCTCGAAGAAGAAGAAGGAAAACCATCTCTTTCCTACCTTGTTTACGGCAGCTATGGCAGAATGCATTGTAGGAAAGGCCTAGCATACTTTTTTATCCATTTTCAATTGTAGCGGCAAAAATTAAATTTTTTAACTTTTAAGTTATGAGTTTAGTCGAACTATATGGGTTTATATCCGAAGAAATTTTAATTATTTTGGCTTGAGTTCGGTTTTAATTTAATTTTTCAATTAAATTATATTTTTATTTAGAGATAAATGTGAACCATGTAGACAAAGAAAATGTTTGACTGCGCGGAGGGTTGAACTGACGTTTCGATATCTCCCGCTAATCTCATCAGAGCTCTTAACTTTTGCTATTAAAAAAAAAACACACACACAGACGGTTCGATTCCTAGCACTTCAACGGCATAACATTTTTGGCAGTTATGTCGTCAGCTATGAATGTTTACATTTTTTTCCATGAAGTTTTCAAGCTGTGTAGTGATAAAAAAATGCATTAAGGAAAACGTGATTTTTTTAAATTAGTTATAATTAAAATTTTACCTAGACAGATTACAATACTGGAGATTTGAACTTCAAAAATTGTGTAAATATTTTAATAAACATTCAAAGTAATTTCATTATTTTGGCTTGAGCTCGGTTTTAATTGAATTTTTAAATTAAATTATATTTTTATTTAGAGATAAATGTGAGGCATATACCAAAGAAAATTTTTGATTACACGGAGGGTTGAACTGACGTTTCGATAGCTCCCGCTAATCTCTTCAGAATTCTTTTCCGCTTAGACCACTCGACCAAAGTCGGTGGTTTGCAGTCAAGAGTTGAATATCATCTACTTTTAATCAATTCATACTGTCACTCTTAGAGCTGTATTTCATTTGATAGTTATTAATCTGCACTTTTTTCTTTGTCTTATGTTAAGATTCTTTTATTATTTCTCTATTCTAGTATGAATTATCCCTGATAATCAGTGTTGCCAGAAAAGTTTTGCCTTATGTCTCCAATTTTAAAAATTTTGTCCCTAAAAGTTCCCATTTCAAAAGTAAAAATCTCCAATTTTTTTCCCAAAAATATTTTTTATAATAAGCACTTTTATTCAATAAAAATAAAATTTTTAAGTCCTCTGCGTATTTTATTACGTCTAAATAATAGTATTATTTGGATTTAGCCATATATGAACCTAATGTTTACATAACATGTAATATGCATACGAGTATTATGCATTTTGCACTTCTAATTAAAAGCAAATTGCCAATTTTTTATTCCACTGTATAGTACAACTAACAACTTTTAATATTGTTGAATTTGAATTGTTAAATTTACGATTAAAAGTTAATGTGTTCTTTAACGAGAAGTTTTGTATGCCGAACTTGAGTTAAAGTACACGTTAACTTTTAATCATACATTGTGAAAAGGGCCGTCAATTCACTTTCTCTCTAGGATAAGGAAACATTTTTTCTAAAAGTAATTGCGCAGGTTCCGGTAGCTCTTCATGAGTTTCATGGAGTCTCCAAGTTAGCAATAAGAAATTGTTGTCGTCTGAGACCACTATTTCCCGGTTAGTGGTCTGAGGTAATTTTTGCTCGTTAACAATAAATGGCGAGTAAACACCGCCTAATCTCAGGAACTATTCTTCTCTTTGACGTATCCACGTGAGATGCCAAAGAACGGTTCTGGCCCTATTAATCTATTTTTGGCTCCTCTGCTGGTTAGAAAGTCAGCCCACTTCTTCCGGCATTGCCAGGCACGCAGAATAACGTGAGTTTATATATCGTAGTTCATACGTTGACAACACGAAAGTGATTGCTACAACTTTTAAGTTGAAGATATTACATTATAATTGAAAATCTGAGAAGCAAGGGGGTACAAGTGCAAAACTAAAAAAATTAGTTAGATGGAGGAATCAGCACTTAATATTGATATTTATCTCTCTAAACAAATTCAGACCTGTATTATAATCTTAAAAAACTGTATGTATTACAAAGCCAAAAATTAAGTATGAAAATCATATTAACAAAAAAATTGTTTAAGCTTAATAACTCTTTTTGCACTTGCACGCCTTTGCTTCTCAACCCCTTAGTTACACTGAAAGCATTACCAACCACGAAATAAAATAACTGAAAATTAATTAGTATATAACTTAGTGTCCACACTTGATGAATTTTCATCATAACATTGTAAATTTTTCATTCATATCAGTACATTGACGTTGCTGAATTTATATCTTGATGAATCATATTTTCTTCTTCGTCCTACAGCCAAGATCGAACATTTGGACCTTTATATGGATAACAATAACCACCAAAAAAATATTAAATATTTTTATTATAAGATTTATTTAATAATTATCACAAAATTTATGTTTTTCATTAAAAAATATTTATTTCTTATAATTTGCACTAATTCTAATAAAGAAAATAAACGATCAAGTAAAAACAACAAATAAAATGACGTTTCATATCATAATATATTTATCTGAGCTTGAGCTCTGATGAATATATCATAACTCTGATATAACATTAATAAATTGAGTCTATACCTGATGAACTTTTATCATGATGTCAATTTGACATTCATCAGGATATAAATTCATCAGGTGTGGACACTATGTAATCAGGTATGTGATGAAAAATGATTTAGACACAAAAACGATTTGAAAACGATAAAAGATATGAATATATTTGCTATAGTGCTTTTGTCAATAATTTCCAAATTTGTTTTTAATAGTTTTCTAAATCTTTTCTGTTAAATTTCTTCTCACAGTTCTATTATATTGGTTATATTTTATCTTCTCGTGCACTTTTGTAAAGTCAGTAGTTTGAGTTTGGCTCGAAACTAGTTGTCAAAATCGGTCGGAATTCGAAATTCATCACACCTTTTCAAAGCAATCGTATTGAAATTATTTTGAAAAGGATCGTTTTCCATCACCCACCTGAATGTGAATTAATTTCAGTTGGTTTATTTTGAGGATAGGCATTTTTTGAACGATTTACATTATAAAATTTTCTGCGTTCCCTGAAAAATAATACAAAATTAGTTACGTGTTGTTAATATATCGCCCGTACTATGTATTTAATTCATTCCTCTATAAAAAATTCAGCATTTTGCAGCGAAGCGTATCGTACGACCATGGTTACGAATCTAAACCGCGAATTTTGTACATTCAATAGTTGGACATTATAGGGACGATATGACTATCGATATGTAAAAAATTTTCATCGAATCTTTTAAGCATTTTTTTTGCTAGTTCAGCTAAATACATATTGTAAGCAAATTTCTTTAATATCTTTTGTTCCGAAAGTGATAATAGCTATTATTCCTCTGAACATTCTATACCAAAATCAATTTCAGCAGAGTGGTTTGCACACACGTTTGCATTCAATAAAATGATATTCATCAATTGAAATACTATTTTAAAATAATCGAAATATATGTAAGTGGAAAAAATTAATATTTATTAAAAGTGCTTATAATGAAAAATCCCCAAATCCTCCCCCACGAAAATCTGTCCACAAATTGAAGTTGAAGTCCCCAATTTGGGGACAAATCCCCTCATCTGGCTATACTGTAATTACAAGTACTAGGGTGTGTGAATCTTTGCTTGTTCAGTTTATTTAAACAAGCACATCCTTTAGAGCAGAGATGTGCAAAATTTAAACTGTGATTGTAATGCTGCTTATTAGTATTAGTGAAGAAAGCGAGTTTTCCCAGCTAGCACAAAGTCAACCGTTTGAAATATGATGCTGCATTACATTTTGGTTTGCAATATAAATTCCCAAACGAAAGATTTTATTTTATTTTTAAAAACAGGCAGTAGTTTTTACTTTTTATTTTTTGTCTCTAATTTTTTTGTTTTCAATTAAAACATTTTTCACTCTTGAGGAAAAATTGGCGCAAACAGAATAATGAAAAATGACCCCAACATTTTCCATTAAAAACAACAATAAATATTTAGGAGCCATTTTTCCTATTTCGAGCAATTTTTAGTTTGGCGCCATTTTTCCTATTATGTGGCTATTTTTAATTTTTTTAATTTGGGGGCATTTTTCCTCTTGTGGGACCATGGGACCATTTTTAATTTTATTAGGTTGAGGCCATTTTTCCTATTTTGGGCGCCATTTTTAATTTTGGTCCTTTTTCATAAGAATGATAAATGGGAAAAAATATGTATACGAAAAATAGCCCCAAATTAAAAATGTCGCCGAAAATAGGAAAAATTGCCCCATAATTTGTATTGTTGTTTTCAGTTCAAAATTTTCGGGTCATTGTCTTACATAGTGTCTTTTAATGATATATGTACATATTCATGTTGTATGTTACCAAATGCATTGTTTATAATAAAATTTTTTTTTCGCATATCATCAATTGGATATGAAACACGAGTGTTTGCTGGATAACTCTTAATGAAAAATGCTTATACATTTTTTATATTTTTTTATAAATTTTTTCATTAATCCAGCAAACACTCGTGTTTCACTTCCAATTGATGATATGCGAAAAATATTTTATTATAAACAATGCAGTTGGTAACATACAACGCCTTTTATGTTGTCAAATATTTAAGTTAATATGTACATACATATATCATTAAAAGATATTATGTAAGACAATGACCAAAAAGTTTTGAACTGCAAAAAAAAATAAAAATTATGGGGCTATTTTTCCTATTTTCAGCGACATTTTTTTGGAGCTATTTTTCCTATAAGTATTTTTGGTCATTACGAAAAAGGACCAAAATTAAAAATGGCGCCCAAAATAGGAAAAATGGCCCCAAACTAAAAAATGAAAAATGGTCCCAAAATAGGAAAAATGTCCCCAAATTAAAAAATATAAAATGAAAAACAGCCAAAAAATAGGAAAAATGGCGCCAAACTAAAAATTGCCCAAAATAGGATATAGGATATAAATATTTATGTTGGGGCCATTCTTCATTATTCTGTTGGGGCCATTTTTCCTCAAGAGTGAAAAATGGCCCCAAAATTTTTAAATTGAAAACAACAAAATTTTTTGGGGCATTTTTCATAAAGCCAATATTATTAGAGGCAAAAAATAAAAAGTAAAAACTACTTCTTATTTTTAAAAATAAACCTTAGAGCAGTGTTGGGCAAATAGATAGGCTGTGTGTCTCATACACAGTGCACGTGTGTTGATGGTAAAAGACCCTTCAGGAAATGTCGATAGTAAAATTGTACTGATTCACTATTGACTTTGTCACCAGTACTACTGACTAATTGTACCCAGGCAATGTTCTGTGCTATAGACATTTAACATGTGTTTGTCATTGAGATTCCACTGCTGACCTCGGAACTGTTGACTTACTGTCGACTAGGTGGTTTTTATGGGACCATATGGAGACAGTGGTATCAGAGATTCACTAGTCCATTTTAATGATTATAGTCAACACATATGAAACTTTTTACCAGCTAAGACAACTATATTAGATTTTTTATGAAAATTTTTGGTTTTCCGTTCAGCCGCGCATATTTTCAACAAATCAAAATAACCATAAAAAATCGTTTTGTAGCTGTTAAAAGCTTCTCTTCTCATTAAAGCTAACATAAAAAGTGTAGACGATTCGTTGACAACGTTACCAAAAAGTCACCAAACTTGTCGACAAAACTGGCGACTTGGAAACACTTGGCCCCTGGCTTTCTTCAGGGAAAAAACAGCCTATAGTCGCGAGTATAGGAAATTGAGAGAATGCCCACCACTGCCTTACAGCCATATTCATAAATATTTAATATAGGGTAATAAACTACTTTTAAGCAAAATGAAATTGCATTCATAAATGTATATTACATGAAAATTTTAAAATAGTTTTAAAGATGGTATGCACCTACTATAAACCTTCAATAAATTCATATCATTAAAATATCAATTTTAACTTCAAATATCTTTGCAAATTTAGCACACAGAAATATATGATATGCTTTAAATCAGGGGTGCCCAAAAGTTCCTTATGGAAGAGTAAACACCAATACATTTAAATAAAAACTAATTTTTATTCAATATTTTTTGTTGTAAAGACCAATACATACAAAGAAAAAAGAAAAAAATATTTCACATATTTATTTGTGGTTGCTTTGCACTTGCGTGTATACAGTGAAGAACGGCAAAAAAACTAATAAGACAAAGTTGTTTGTGTATTTCGTATTGCTAGTGCTGTATATGTGTATTAAAGCACACTGCGTATACATAGCTAAGTGCTTTTACAAAGCACCAAGCGCATAGGGCTTGGGCAACGCTGCTTTAAATTAAAGCTTGAAGTCTTGGCTATAAGCGTTTGTTTAAGTATGTTTTTTTTTTTAAATTTGATAGAATATGCCACTAAATTGTTTTAAGTTAACCCTGCTGTTAGGTTAAAAAAACTTACGAATCTTAGGTATAGGACCATTTTGGTTTATATAGTTTTTTTGAACTATAAATGCACTAAAATATGTTTTTCGACATTTTAATTATAAGTTAGCACCTATTTGAGATTTGTGGGATAGCTTCTGACTGAAATTACATCATAATTTTCTGATTGTGCTGCATCTACGAGCGGTTTACCAAAAATCTCATCTGCTAGCAAATGAGGGACTTGCAGCTGCTGCAAATTTAAGTGCGATAGTAAGTGCATCATATGCTGCAAATTCATATGCAAATTACAACGAAAAATAATTTGCTAATCATGTACTGAGAAAATTTAAATTTTAGCACTTGTTTTGTAAATTTTGTTCATATCAATAAATATGAACGGACCAAAATGGTCCGAACCTAAAAGTTGTAATTTTTTATTTTTTTATCTTCCTTTACATCATAGATTATTAAAAATTTCGTAGAAGTAATTAGATATAAAAATACCACACTAGGTAACGTTTTAAGTTGACATGTTGAACCGTTCCGTAGTTAAAGTGAAAAGAAAAAAAATTGACAAAAAATGGTCCAAACCTAACAGCAGGGTTAAACAAAATTTGCAACAAAATTAGCAAAAAAAAAAAACACCATCAAAACACATAAAAGCAAAAAGGAATGTTAGTGATGTAGAAACAATCAACACAAATGAAAATAGGCTCGTTATTCGAATACCTTATTCATACATGATATAAAGAGTCGTGTGAATTCTTTTGTAATCATTTCACTTTTTGGATTTTACTTCATAGAAAACTTGTATTAAATAAGTTGAGAAATATAGAGTGCAAAAAAACTCAGCTTACACGAAAACAACAAAAAAAGCTATTAATTTCTTTCAATATCCGGATGAAATCATATTATTTTTATTGCAACACTAACTACAAAACATGGTTGTATTGCGAGTATCGAGACCTAAATTTCCTTAAAACACACAATGTCTATTGTAGTGTTTATGAATACAATTTTATATTAAACAGTTTTTAGCCTGAAACTGTTCAATAACAATTGTGAGTCTTAAACCTAAAATAATTTTTTTTATGAATGTGGCTGTTAGAGTTTAACAATTAAGTTATGAGTTTAGTAGAAATGTATGGGCTTATATCCAAAGAAATTTAATTATTTTGGCTTGAGTTCGGTTTGAATTAAATGTTTCAATTAAATTATATTTTTATTTGGAGATAAATGTTTTTGTAACGGTTATATTTATTTATTGTATCTTCAATAAAATTGAACTAACAATAAATAATCAAATCTTAACTCTAAAATTTTTAATTTTTAAGTCCAGCCAATGCCAGACAAAAATATTTGTTTTAGCGGTTGGTTCTTTGGATGTATACGTCTCTCGTGCTCTGCTGAGAGCAAGAGTGTCCCTCCTTCTCAGCCGAGTGTGGCCTCTAAAGTTAATGATGTTTCGGGCTAGGGGATTTGGGTGCAACTCGAGTTTTTTATGTATCTTGTCAGGAGATAAATGTGATATGTGGTATTTAGAGACAACTGTGAAAAGTATCCTTTATCCTTAAATATTCTGAAAATGCTATTTAATTTTCTTTATTTTTTTAGAGAATGTAGCCAACTGACATGTCTTTATTGTGAACAATTTTCAAAATAGGATGAAAGTTACAGTTTTTTTTATAACTCGATAATTTCTATGAAAATGTTATAAGCAATAATAGGATATTTAAGGACAACGGATACTTGGGCATTTTAGAGGCACTTGTATCAAGAAGCTATGTCATTTTTAATCAGTAGTCGTTAAGAGGAGACCGAAACCTTTCGAATAACATTAAATTTATTAATATTCAATGACGCGTTCTAAAGTTATTCAATCTTCAATATGATGAACTTTTCTCAAAAATGTCCGAGATCCTCAAGTTTAGAGGCCTATAAATAAAAACCATAAGAGGTATCTAAATAATTGTAACAGTAGAATATATTTGTCGAATTTATTTAAAATCGGAGAGGTTAAAGTTCCAGACCGTGCCGAAAACTCTTATTTTTACTCGTACATATATAAATTTGAATTTTTTTTAGTGCATTTTAAATTTTTAATGCATTTTAAATTGTTAATGCATTTAGACGTAAATTTTCTGCAAAATTTGGCAAGTATTCTTAAAACTATGGCATGCGATTATGCTGTTGGTACAGAAAACTTATTATGTAGTGAAACGACTCAGCTATGTTTTAATTTCTATACTTGGTACACCACTAATTCCAGAATACATAAAATCTTAGTTCATGGTGCTGAAAGAATAAAATTTTTCTGTATCTTTGCTTATTGCACTATGTGTCCAATTTCAGTTTTAGCGGCAAAATTTCAAATTTTCAACTTTCGCTTTTTGAAATCGGCATTTGTTGTTTGCGTGAATTAAACAAAAGAAACTTGTAGCTGTGGCAAAAATACAATGCTTTTTAAATAAAATAAGCAAATTAAATGAAATTTATTTGTTGATGGTTATTAAGCAATTGTCTATATGCATTTCATTGGCGCTTTTACCAAATCGTCAGTAGACTTCAACCACAACTTTAAACAGTTACAAACCTCTTATTTTATGCACAGACTTTCAAAAACCATTTGAGAATTTACAAACGATAATATTTTTGAAAATCACAAAAAAATAAAATAACTTATACAAACCCCAACAAATATTTTATATTCGATATGAACCTATTTTATTTTTCTACACCTGTATACTACACTTATTTTATTTTTTTGTGATTTTCAAAAATATTATCGTTTGTAAATTCTCAAATGGTTTTTGAAAGTCTATGCATAAAATAAGAGGTTTGTAACTGTTCAAAGTTGTGGTTGAAGTCTACTGACGATTTGGTAAAAGCGGCAATGAAATGCATATAGACAATTGCTTAATAACCATCAACAAATAAATTTCATTTAAAATATAATTATGACAATATGTCAAATAATAAATTTCTTATAAGCAAATTAAAGTAAAATAGTTTTAAACAAAATTAAATAAACTAAAATAAAGACAAAAAACATCAATCCATTTACAGTGAATTTTTTCAATTTATGTCCAATACCACAATACGTGTTCTATAGCTCAGAGCATAAGCCTGTACATAAACATATTTCTGCTGTTATTCTACCGATGTTATTTCTTATGTTCGGAAATAAATATTGGGCGTGGAGACGTGCAGTAACACTTCGACGACGTGAATACCAAAACATTGAGCCAGTGTGCAACTCAGCTTATATATAAAGGGCTGTTAAAGTTTACATTTTTTAAATTTAAGTTTTCAAACTGTTGAGTGGCAAAAAATTGCAATAAGGAAAAAGTGATTTTTTTTCAAAAATTTTTTTATAATTATAATTTTACCAAAATGGGTTACATTATTAGAGGTGTGTAGTTAAAAAAAGACAAAGAGATTTTACTAAGTGTCAAATTTCCTGCTTTTATTAGTTCATGTTTTTTGTGAACTTGCGAAAAAGTTTTTTGACTTCTGTGGTATAGAACTTACGTTATTCGCTTTGCTTCGAGGAATGATATATAAATGCAGTTATTTGTTGAAAGCTCAGGTTTCATGGCATACTGCTGAGCAAATAATTTTCTCTTTTCTAGAAACATTGAAGCTTAAAATTGGCGAAATGTTCGATTTATGGATCAAGAAGAAAGATATAGAAGGTATATGGAGCTATGTCGAAAGAAAAATTTAAAGTGACATTTCCGATGATATTAAAAAAACAATTCGCAAAAAATAAGCAACTTATTCGTAAAGTTTAAACAGGCATAAATTTAAATTTTTTGAAGCATTTACATATAATTTTAATCACACTTTCCGCCGAAGTTGAGGTTGGTACTAAAAGGTTGCGCTCATATTGTATTAAAACTGCAGAATTTTTTATTTTTTTTTGAAAACTATGAATGGTATTGCATGTCAGCTACACTCCACAAGATATTGGTTAATTCTTCCGAAATAATAGAAACTGTCGTTGTTTCCGTTGGATGTCTGGGAGAAAATGCATCAGAAGCGCGCAATAAATTTTATAACAAGATTGCATTGGACATTCTAGGAAAGATTCCAGAATACATAATATATTAGATATGTTTCATAGAGCTATGGACACTTCAGATCCTTTCATTTCAAGTTTGTGTTTGAGTGAACGCATGGGTAATTCGAAAAAAATACGGATTCCTCGAGAAGCTATTGGACTTCTTAAAAAGCCATTCTCGTTTGAATTATGAAAAAATGTTTCATTCCATACACAGAGAAAAAAAGGAAATTTAAGTTTTTAAATGAAATTTATTTGCTGGCTTTTAATCATTGTCTATATGCAGCATTTCATTGGTGCTTTACCAAATCTTCAATAGACTTCAAACACAATTTTGCAAAGTTACAAATCCTTTATCTTATGTACAGACTTTCAAAACCAGACTTTCAAACACCAGCAAATAAACTTCATTTAAAATAAAATTGTGACAATATGTCAAATAATAAATTTCTTATTGGCATTTTAAGGTTAGAATAATAATTTTTTATTTAAAATAAATATGAAACAATGGCAATTTTAAGCCAGCAGCAGTAAATTTTCGCTGTTAATTCGTTTTTAGTCGTCTACAAGATGACACATCTAAGAATAAACAACAACAAGTCACACAACTAGGCACAACAGTGAACTGTATCAACTGAAAGCAAATTCACACTAGGGATGGGCAAGTGAAAAAATATATCGATCTATATATATATATATATATATATATATATATATATATATATATATATATATATATATATATATATATATATATATATATATATATATATATATATATATATATATGTATATATATATATATATATATATATATATATATATATATATATATATATATATATATATATATGTATATATATATATATATATATATATATATATATATATATATATATATATATATATATATATATATATATATATATATATATATATATATATATATATATATATATATATATATATATATATATATATATATATATATATATATATATATATATATATATATATATATATGTATATATATATTTTCGCTGTTAATTCGTTTTTAGTCGTCTACAAGATGACACATCTAAGAATAAACAACAACAAGTCACACAACTAGGCACAACAGTGAACTGTATCAACTGAAAGCAAATTCACACTAGGGATGGGCAAGTGAAAAAATATATCGATATATATATATATATATATATATATATATATATATATATATATATATATATATATATATATATATATATATATATATATATATATATATATATATATATATATATATATATATATATATATATATATATATATATATATATATATATATATATATATATATATATATATATATATATATATATATATATATATATATATATATATATATATATATATATATATATATATATGTATATATATATATATATATATATATATATATATATATATATATATATATATATATATATATATATATATATATATATATATATATATATATATATATATATATATATATATATATATATATATATATATATATATATATATATATATATATATATATATATATATATATATATATATATATATATATTTAAAAATCAATCGGGATCGTTATATATCGAATAAAAAATATCGATATATTGAAATATCGATATTTTTGCAACAATGATAATTCATACGTAGTCCTCATAATTTTTTTTTAAATAAAAAAAGAGTTAAAATCCAAGATCCTTACTGTTCCACTAATATTTCATGGAACATTCATAAACAAAATTACACCATGATCATAAAAATCCGTTTTAAAACAAAGATGTTATGGATGTTTAAATTTCAAACTTTAAGAATGTAGTGAAATATTTGCCGTTATAAAATCACTTTACAAAGTGACCTAGAAAAACCATAGGTATTTTCTTTCTCTATGCGCTACAACCAAACAGAATTGGTGCATGAGATCCCCTGAATAATTTTAGTGTAGCACAGTGTAATGCACTTTATAAAGAAAGAAAAATAATGTTTTTACGAAATTAACAATAAGTAAATTTTTTTGAAAATTTTATATATTAAATTTTTTGCAAACAAGTTAAGGGACACAATCAGCTAAGGCCGCTACAAACGGGACCAATCTGTAAGTATGTTATTTAATCCAAATAAAGAAAAAAATTCCAGATCGTATTATAAATGGCATTCTCTTCCTCTCCGCTATTTATGATCCGATCTGGAAATTTTTTTCTTTATTTGGATTGAACTACAAACTTCTAGATTAGTCCTGTTTTTTATTTCGTACTTAAAAATTTTTAAAAGTAATTGTCAAGATTTTTTCGTAAATCAAGCTTTTTTAGTGTTCCGTACACCAAAAGTGTAAGGCACCCTATTGTTTTCGCTACTTTGTCCGTCTGTCTGTCTGTCTGTCTGTCTGTCACAGGTTGTTTTCTCGGGAACCGTAAGAGCTACGAAAATTTTAGCAGAATATATAAAACTTTGACCGCTACAACAACAAATACAAGGTGGCACAAAAGTAATCCTCCTAGCAGAAAATGCTATAAAATTTGCGATTGGCCCCTAATGTCAGTTCTGTTTTGACATTTGTGTAGTAAACACATGCGAAATACACGTTAATAAACAATGTTACGCTACACTGCTGCAGAACGCGGAATATTGGTGACTATTTATTTGACCAATAATCGGTCGGTGACTTTGGCCCATTGTGACATTGAGTAATGAGGCCCATTTCCATCTTAGCGGCTACGTAAGTAAGCAAAATTTACGCTTCTGGGGCACTGAAAATCCGCGTGTAACCCACGAAGAGCCATTACACCCGCTCAAAGTCACTGTATGGTGTGCTGTTTTCGCTGGAGGAGTCATCGGACCTTTTTTCTTCGAAGACGTCGCGGGCCAAACGTTTACTGTGAATGGTGAGCGCTACAGAGCAATGATCAACGAGTTCTTTTTGCCTCAACTTGATGAATTGGGATTGGAAAACATGTGGTTCCAACAGGACGGTACAACGGCACACACTGCACGTGCCACAACCGATATGCTGAAGGATGCATTTCCCGGGTGCCTAATCTCCCGTTTTGGCGATTTGCACTGGCCAGCAAGATCGCCTGATTTGACCGCTCCAGACTTCTTTTTGTGGGGCTTTTTGAAGTCGCGGGTTTATGTCAACAAGCCTCAGACTCTTGCAGCTCTTAAAGACAATATCCGTCAAGAATGTGAGGACCTATCGCCGGATGTTTTGGCCAAAGTGATGGAAAATGCCATAAAAAGGCCTCAAATGACAATCAACTGTGGCGGCGGCCATTTACATGACATCATATTCTCGACTTGATGTAAAAAAAATTAAAAGACCAAATAAAAATAATCTACAAGAAGAATCAAATTTTTTCATTTGTTTTTTAAATTACAGCCAAAAAACATCGGAAGGTTATTTTTGCGCCACCTTGTATATGACAGTTAAAAATTAAAGGGTGTTCTATAGCTAGGATCGAAACATGTTAAATTACTAATGTAATATACAGTCATTTATATGGCTCCATGAAAAATGGCCCCAAACCAAAAATGAAAAATGGCCCCAAACTTTTGTATTGAAAAATACAACACAACTTTTGGGGCCATTTTTACTAATTTTTGGGGCCATTTTTCATTTTGTATTTTTTTAAATTGGGGCCATTTTTCGTATATTTTGGGGCCATTTGTAATTTTTAAATGAAAAATGGCCCCAAACTTAGTAACGCTCGAAGAGCGGCTCCACTGAATAAATCTCGTTGCATAGCCGGCCTTTGGCCGGGCTTAAAGGTTTTTTCCTCTAGGTATATCGAAAGGCGGCTTCGCTTAGTAAAGATTTTTGCAAAAACAAAAAAAAAATTGCTAAAACTTAAAAAAAATTAAATTAAACAAAAAAGCTAAACGGAATAATTGCCAAAATAAAAAAGGGCAAAAACGAAAAGGCATATATGGGCATTTCCCCCCCCTTACAACTACAATTTAGAGTTGAAAAAAAACAACCGGTTATAGTACGCAAGTAAACAAAATAAAAATATGATGTTATGGAGCTCATGTTTCAACTTCGATAGTATAAACTTCTTATAAGTATGATTAGGAATTTAATATAATATCATTAGTAACGTTACGTATAAAGCAATATCCAGTCAAAATTTTCAAAAAGCTCAAAAAAAGGCAACACTTTTTAATTTTGGGTACAACATGAAATCACAACCAATTTTAAAAGACATATTATTCTAGACTATTGTTTTTTTTATTACTTGTAAAGCAAACTAACAAAAGAAAATGAGTAAAAACGATATTGACACGTTAGTTCACAAGTCCCTATTGCTAGAATAAAGGAAGAAATAGTTCGAAAAAATAAATAATTTACCCATATTGATCAAAAAGTAAAAAAGGGCTAAAAATTAATTGTAAAGTGCTAGATTTACGAGTTATGTTGTGTGGAACTAAAAATTATATTTCGCTTTTTGAGTAACTTAAAACGGGCTAAATCTTGCACGAAAAGGGCTAAGTTGGCATCCCTGTAACTTAGAATAAAAATGGATAAACTTTTTAGTTTTCAAATAAAGATTTATTTGTTGTGGGTTGAGCAATGTCTATATGTGACAGCGCATAGAGAAAGGGACCTATGGGTAAAAACGATAAATTTTCACTTTTTTTGCTGTGGACAACATCTGAGCATCGAATGAGACCGATCCCATGCCCCAAAAGTGTTCCCTCCCAGAGATATGCGCGTTTTATGAAATTGAAGTCTACGATTATAAGCGCAAATAGAAAGGGACCTAATGGTAAAATTTATTTATTTTCATTTATACAAAGGTGAAAACTTTGTATGTCCGCTTAACAAAAAGTTCAATTCAACTGACTCACATCTGGAAGTATCGACAAGGTGTTGTAAATATCGTATAATCGCATTGTTTTAATTTTGTGAATGCACTTCTTTTTGAATGCACTTCTCGTAGGTAGTAATCAAGCATTGATATTACTGAATTCGGACCTTTTCCAATGGAATCACTTTCGTCAATACAGAAGATGTGTTGAACATTTTGACGTTCGTTTGTAATTCCGAAAATTGCTGTTTTGCGACCTGGTTTAAAGTATGCAGTTCCTTTTTGCTGTGGACCCGACGGAAAGCTAACATTTTGAGCATAATCCATAGATATTACTCGATAATCCTCCTCTGGAATACCTGGATACATGGCATTTGGATCAGGCTTGACTAATGTTCCCAAGTCGTTATAGTACTCTCGCTGAGTGCTGGCAGATTGCAAATGATCAGAATACACCTTCAATGCTGCTTCTTTTTCAACTTCAGTAACGTTCACTGTATTAACAGCATCTTTTGCAAGATTTCGACACAATTCGCACAAATCGTATGCCGGCTTCATAGTGACGATGTCGGGACAATATTTCTTCCACAGCGTTTGGCAAGTGCGAAGTTTTACGATTTTACCACCCGGTTCGACGCTGTTGGTGTATCTAGTGTAAACAGAAGTCTTACTTTCAGTAGTTGGAAGTTTCAATAAACGATAATCACCATGATTTGGTTGACGTCCAGGTAAAGTGATAGCAACAGTTTCAGCAAAATGGCAGATAAATGAAACAATTTATTTTTTTTCCAAAGCAGTTAAAGCATCTGTACGATTAATTTTATTCGTCATGCCATGTTCGCGTGGATAAACACCATTTTTGTCGTAATGATCGATTAGATTTTTGTAGCGTTTAATTCCCATTGTATACAGGAAGAAGTACATATCACGGCATATCGGCAAACTTCGAAAATAATATATCTGATTGTACCGTTTCTTCATAGCTCGCGATCGATCACCAACTTTTGACCTGAGCATTGCATCGTCACGGTGAGCTGCCAAATGTGCGAGAATAATTAAATCTTGGGATTCCTTATCTAAATTCATGAAAGACGTACGAAAATCCACAGCCATCATCTTAGGGATCACTTCATTGCATTGATTTGAGCAATACGGAGGTATTTTTGAACCATACAGTCGAGCAACTACCTTTTCTTCGCGTAAATCAAGATCAGATTTATCAAGGTACATATTATTGGTATCATCTTCAGAGTCACTATCCGATAATTCTGAGAAGTGATCGTCATCATCCTCGTCATCAGGGAAGCAATAAAGTAAATCTACTTCTTCGAATTCGTCCACCATTTCATCCTAAAACAGTCAGTAAGAATGTTATTAGTTTTAAATTATTTTCGCAAATAACATAATAAGGTTATGTGAAGAAATTTTCGTACTAACAGAGTGATATTCACGATTTAAAAGAATTATAAATGAGTATTTATTATAATTCACAATTAATAATTTCAGAAAATAAACCTGGATTCGAAAGGACGCGAGCAAAATTGATATCAAACTCATGGAAACAGCGCGCTAGGTAGAAAACAGTAAAAACCAACTACACAAAACAAGAGGTAGACACGACCTACTCGCGTTTTCAAGGTTGACCAACACGTTCCTGACGTCATGAGATGTGTCGCTTTCAAATGAGACCGATACCAACACGCTCAGTGATGGTACACCAAAGATACACGTATATAAATCCTTAAAATGGCTCTCCTGAACAAAACCGGTTTTTACCCTTAGGTCCCTTTCTATTTGGCGCGTCACATATTCATTTCATTGGTGGCTTACCATATCATCAGTAGACTTCAACTATACTTTTGAAAAACTTGAAACCTCTTATTTTATGCATAGACTTTCAAAAACCATTTGAGAACTTATAAATATTTTTTTTGAAAATTACAAGGGAATAAAATAAGCGTAGTAGGCTTAGAAACTTATAGAAAACCCAACAAACAATTTATGTTGATATGAATCTGTATAGTCATTGCTTAGCCCTCAACAAACAAATCCTTATTTTAAATGAAATTGGGCGAATATCTCAAATAATAAATTTAATATTTGTACGTAATTATTATTTGAACTGAAAATGTGTATAAGTCGGAAGTTATTATTATTCGGCTTAAGTGCACAATCATTGAATTAATGTAAATTCAAATTATTTTTAAGAGTGGAATATTAGAATATCTAATTAGACTAGCAGAACGGATTAGTATTACTAATTTGGACAGCCGCTACGCTGTCACCATCAGCGTCCTTTGTTCGCTTTTACCACGTTTGATCGTGGATACTAGTATTAATGAAACATCAGCTATTTAACAAAATTTTGTGACGAAATAGAATATGAGTTATCTTATTCCTTTAATCAATATAGTTAGCCGAAATCTCAGCTTCTGATTCTTTATTCCAATTTTTCCAACTCTTATTTTTATTTTTGGTTTTGCTTGTACGTAAGCTCCGCCTACGATAAATCAAGCTATTGTTGTTGTACATGTTTTAAACAGGTTATCTTTATGTAATAATGTGCATTCTGATTTTCAGTATTAAAATTTGCGACGGCATCCGCAAAAAGGTGAATGTGTGGTTTCTGCGGTCTAATTTTGACACTTTCTGTTACCAACGAAGATATCTTAGAGCGTATCAGCAAAGTAGGGTTGCATTCAATTTCCTTCACAAAGTATGGCTCCCAAACAATGTATTAAGATGTACAAAATTACGAATTTTCAACTGTAATGCAAAATCTGTTCTGCTCTATAGCTGCACTACGTGAAGTGCCACCATACAAACCCAAAATAAGTTGAACGTATGTGTCAACCGCTGCCTCAGCCAAACACTACACATATTTTGACCGCAGTGGGTAGCAAATGAACAGCTCTACCTGCTGGCTAATTGCCAAACTATGGAAATTAAAATCCGCCGACAAAGATGGCCCTTAATAGGAAAATTTTTACGTAGATCTGACCTGCTCTCGATTGGAGCCCCCAAGGCCACCGTTTACCAGGCTGACGACGTAACACAAGGCAGAAACGTTACCACGATTCTCTTTGCACCTTTTCAGTTTGCCTCTTCAAAGCAATGAAGCTGTACTGATAATTCTCCTTATCTATGGGCTCTCTATCATTTTTCGCTTTGCTAAATAAACTTCGTCATTGTATTCCGAGATTTTGCCATGTGGGCTTGATACTTAAGACGAATATAGCAGAAAGATTAGTGAAAATAATTTTTCTTAAGTTTTCTTTAGCTGATTGAAACTTGAACTTCCAAAGGTTGTATGCTTTGATTTGATACATCGGTCATCTCAATGATCATCATACTTACCCTGCTGATACGGTTTTTCTAAAGATTAACGTAAAAACGCTCTCGGCGCAAACATGCCTCGGCTTTTGCCGTCTAGAATCTTTGGCGCTATCAGAAGACATAAGAATCATCAATATTCGACATTGGTTTTGGCATTTTGTTTGATTTAATGGAATTTGTATATGACAACAGACCACATGCCAAACAACTCTAAAACTTTGTGTACGATTCAAGTAGTTTTTCCTTAGGTATAAATATAAATATGGCGCCACTGCGGGAGTAGAAGTATTGTTAATTTCAGTTAAACACAGCTAAAATTCAATGTAGATTTATTACCAGTGCCTGTGTTCTTAATCGAAAAGTTTTCGCATCGAGTAATTACGAAACAAAAATTTCCATCGTTTCTCTTAAATGGAATCAAAACTGTTTCTGTATGTCGATGGGAAAACCTACAACGCTGCTTACGTTTTTATTGAAAATATGTTTGCAACTGTCAAAAGTAAAAATGTTAATTAATTTTCAATCAAAATAATTAGTTTTATAAAAAGTGAAATGTTTTGTGAAAGCTTATTAGCAGCAGAGGAATATGACAACCGGAACATGTTAAGGATACACCGAAAACAGCTGAGGGATGGAATGGATCATTTTTCGATTCCGGAAAGAAGATTTATAACTTCTTTTTAAGCAGATCAGTCGCACATAATTTGTTAGAAGAAATAAGTCCACACATGAATAAGGGCATAAGAAAGACATTTATTCCTCAGCCAATTCGTATGTGTACTGATCTGCATTTTTTTCGCGATCGGTTTCTTTCACAGAGATATTGTCCAAGATTTCGTTGTTCCTGTGAGCCGGTCAATTGTTAGTCGATGTCTGCAGGAATTTCCCAATATTTTAGAACAAAATTTCATGGCAAAGTGGGTAGTATTACAGACCATGGAAGAGTACAATTCCATTAACCAAAGGTAATGTACATAGTTCGTTTGTTGAATATGTACAATAAATTCGTGCATGTGTATATTTTCAGATTTTATGAAGAGACTAGATTTCCTGACATTATAGGGGCTATAGACTGCACACACGTTCGGCTTAAGCGGCCAAGATCTAATGTAGAAGGATGCTATTTAAACAGAAAAGGTTTTCACTCAAAAATGTTCAATTGGTAAAGCATGACCATAAAACATTAGTAAAATTGTGTACAACATTTTTATTTCTTTCAGATATGCAATTTTGATTTAAAGATTTTAGGAACTTTCGCGAGGTTTGGAGGTGGCACACATGATGCATACATTTGGGAAGCTTCCCGTATTAATGCATTGCCGATACGATCACGGATGTGACGATTTCAACCATGGTTACTAGGTAAGTATTCAAGATTACTGTAAGTTTTAATGAAATATTATCACATTATTTCTTAGGTGATTCTGGTTATCCCTTACGACCGTGGATAATGACACCTTATCGTTCTAGCTCAAACATAGATGAAATACGATTTAATACCATACATGCAAAGGAAAGAAATTGTGTAGAATGACTCAATGGTGTACTAAAGTCCGTGTTTTGATGTTTGCAAGTAGGCCTATACACAACCCCACAAACGGCGGGAAAAATTATTAATGCGTGTTGCGTTCTACACAATTTTAGATTGGCTCATGACTTAGACTATGATGGTATTATTGTATTAGATGACGAAGCTACAAATGATTCCTCAAATTAAGCCGAAGTTCAAAGTTCTGTACTACTTCGTACGGCGTCTCGCATACGAGACCGATTGAAAGACAGATGTTCTCGTTACAATTAAACTCAATATATAATTTATCTAAAACATGATATTTTAGTTTATTTGATTTAAAATATACATAACAAGTTTTAGCTAATGACCTATTAACATATCGAACCTTTGATGCAATAGAGTCATAAATCAAAAATCTTTTTTGCAGAAAACAAGTTTAAAATTTCTCTCAATAGTTTAGTATAAAAGATGATTGTATGAAATTGTTATACAATATAAAGAACAATATGATGATTTATTCCGCATTAGTACGTAAAAAGTTACGTTTTTTCCGTTATGACTCTATTGCAGCAAAGGCAAAGGCTTGTTATGTAAACAAATTTCACTCGTGAATCATATGCATACATACATTTGTAGATATCGATGACTTAATATAAGAAAAGCCTATCTCAAATTTTGGTATTTTACAGGAGAACAAAAAAACTTAACAAAATCTTAATTATTTACACAAAATATTTTTTTTAATTTCAATAAATCCGTTATTTTGAACTGAAACTTACTTAGTTCTTTATATAGGATGTAATTACATGCTAACTACCAGAAAACGTTATTTCGAAAAAAAGAAACTTCGAAAGAGATTCATCTTTTTTATATTAAGTCATCGATATGTAGTATGTATGTAAGTATGTTAAATAAAAAACAACATGTTTATTTCATCTTAAAATGCATCAAGCAAAATAGTATGTATTTAAAAATTTTTATTGGAAAATTAATCATACACAAACATAACGAGGTACATACCATAGGGTACAGAGGCCAAACAGAAACTTCAAAAACCTAAGTCTGCTGTCAAAAACCTAAGTCTAAAGATGTATTAGTAGAACATTTTGTATTAGTATTGGTTTAAAATAAAAATTTCCCCACAGTACTAGAACCGCACTTGGTTATAACAAAAAGTATTCTAAACTATTTATATATTTTATACATGAATTTTTAGAAGTTTATGCAATTATTGTTGCATTAATTAATGAAAATATGAATTTAGAATACTTTTTAATACATTCGAGCTCAAAAAATATTGATTTGCTAAAAATTTTTTGCAATTTTTCTATTTGATACCAAAAATTTTTATCCCAAAAAGGAACAAAAATACAATACTGTTCAATGAAAAATAGGGTTGAAAATTTCAACACACGAATGTCAACAAAATTAAACAAATATTTTAAAACTACAGCAAGAAGAAATATAAAATGTATATTAAAACAAATAAAAAAATTAAATAAATACCATATTTACACTAAGCAACTTTGTTGAATGCAACTCTCTTTTTTCAGTGAGAAAGACAGAGAGGAAATACAAAATGTATACATTTCTATTTCAAAACTCTCACTTAAAATGAAAATTACATGCAACAAAGTTGCATAGTGTAAATATGTTAAAAACTAAAAAGTGTTTGTGCGTGGAAAAAAGTTACGATTTAGTGCATTTTCAAGTGGAAAAATGATAGTCTCTCAAGTGTGTTGAAATGCAAAAATGGTGTTCTCTCATTTTTGTTAAATTCACAATACCTATGTGTGTAAAGAGAGTTGTCATTATTTTATTGACAGTGCGAGAGCTTGCTATCTATGTTTATCAATGGTACATACGTCAAAGCTAATTAAATTTTCCTTCTATTGCACTTAGTTTTTGTAAAATTAATACATTTTGCTTCGATAAAACTTCGACTTTATACAATAATTCAAAATGCATTCTCTTTGATTCTTCGATTGCTTCTTTGTATTTGGATGTGGTTGTTTCTTTCATTTTTTTTAATGGAATGCAATCCTCCTCGCCATCCAATACCTCGATTGAAAACATAGATTCCTAAAATAATGATATGTTATAAAAACAAGAAATGTATATATCGTCCTATAAAATAAAAGAGGCCTATCACAAAAAAGGCCTAAAAATTTTTCAGGAGAGATAAGAAACTTCATAAAAACCAAACTATTGCGATCGCAAAAACTGTTTTTTAGGATAGTATCATTAGTTCAAACTTTATTAATGATGTCACTCAGATAAAATATTTTTAAAATCATGAAAGTTTTTCTTTTTATTAAGTTTCTTATCTTTTAGGAAAAAAAACAGCCTATGCACGAGGGCATAGGAAATTAAGACAATGGCCGCACTGGTTTATATCCAAAGGCACTATACACATATGTATACAATTAAATAGTTACGTTTGAGGATATCCCACTTTCTGGTGTGCAACCGTCTCCATCGACTTCATCCATTGTTATTATTTTTAATATTTCCTCCTCAAAAGGAATTAGATCTCGAGGAACTTCATACCAAATCCCACCTCCAGGTTTGTTCATTATGTTTCTCCTAGTATTCATTTGTTCTTTAACTGCAGCTTTTAGGTCAATCCAACACTAATACATATATACATATGTACATATATAAAGCTAGTGTTTACAAACAAATCATCAATAATATTTACCTTTTTCTACTGTTCTATCCACTCCCTCCCATCGAATTCAGATTAATAGACAACGATTCCCACAGCTTCTTGAAGTTGGTGTTTGAATTTAGTCCAAGTTAGTTGACATATATTCATTTTTGCATTTTTGAAATTCGTTGGTTTTTCTATAATTAAAAAACAAATCTTTTTTAACAAAAAGCCTCAACAATAAAATTTATTTATACATACCTTCTCCATTTTATTCGCTTTTCAAGAGATTTCTTATAAAAAAAGATTGGCCCTAATTGTGTAAATCACATCACCGAGGTGAAGTTTATGTTAAAACAACAATAAAATTGAAAAAATTTCAAATATTTGTTTTTGTTTTTCATACAAATTCTTCACCAAACAAACGTATAGAAATTAAAGCGTTGCTTTACCTATCAAATATTTTAAAATTTGTATGAAAAATAAAATAAATTGATAAAATATTTGAAATTTTGTTTTTGTTCTGTATACAAATTTCACTTTGGTGACGTGATTTACACAATTAGGGCCATTATGTCGCAACCGTTTCAAATTGTGAGTTTTTTTGACATTTGAATAATATTTTTCTCGATTGGGTGCTTTGCAAAAACACATTATTCCAGTTGTGAGATAAAATGACATTTTATTTTTCAAAATAATATTACATAAACGGTTCATTTCGAAAAGTAAACTTTTGTGTAATTTCATAAGATTTTTGTTTCAATACTTACATATATTCCAAGTGAAAAGTTTTTCGATGCGAGAGTTACAGAACATAGGTACAGGTAGTCGAAATTCCTTGAAAATGTCAAATTATTGAAATACATACACAACATAACATGTGTATTTTGATACAAAATTGACAGCCACAAATAAAAAAGAGTAGACAGCTGTGGAATCAAAAGTAACTAGTAAATAAATCTACCTTGGCTAAAATTACTATTTTAGCAACAGATAAGAAAATAGCTAGGCATTTTATTTTTGATAAATAAATTATTGCTGTGAATACAATTCTATTTGTGTACTAATTTTTTGCACCGGAAAATAATAAGCGTTTGTAAAAGTAAGTATAGTAGCAAAAATTTAAGTTCAAACTTAAATACTGCGCTAGCCTAGAGAAGAAATTTCGAACTAGTTTTGTCCTGCTTGAAACAAAAATTAAAATATGGGTACATTGCTACTGAATCCTATCTACACTTAAGTCAGTCGAAAAAGTGAAATAGTACTTGCAACTGGCAAAATTCGATTGGCTACGAATTTGGTTGTAACATCGAATTTATTTGTTCCATGCAATTGAAAGAACTTATAACAAAATACAAGTAAGTCTTTAAAAAGCAATAAAAAGGCAAGAGAAAAAGTTTATTATAATAAGAGTCCAACTGTGTGAAGTTAATGGTGAAAGGCACGAATACAAACGAAATTCTGTCATCTACATTTGCTCACACCCACACACATACACACACACAGACTCACACTCACATATCCCAAGACACCATTTTTGCTGATTTTGGTCCGAAGTCGGTCAGAAAGTCTACACAAGATGCCTAATTCGTGTTCGAAGGCTGTCAGAAAACGTACCGAAAGTCATGTAAGTGATTGACAAGAAACCGGACCTCTTCGTCTGAGAAAGTTCTAAATAATATGCCGGAATAGCTAGGGAATACTGTACGAATTCTGACCAATTGTCTGGGGAAATTCTATAGGAATTTATTACATGTCTGAACAATATCGGAAAAATGTTTGACAAAACATCAGAAAATTTTCCGCTTTGTCTGATACTTTTTACGTCCTGTCTTATTAATATCGGAGAAAAGTTGGAGATAAAATTGAAAATTTATCTGAAATGTCGTTTAAAATTATTCATGCATTGTTCTGCTACTTATGCCAGCTCATCAGAAAACATTTTCGGGTATTTTATAAGTTTAACCCGTGGACTAGGAAGACTAGTTTGTAGCATTAAAGTACGGAGTGGGGTCACTAAGGTCCCCCACACAAAAATGCTTTTTGTTTTGTTTATATGTTGGCATAATAATATTTTTTATTTATTTATTTATTTATTTATTTCTTTATTTTCGATGTCCCATACACAAGACTTAAGTCTTATATTACAGTATGGAACTGAGCATATGTAAATACAATAAATCGGAACACAAAATTAACTTGGATTTAAGTTTGCGCTTTTAAAATATAAAATATAAAAAAAATATAAAATGAAATTTAAAATCTAATATAATATAGTTTCAGAAAGTTAACCAAATTAAAAAAAAGAACCAGCTAAAATAATAATTAAAAAAGAAAATAAAATATGTAACTTGAAAAAATCAAAACCTAAAACCTACAGTGTTATACCATCAGACTATCAAAAAACAATATATGTATGTAAATATATATTCAACGTGAGAAATGACAAAAAATATTTTTCCTAAATTGACGTGCATTACTAATGGTCTGAATTCTATAGGGGATTCCATTCCAGAGACTGACAGCATTAATAAAGAAGTGGTATTTAGAAACCAGAGTTCGATGACCAAACGCTAGAAGTCTTTTACCTCTAGCAAGCGTTGAAAAGCTTAAACGTTCAAAGAGATGTTTAGGATGATGTGTATATATAATTTTATGCATGAACAGTAAAGTGCGCACTCTTACATAATCATCAAAAGTAATGCCATAAAGCAAGGTTACGTATGGGGAAATATGGTCATATCTTCTGAGACCATATACGTACCGAATAATGTTATTAAAGGCCACGTTAAGTTTTCTTTTACTTACGCTATCGCAGCTGGCAAAAAGTTCACAGCCGTACAATAAAATCGGTATTAAATACAATTTGGTAAGGATTATTCTAATTTTAATTGGAGTACAATACTGAGTTTGCCAGAGATTTCTTAACATTGAAAACGTTCGACCGCATGCAAAATTAACGTGATTAGACCAAGTGAGAGTGCTGTTAAAATATATACCAAGATTCTTAGCAGAATGTACAATATCTATGGACTGGTTGTTTAGTGTTAAAATCGGATTGCAATCAAAGTTTGTTAACCTCTTTTTAATAATCAGGCACTTGGACTTAGTAGGATTAATTGCTAGACCATTAGCTGTGGCCCACTCGTAGACACGACCTAACTCCTGATTTAAGGTCCTCACACATTCATCAACGGCAGTATTGCAACAGCTAATATAAAGCTGAACATCGTCCGCATACAATCTAATCCTGCAGTATTCGAGTTTGCCCTGAAGATCATTCACGTATAGTGAAAAAAGGAGAGGACCTAAGATGGAGCCTTGCGGAACACCTCGAGTTAATGACAAAGATGTTGAGACTGAGGTAGGCGTTTCAACATATTGGTATCTATCGACTAAGTATGAATATATTAGACCTGAGGCAGTTGATGCGAATCCAAACATATGTTTAAGTTTAAGACACAAAATGTTATGGTCAACCGTGTCGAACGCTCTGGAGTGATCCAAGAGAACTAAAAATGTAACATTACCGCACTCTACCTGCTGTCTTATATCTTCACCAACATCTACAAGAGCCGTTATACAACTATGATTTTTACGGAAGCCAGATTGCCGATCAGTCAGCATATTATTGGTTTCAAGATATTGTGCAACTTGATTATGGATTAATCTTTCAAAGACTTTGGATAAAAATGGCAAGATTGCTATGGGCCTATATTCAGAATTGGATTTAGGAGTAGGAATAATTTTAGCCAGTTTCCAAATTTTTGGATACTGGTTGGTGGTAAAAATCTTGTTAAAAACAAAAGTTATGAGCGGAAGAAGTTTTGGAATTAGAATCTTCAAAAACCTAGGATCTATTCCATCTACACCAACTGCATTGGATTTTATTGATAGCAAACTCGATAAGACATCAAATTGCCTTACGTTGGTAAAATTGAAACTATTATGTGAGATATCATTAGCGAAATTATAGTAATCAATATTTGGTGCCACATTCGGAATATTTAAAAATTGAGTATTTAGGGTATTAGCATCGATAGCACAAGGTTCTTGGCTACCAGGTTTGCCGATGCCAATTTCGCGAATCGTTCTCCAAGTTTTCTTCGAGTCTATGGCAGTAGAGAACTTCGAGGCATAGTATTCCGATTTTGCTTTTTTTATTAACCCGTTGGTTATCTTGCGTGATATTCTATATTCATCATGTAAATCTGAGGTTCTGAAACGTTTCCATCTAGCATATAGAAAATCTCTGCGATTAATCGCTTGTTTTATGTCGGTAGTGAACCAGGGCTTATTATGCCTATTTATAATTTTTGTTCTTAGAGGAACCACAAGATCGTACAGGTAGTTCAAGTTGTGTTGCAGAAAAGATAGCTGATCATCAACAGAAATTAATCTATATAAAATGCTCCAATCAATTCTAAAAAATTCTTCTTCTAACCTAATGTAGTCAATACTTTTAAAGTCCCGGTATCTAACAAGTTGTTCGGGAACCTTTAACTGAAAATTATACGTCATGAAAATTAGGTCATGATGTGAAAAGCAAGAGGCAGAGAGTTGGTCATAAAGCAACACCTTCGAAATGTCACTCACAAAGAAAAGATCTAGAAGTGTGTTGCTTGTACTTGTAAAATGTGTAGCATTATTTGTGTTTGGGGAACTAAGACCAAGTGTAAGCATGTTGTCAGGCAGGTAAGGGCTTACTAAAATATTTGAATTGAAATCGCCTGTAATAATAACATCTTCGTACGAGACCGTGTATGTTTCCAGAGCGTTCATAAATCTCTCCATACAAATACGGTTGTTTGGTCTATAAACGGAACCTAAAAGTAGCTTCCTTCCCTCACAACTAACTTCCAGAAATAAATATTCTAACAGATTTTCAGAACTGTCGGCACCAGTACCCGTAAAATTGTCTGTAGATTTACTTAGAACTTTGATTGCAATTCCTTTTTTTACATAAATTGCCACACCTCCATAACCATTTCTATCAACCCTCCTGACATTGTAACCTTGCAAAGAAATCGATAAGTCAGTGTACTCAGGCTTAAACCAAGTCTCAGATACACATATAAAATCAACGCCGGAGTTCTCAAAAATAAATCTAAACTCTTCAATCTTAGGTCTCAAGCTCTGGGCATTGATGTGACATAATTTAATACCTCTCCTTTGAGTGGCCAAAATTTTTACCATCAAACCAATCCCATCTCTAGATCGAACCCTATTATTATTATTATTACTGTTTAAAGTGTTCATTGATGTTTACTGTTATATAAGAAAAAGTAACGCACAAGGAGTATATTATATTCTCATTTCTCGATGACAAGTAAAGGATATGACTAACATGAATAATGCACAAATAATTATATATAGTTAAAATAATTAGCAATGTAAAGATGTTACAAAAATGAAAAAGCATAACAAAAATAAAAATTTCAGGCAAAGGCCAAAAATAATATGACGGTGATATAATTGTTATATTATAATTGTATATAATCGCGATATTCACCAGCAGCAACATACCCATCTGGAACTCGAAATAAATTGTTGAGATGTTCCAACTCATCAATAAGTATTGCCTGATCACTAGCAGAAATTTTGACATAAACCAAGCCACGTATAGTAAATGCGCTGTGTATACGATGCTCCTTTTTAAGGCGAGTAGCAGCGCGTAGAATTTTAAAGTTTGTAGACGTAAGGTTTTCATTGACATAAAATTTATGGTCAGAATTTTCACCAATATGCCTCAGTGTGAAGAAAAACCGCGGATTAGTTTTACGCCAACTAGCAAATGTTTTCAGAAAATAGTTCTTATCATAAGGGGACCAAAACTTCACAATTATAACCGCATCTCTCGAGTCTGATGTGTATTTATTATTATGGTTTTGTAGCCGATAAATTGTTTTAATTGCAGGAACCGACGTATTAATAGTTTTGCAGATACTCTCAAAAATTTCTGATAGATTCTCGTTAGTTTTGTAAGGAATTTCGTTGAGTCTTAATTCACAAGCAACATTTATATTTTCTTGTTGCTTAACTTTAGATTTTAAAGCTTTAATTTCATCTTGCATACTTTTTATGTTAGCCACGACTGTTTCCAATTTTTCAACTCTTTCGGTAACATTATGCAGTTCATTTTTAATTCTGTTAAAGCTTTTATCTATCTCATTTATTAAACGATTTTCACACTCACGAAACATAGTTTGTATGGATGTTTGTAATTGTTCAGTTAATTTTTCAAAACGTTTATCCATAATTTGCATGAGCTTGAGCGGTGAGCTTACATTGTGTACATAAAGAGAATCTGAGTTTGTACGGCTACTGGTAGTTGGGGTATTTTCAAGTATAGATGTTTGGATAACTTCTCTTACACGTTTTGGCGCGGGAGCTGATCTTGAGTTATCCATAATATCTGATGTTATTTGTTGCTTTCTCTGTTTCTGCTTGTTAATATTTTTATTATTGTTTTTGCTTCTAAGTTTAGAACTATACATTGAAGTAGAGATTAACACTGCTAATAATAATTGTAATTTTTGTTTTGTTTAAATATTTGTTGTATGTTAAAAATTATGTTTATTATATTTTATTTAATTTTTAATAAGTGTATGTATGTACGTATTTTGGACTGTTGAATGTTAAAATATCAGTAAAGTAAAATACGATTAATTAATTAAATTTCCACTCACTTTCAAACATTTCATGTTCTAACATAAAATGAACTCATAAAATAAGAAACACAAAAATATTGAAATAAAAATACAATTGTTGTTGTCAATTGTTTTATATAAAAAAGAGACCTTTGCTTAAAAACTAGATACTAAAAATAAGAAACACAAACTAAGAAATTAAAATCTCTTTTTGCTTCTGCGTTAGTATGAAGACAGATATTCTATTTCATCATTGGTGGTATAAGGTGAATTAATATGCTATCAATTTCGGTTGCAGTACTCATGTTACTAGTTACTCCTGGAGTTAAGTTCATAGTATTGCATGCTAGCTTACATGTATGTGGAAATGTGTTGGAAGAGCAAACACGACCAAACTTGGCTGTGTACTATTCCGCATTCAAATGAAAAGCAACATCATTTTCGCTGATATCAATATGCTTGTTCTTCAAGTTCCTCAGCCTCGTCTTTCATAAATATTAGGTATAAAATTAGAGTTGTCAATGTCACAATCAGTTTCGGTATCACAAGGTTCCTCATAACTGTAACTCCTGACATTCAAATGGTCTTCTATCTGTCTCTGGGATAAATTTTTGGTCCGATTTAAATTTTTGGGCTTAAAACAACAAAGAAAATCTGCAATGTAAAGTCCCCAAACAAAAAACTACCTTCTAACTACAAATAAATTAATATTAGAATGCTGTTAACAAGTTTTTACATAAGGGTTAAAAACTCAAATATTTATGCACATACTATCAAGAAATAAATGAGAATTATTATGAAAACTAAAAACACAGGCTAGTCCCATATGAATAGATTAATATTTCAGGAAATATGCAGAAAAGTCGTACCAGAAAACTGCCAACTACTCTGCCAAATGTTTGAGGGAATTTTAAACAACTCGATTGATTGTCTGTTAAAGTCTCAGATATTTTCTGCCGTTATAGATGTCATCGAAAAATGTTTCCTGGGTATAATTGTTAAAAATGCAATAAATATTTTTTTTTGCGTTTATACTAGTATGTGTGACTATAACCTTGAAGATAATATAGGACTACGTGGTCCATTTTAGCTAAAATGGAGTAGGTAGGGCATGGTCCTATGTAATGCAGTCATGGACCATGTCATTTGCAAATAATAGCTTCTAGTAAACAGACAAATGTTCGCGTTTTAGCGTCTACAATCGTTAAAACATGAGCTCTTGAGTGCTCCATGGAATAGTGACATAGAGTAGCTTTAAGACATGGACAAGTTCATTTGCAAACAAGAGTTTGTAGTTAAGCGATAAGTGCTCATGTTTTAACAATTTCAACACGAACACTTGCGTGCTCCATCAAATGGTGACACGGAGTAGTTTTGAGAATACTGCGATGTAGTGCAAAGTTGGGTTATATAGTCCAGCCCTTGGATATGGACTAGGCGCGTTATCTGCAGGGAATGACAAAACTGTTTATGTATTTGTAAATGCAAGTATATTCGTGTAAGGATGTATACACTGAATGCGTGTGTTTTCGAATTCCTATAAATTTATTGTGTTTAAATTTATCTAAAATTTAAGTTGAATATTTTTAAACATCATTCAGTTCAGGATGTTAGGATGGCGTAGTGTTGCACTGGCTGACTGTGCAGATTATTAAAAGAATGAACTGATGCTGAGAGCCGCAGATACACAAATTTAATATATACTCGTATATATACTAGTGATGGTACGAATATCAATTTGTAATATTCACGAATGCGAATATCTGATCCCATATTCGCCGAATACGAATATTCAATATGAAATTTAGCGCCACTACATATTTAAAATTTAATTGAAAAAAAATCTCCGCTTGCGCCAATAACAATAAATTAATGTTGAATACCTATAGGTATTCAACATTATTATGACATTCCGATGACTGATTTTGAAATGATCAAGTTCGCACCTGAATTGCACTATTGAAGATTTTTAAATTTTTGTACTTACATACTTTCAGATTTAGTTTTTCCACTCTGTTTGTGATTTTACCTAGTAATTCAGTGTTGTTTGGGAGAAAATATTTTTGCAGATGCTGCAGCCACCTGCGTCTGTGGTTTTCTACATATTTAATTTAGGTTTATTTTCTTTATTTCTGTCGCAATCAAAATTCGAATTGTACCGTGACTCACGCGTGATCGTGATTAAATTAAAAAATAATCACGCAATCGTGCGTGAGCGTGATTTACAATTTAAATACCGTGCGTGATCGTGCGTAATTTTAAAAATGTAATTTTCACGCACTCACGAAATTACATTTCGTAGCTTGCTGAGAAAAATTTCCTCTTTACTACTACAATATTTTGATTTAATTTGCGAATTTTATACGACAGTTCTGATAAGTTTCTAATTTTAGATCCGAGTTTTCTGCGACATGTCGAAAGTTCCTTAAAAGATTCGTCAGAGTTCGTAGAGAGTTTCGGAGTTTTTTGAATTTTCTCAGACAAAGAGGTTCGTTTTCTTGTTAACCACTCATATGGACCGTCTTCGAATACGAATTCGGCATCCTGTGCAGACTTTCTGCCCTACTTCGGACCGAAAGTATGTGTGTCGACAGCAAAAGAAACCCAGTAAAAGGTTCACTGACATGTCTGACATCAGGAAATATGACATCAGGAAAAATATGTTTGTAAGCTGAAGACAACCCAGCACACAAAAAGTCAAAACGTTTGAAATACGATATATCGCTTATTTACTAAAACAGCGTACACAAAGATTTTGTCTTCTATGATATTTCGCACCACGGCGTCACTTACTAAATATTCTGTGTAATACGAATTTTTACGAAATATTTTGCAAATCTGGTACATAAACTAATATTAGAATTTACATAACTTTCATATTTAATAAATGACAGCTTACAAATATACACCAAATGAAAGCTTGGAAGGTTCCCTATAAAATAAAATATTGAGTACCGCTATATTGTCCAGTCTTTAAGATACCGGTGTTTTTACGTAAAAAGCCAGGCGAAAAATGTTTAAAATTCCATTTCACTCATAATGGGTTAATGGCTTCGAAAATATTGGAAGTATTTCATACAATAAACGCATACATTTTAAAATGAAATCTACTCCAGCATGATTTAATATATTATTTAATATATAAATAAAGCTACATAAGCTTTTTTAATGTAACACTGACGATTATGTGTTAAAAATAAAGAACGAAAATACTGTTTATACTCTCTTCATACAAACTGATGTATCGGAATTGTATGGTGTTTTGCATCAAATATTTGAAAAATAATAGGAATTATAACTTTTTAAAGAAATTGTTGTAGTTCGCAGTTGTGTGTATTGAGCGTTACTCGTTTTTAGCATGCTTCAATATTCAGTTTAATAAAATAACAGCGTAGGATTGCACTTCTAAATATTGAAAAGTTTTGCGAACTTTGTTAAATAGTTTAAATTGCAAAAAGTTTCATTAATCAATAATAATGTATTGTAGATTTTTAATTTAATTGCAATTTTTTAGTGTGTAAATAAGGAGTTTATGTTAAAACTTATCGAAGATTATACATCTGAATTATTTTGAATTCAAAATATAGTGGGTTCTAAAAATATTAAATTCGTAAGAAAATATATTGAGCATTACGTTAACAAAATTCTTAAATATAATTATTTATAAATTTCAGGGTGGTAAAAAAAGTTAACAGCAGCGGAAGGACAGAAACGATATGGAGAGCATTATCCGTTCAGAAGTTTCTAATATGCTTTCAAAAAATCATTCCCAAAACAACCGTGATAGTTAATGTAACGCTCAATCCACAAAAATTAAAAAAAATCAAAAAATTTTATTTTATATTAGGATCCATTGAATGAGGCGAAAACTATAACACCTTCTCATATTCGATTTGTGTTTTTGTGGGATATAAAAAATAAAGCTTAAGCTTTCGTCGTGCGTGAGCGCGTGTGATTAAATCAAATTTAATCGTGAGCGTGCGTGATCGTGAGAATCTTAAAATTTGTTGTGCGTGAGCGTGCGTGAAAAAAATATTTTTTCGTGATCGTGCGTGATCGTGAGCGAAAACTCACTCACGCGCACATCTCTAGTTATAACGAAACCTGAATCAGATAGTGCGCAGAAGTGAGTGCTAAAAGTTGTAAGACGTAGATCTGAAAATGTGCAGACCACAATGTTAAATGTCTTAAACGAAATTAAATTGCCGTCGGAAAATGTGGAGACTATTCTGATATTAATCAGCTAATAATATTTCAGAAAATGTGCAGAAACGTCGTACCAGAAAACTCCCTACTCCTCTGCCAAATGTCTGAGGGAATTTTAGACAACTCGGCTGATTGTCTTGTAAGGTCTCAGATGTTTTCTGGCGTTAGACATGTCGGCCAAAAGCATTTCCTGGGTATATACGTCTTTGATCAGATTTTTTAAAGTTTTTAATTTTACACTGCGTATAAGTTACAGACACTTATGCGAATTAGATGTAACGTATACGTATTTTACATACTCTAATTACACATGTTTACAACTTTCGAAAATCTTTTTCGTTCGCTAGAAATTAATGTTGTTTCTTTAGTTATTTCGAACGCTGAACGCGAATCTGCACTTTATCTTTACCATCAGCCTTAGTTTCCGCGATATAGCGTTATGTAAAAGACACTTTTGCCACATATAGTAGCATAACTTGAGAAGGGCTTTTGTTATTCAGTAAAGAAAAAAAAAACAAAATTGGACAAAAAAAATAATCTTGATTCCATGCAAACATTGTTTTTAAATTGGCTCTGTACTTTCAGAGATATCATAAAAGTTTAACCGAAAAAAATAATAATTTTATAAAAAATTTTTAATTTTTTCTTTTAAGAATTCATAAAAAATAAAAATACAACAACGAGATTATTTTTGATTTAGTAGCTTGTAGCTATATGTATTCCAAAAGAATTAAGACCTCTTTAATTGAAATTGGTGCACAACTTAATTTTATTTATAATTCAGTGAGAGAATTGAATTGATAACAATTAAGTTTTCGATTTCTGACTTTGTGTTTGTGTTTGCTACTGTTGTAGGGAAATTAAAATTGTATCAATTCAGTTCTGTCACTAAATAGTGAATAAAATCAAAAGTTGTAAGCAAATTTCAATGAAAAAGGGCTCAAGTCTTTTGGAATATATTTAGCTACATGCTGCTGGACAAAAATCTGCTATAAGTTATTGTAAGACAAATTTTACCGATAAAATTCTTTAGTCGTTGGACAGCTTATATCTTTCAAATGAATAGGCTGATAAAATGAAGGCTTTAAAGTTTGTAATAACTTAGGCAGTTATTTTTAATACACTGGGCGTTGTATGTTGTAGTATACGACCAATTTCACCAATAAAATTATTAAGTCTTCGGAAGGGCCATATCTTCCAAACCAAATCGTCAGTAGACTCCGTCAGTAACTGTTCAAAATTGTGTTTGAAGTCTACTGATGATTTGGTAAAGCACCAATGAAATGCTGCATATAGACACCTGCTTAAATACCAGCATATAAATTTCATTTAAATGTATTTATTTATGTGCTTTTCTAATACAACAATAGAAATATCTTATAGATTATAGTATTAGAATCAGATAAGTTACATAATGTGTTTGACAGAAAGTGAACATTAACTAAAAAAAATAAAAAAGTAAATAAAAATAGTAATAATAATAAGATATAATCTATAGTATTTATGTGTGTTAAGATATTGGACCTGATTGTGTAAGGCGTTGGCGTAAACGCCTAAGTCGTTTTTTGTAGTAGACTAAAGAACACGGGTATTGTGTTACTTTAATCTATTACAAAAAACGACATAGGCGTTTACGCCAACGCCTTACACAATCAGGCCGATTAATATATTTAGTTTAACGGTAGATAAAGGTAGGGTAAATTACGATACGATTGAAACAGTAAATTTTTAAATTTAATTGCGTTGCTAGTATTTTGCAAATAAAGGTATTTTGGCTTTTTCGTCATGATAATTTTATGTAACAGGACAAGGTATTTAAGCATTAAATAATTATTAAATGTAATATTAAAAATACGATTGGAGTAATGAGATATGTGATCAAACCAATTTAGACCATAAATGTAGCGTATAACGTTATTAAAAGTTGTTTTGAGTTTCAACGTGTCCTTTGAATTACACCCATAAAAAACCACTGACGCATATAATAGAGTTGGTAATATATAAGTTTTAGCAAGTAACAGCCTTATTTTCAACGGTGTGAAATATTGCATAGCCCATAAACTCCTTAGCATACTATATATCCTACCACAGGCTTGATGAGCATGATCAGACCAGATTAAACTACTCTTGATAGTTACACCAAGGTTTCTGACGGAGTCAACTGTATCAATTTTAGTACGTCCAAGGAAAATATCAATATCAGATTCAATTTTGGCTGCTTTTTTTTGCCGATGGCCAAAGAAAGATGATATTCAAATCAGTATTTAGATTACTAACGTTAGAGCTAATGGAAGTCTTAGGACTACTAAGATAAATTTGAATATCATCAGCATACATTTGTATACTGGAATATCTAAGTTGTTATGGTAAATCAGTGAGAACAGCAATGGTCCATGTATGGAGCCCTGCGGAACAGCTCTTTCCACCCGCAAAGGATATGAAACAAGACCCTCACATGATACGCTTTGCACTCTATCTGTTAAATAAAATGAGACCAATTTAACAGCAGTTGTAGAAAAACTGAAAATTTTTGATAGCTTCAAGCACAGTATCACATCACATTAGCATAGTGGGTGAACCGTTTCAAAAGCTTTTGAGTGGTCAAGTAATACTAAATATGATATTTTCCCAGTATCTAGGTTACCCCTAATCTTTTCAACAACATCAGTTAGGGCAGTTACACAGTTATGTTGAGGTATGAAACCTCATTGACGGTCAGTTAGTAAATTTTTCGTAATTACGTATATTTGCTTCTGCAAGATATGCTCAAGAACTTATTACTTTGGCATATTTCCATTCTATCGGGAATGTACTTTTGATAATAACACTGTTATATAAATGCGCAATAGAACGTATTATCCAGGGTAGAACTAATTTTATAAATCTAGGATTGATATCATCCAAGCCAACGGCATTAGATTTAACTTTACTAAATCCTGTAAGACATTTAACTTTGAATTTTTCAATCGAGGCATCATATAATGGGACTCGATCATAAAAACTTGGGTCCGGCTGTGGGCATGGGAATGTTAGCAAAAATTTCGTTTAGCTTATTGACATCAACACCAATACAACAACTCTTTGTCTTAATGGTATCAACTGCGTTATTAAACTTGTTTGAGTAGTAGGTACATTTTTCGTGTTTAATTTTTGAAAGTACACCTTTCCTATCCACTGCTCATGATAATCAGGTGTTCGGTATCTCTTCCATAATTGGTACATACGGCGTTCTATTATTAGTAACTTAACATCATCAGTAAACCATGGTCGGGCTCTGGTTCTTATAGTTTTAGTTCTGATTGGAACATGCTTGTTATATAGCCATAAAATAAGATTATTTAGTAAAGTTACTTGAGTTAGACCCCTATTTTTAGCACTGCAAGTGCTATATTTTGTTATATAGGATCAATTTTATAGATAAAATTCTTTGGTCGTCGGAAATCTCATTATCCAAATTATTAGATAGATGAATTATAGGCAGAATGTACAAAATTAGCACCCGTCTTAACACAGTGGGAACTATATATTGTTGTATAAGACCAATTTTAACATTAAAATTCTTAAGATATCGAAAAACCCATATCTTCCAAACTAATAGTCTGATCCACAAAAATGTATAGATAAGTTAGAGCCAAGAATGTAGGCTATAAATTCTGTAAAAATGAGACAGATAATTTTAACACTGTGGATGCTATATTTTATTACATACGACAAATTTTACCGATAAAACTCTTTAGTAGTCGGAAAGCTAATAGTCTGATCCACAAAAAACGTATGCATGAATTATAGAAAAACCTTTAGGCTATAAGATCTGTAAAAATTACGTAGCTATTTTTAGCACAGTGGGCGCTATACGTTGTTATAAACGACCAATTTTAAAAATTTTAAATGCATTAAAAAAATGAAAGTGCATTAAAATTTCAAAATGCATTAAAAATTTATCTTGCATTTCAAAACATTTAAAACGACTACTTCATTAGTATTTTAACTTAATAACAAGTAGTTTCGGAAGCAAATACAATACCATCTTATGGAAATACACACGAGTAGCAAAATTTGAAAAAAGTGTATAGTTAGAAAAACTGATGTACAATTTTTGGAACAATATTACTCTATAATATCTATATTAAGATTCCACAAAAATTTCAAGTATACTCGGTATACTTTTTTTGTAAATCTATAAATATTTAGAAAAGTTTTTAAAACAAAATTTTTCTGTATTTACACTTCTTAACCTTGACTGAACTAGCAAATATATAAAGCAATGCCGTTTAAAATATGTGCTATAACACTTTATCAAAAAAGCTACTTTGTCCGGAACATCCATCATTACCGATTCAATACGCCAATTTTCTCTCAATGTTTCAAAGGCCTTATTTTCTGCACCAGGTAACTTAGTGATAAATAAACTTTATTTTTTAATACAGTAATTTTGATTTAACTGCCTTTTGTTTAAGAGCACTTTTGGCTTAACTGCACAAAATTATCTGGTGTCGCTATTCCTTAAAATCCCTTAGAAATTCGTTTTTTAAATGCACTTTCTTATTTTTTTTTATTTTTCCGCCCCTAAATTGGATTTTTTCCCTCTGTGGACCGGGCGAAGTCATACTACATATAATTAGTTTCCGCACGGAAAAAATTATCACCAAAAAATTTTCAAACAGAAGTGTTTCTAAAATAGAATTGTATTATCAGTAAATGTTCTTTACTGAATCAGTTAATTTTTTGTTTGATCAAAAACAGCAACAAAAACCATTTTTCTGTGTAGTAAAAAAACAAATCCGATGACAGCATACACATAAATAAAAACAACAACAATAATAGCTAAAGCAATGCGATCGTAACAACTTTGTTTACTGAAGATTTCTGAGTGAATCAATTCCTTAATGTGGTTGCGTAAGTTCTCAGCAATTTCTTAGTCTTTAGATAAACATACAGAGTTGAACACATTTAATAAAGTGAAACTTTATAAATGCTTAATGTATACTGATTTTATTATATAAAACTTGCAAATATTAAAAAAAAATGTACAGACCCAGACAAAAAGTTTGTTTGATATATTACAAAAAATCCAGTAAATAGTTTTGTTTGAGATTTGTAAGTATTTCTAGACTAATTTTTTTTTATAAATTCAGACAAAAATATTGTTTAACATATTACAGAAAATCCAGTAACTATTTTTGTTCATGTCAGTAAATTATTTTGTTTACATAGCGTCTTCACGAATCATTGATTTGTCTTGACAAAAGTCAAAGTCGATATGAAAAAATAGCACTAACATTTTTCAGATGTTTTTATGTATGAAGTTTGACAAATGTTAGAACAAAATTATGTCTCGTGAAGACGGCGTGTTAGAATTTGTAAATACTTTGAGACAAATTGTTTAATAGATTTATACAATTTGTTCATTGAAAAACCCGGATTTTTTCAATGGTCGCTAGGATTTAATTAAAAAAGGAAATATTATTTTTTGGTGCTATCGTTTAGAAATGACACGTATAGCTTTTAATGAGCCTTAGCTTTTAATGAGCCTTTTCGAATGAAATAAATGTATCTCGAGACCGGCTAATCTGAACACTACAAGTTTTACATTGTGTTAAAGCCATTTATCCGCTCGTTCAACCAATATATATTTTGTATTGGTCGGACCAAAATCTATTGAGCTACAGACGTTGCAATTTAAAAATGAATGCATTTACTGTATTCAGCCTGCATACACGTGAGGAAACTGATAAATTTAAAGTCACAACAGACACGCCACTGATGCTCTTCATATTATACCGCATTCAACATAAATTTGATCGAATCATCCCCAGAAAAAAGTGTAAAATCAGACAAAAGAGTTTACTACATTAAAAAAAAACAAATTCAATCAAAAACGTTGCTGAATTAGATATAAAAATTTTCTAAAAATGTTTTTCCATAATAAGTAGTAAAAGAATTTATAAATTCAGAAAACCATTTGACGCACCATTGAAAGATTTGTGCAAAATCAAACAACACATTTACTGAAAATAAAACAAGTTGTTGTTGTGGTTTTTAGTGTAAATAAGAGCTAAAAATGAAACAAAAAAATTAAGTGAATTTCAGGCAAATGATTTTCTAAAAAAAAATTTAAAATATAAATTCTTGTCGATTCCATACGCAATTCGAATAGGATCATTACAAATTTTGTAGCAAGGAGTTCAGCTTTTAGACTTTTATTGGATATTAATTGCAGTGATTAAGCCATCAATATTGTTGCAATAAGCAAACATATTGGATACGTTAACTAAAGAGTATGGCAGAAAAATGTCTCAATTGGAATTTGGCTGAGTGAGCTTCCGTACCAATGCATAGTCGCTCATACTGGCACCAGAGTTCCGAACATTATTCGGCTCGTATATGTATACAGCCGAATTCAAGCCAATGTACTCAATAAAGAGTAAAAAATAAATAATAACTTCATTCAGTTCTTTGTTTTTTACGTTGTTGCTTTTCTTTTTAATAATGTTGCGACAATAAGCTCAATTGCCAAATTTCATAAAATGTGAATGTTCGCAGCATCGAAATATGTCTCGATAAGAAGCGCAATTGCCAAATTTCATAAAATGTGAATGTTCGCAGCATGGAACTATTTTCGATATTTTATCGAATGTGTAATTAACATTCATGTGTGCAATAATTGAATAGAAAAAAATTTGCCACGATAGCCTAGTGGATGTGTGCTAATCTGTTAGCCTGGCGGTACCGTGTTCGAATCTGATTGACTGCAGCCTAAGTTACAATTTTAAATAAATAAATATTCCATTTACATTAAAATAGATAAATTAAAAAAATAAAGATAATAATCTTGAAAAATTATATTTTTCCTGCATTTTTGTGGTATCGATATTTCTTCGATATTTGTTCGCTATCGATATGTCAGCGAAACATCGAAATCGAAAGATTTGCTTCCACAAACTGAGCGACGAGTGGGCTCTAGCAGCTTTTTCTCTTTCCGACTTCGATAGCCGTTCTCGAGTGTTTTGTCCGAGAAATGTGTACGCAACATTCGAATGCGATATTATTTTCAAATGTTTTGGTTTGCTGGGACTGATTTAAATGCTGTCGCAACAATAATATAATTTACACATACATAGTTTACAATTCTGTTATGCTAACTAGCTTTTTTCGACCCGGCGATGCGCGGCCTTTAAACATATTGAGAAGAAATCCTGAATGCGTTATTTATCGTCTATCTGGTCTAGCAATATGTATGAAATAATTCTGCCAAAAACCGACTTCGACGCAAAGATCCCATTGAACAGATTGCAAAACAGACGCAATTTTTCGTTAGGTCAAATGCTGTGTACTTCTACTAATTGTGTGTTGTCCGCAATGTAGTACCAAACCTTTCACGTCCTTTCAAAAAAAATCTTGAAATCGGTCGAGAGAAGGCGGAGTTATGCTATAAGCAATACAACGGGCTACCACTTTTTCCGCCCCATTTCCACGTCTATGGGACCAAACTTCAAGCAAACCCTTTCAATCAAAAAATTATTTGAAATTCAGTTCAAAAATGACAGAGTTAATGATGGGAGACCAAGCTTCCCTACCGCTTTTCGAAAAAAATGAAACCCTTAAAAGAAAATCCAAACCGGTTCACAAATTACAGTTAAGAATATTACAGAATAAAACTGGAGGCAAACCCCTTCAAACAAAAAAGAGTTTTGAAAATCAGTTCATATATGACAGCGTTAATCAAGGGGGGAGCAAATTTCCCAACCGATTTTGGAAAAAAAATAATGGGACTAAGCCGCAAGCAAACTCTTTTAAACCAAAACTGAATTTTAAAAATCGGTGGACAAATGTCAGAGTTATGCGTGGGTCACCACACTCCCCCACCCCTTCACCACTTTTTCGAAAAAAATGATGTGATCAAACTGCAAGCAAAACCTTTAAAGCAAAAAAATAATTCTGAAGATCGGTTAACAAATGGTAGAGTTGAGGAATGGGGGCGGCAATTTCCCCAACGATTTTGGAAAAAATTACGGAGCCTAACTGCAAGCAAACCCTTTCAAACCAAAAAAAAAAATTTCGAAATCGATTGACACATGATAGAGTTATGCGTTGGGGACCAAACTTCTCCCATCCCGCCTCATCCCTTTTTCGAAAAAAATTAAGTGACAAAAGTGCTGGGGTGAGGCGCTTTCCCCAACCGATTTTGGAAAAAAATTATGGAACCTAACTGCAAGCAAACCCTTTCAAACCAAAAACAAATTTTAAAAATCGGCTGAAAAGCCAATGACGTTACACTTCGTCATCCATAAGCCAAAAAACTGACAGATGGTACGTTTTTAACAAAAAGGTAATGATATTAGCGATATGGTATGTACAACCACAAACATGATTGATGTTAACTTTTATGCGTGTATTAAGATGTATTGGGTTCCGTAAGCAGGATTTTAGTTGACAGGGAAAAATATATTTAAAATATTTACAAGAATTGATGCTTTTAAGTCTATGTTCATTGGTTTTGCAATTGTGTGCGAGTTTAAAATTTAATTCTATAGGACTTTTGGGATATTTTATATTATACAATGATGATGGCAGTTCTCGTGATGCAATATATTATGCACGCACATATTTTAGTGTAAATTTATTTTATATAATGTGGTAGGTCTGTCGGTTGAACTGACAGACGGACTTAAACATAGTGGGCCTCCATTTGCATTCATCTATGAATATTTTGTGCGTATGAAATGCATTTGTATATACATCGATACACTTACATACATATGTATGTACATATACATATGTATATGTATATTAAATATAAATGCGCACACATCCATAGGTATACATTTAAATTTCCTGCTTATACATACCCTGAAGGAAATGTCGATAGTAAAACTGTACTGATTCACTATTGAGTTTGTCCCCAGTACTTCTGACTAGAGATGGGCCTGTGTCGTGTTTTTTCGTGACACGAACACGCACGACTCAACACGAAGTGTTCGTGACACAAAATCTGATTTTTTTCGTGTTCGTGTTGTGTCCTGTTGAGCAGACTTGACACGAAACTATTTTCAGATTAAAATATGTATGAATGCAGATGCTTGCCGCACAAGATTATTAAAAGAAAGTGTTGATAGGTTACTGTTTGTCAACAAAAATATGTAAATAAAAATACAAATAGAACATGTAATGTTAAAATAGAAGAAAAATATGTCTTTGAATATAAAAAATTTTGTTTTTTTGTTTTTGGAATTGATTTCATTCGTGTTGTGTAGTGTTTTGAAAATTTTGGGCGTGCGTGTTTCGTACGTGTTGGACATCAGGGATTCGTTTTCGTGTCGTGTTGGAAAGTATCGACACGCGATGATCTCTACTACAGACTAATTGTAACCCACACAATGTTCTGTGCTATAGACATTTAGCATGTTCTTGTCATTCAGATTCCACTAGTGACCTCGGAACTATTGACTTACTATAGACTAGGTGGTTCTTATGGGAATACATTGAGACATTGGCACTAGGGATTCACTACTGCATTTTAATGATTCTAGTCAACACATAAGAAACTTTTTGCTAGGTAAGGCTATTAAATTAGATTTTTTATGAAAATTTTTAGTTTTGCGTGCAGCCACATTTATTTTCAACACAACAGAATGAGACAATATAAAAACCGTTTTCTTCCCATTAAAGGCAAAATAAAAAGTTGACAGTGTCACCAAACTTGTCGACAAAAGTGGTGACTTGGAGGCACTTCCCAGCAGAAATAAATTTGGTACAAGGAAGCAGGTAGATGAATTAGAAGTGCTTCGGAGATGCGGAAAAGCACACAGTGCATCCCCTCTGCCTTACGAGGATACAATAACGTAAGCGAGCGAAGAAACTTACCACACACACGATGAATTTGGTCGGCTATTTATGTTTTTTCATGTCTTTTAAGCACGAAGTTACAAATATGGATGCGAGTGTGATTTTTGCTTCGTAATTAGATTTTTTTATTCTTCCATTGAATTGTGTATGAAAATAAATGTGCCTCGATAGCTTAGTGGTTAGTGTTCTAACACTTAATTAGCCTGGCTTCCTTTAGGGTATTTATACATATGCACACATAGCCAGTGTGGATATTTATTTATTTGTATACATATGTATTTGTATGTACATATGTAAAACAACTGAACTTATAAACATTCGCAGCTGTAAAACTAAGATGGCCTTCTCGTTTTTAAAGGCCTGCTTACTAGAGGTGGAAAACTATCGATGGCACTATCGATAGTATCGATATTTATTTATTTTTGTAACTAACGATATTTTTATTCTGCAATCGATTATTATTTGCAAACAATCGATATTTTTGCCGCTATCTATAGTAAATGATCCACTACTATTGCTGTGCAAGACATTTTTTTCAACAATCGTCAGTTAGTTAAATTGGATTTAAAATGCATTTGTCTCACACATTTATTACATTGAAATGTTGAAATGAATTTAGTTTTGTTATTTATTAAACTAGGAAGTGAAGTTTTTTTGTACACACATATTTAGTGCTTTCTCTGAGAAGTATAAATAAAGCTTTGATAGTATCACGGTAGTATCGTCAATATATCGATGGTTTTTTTTAACTTTTGATAGCTTAAATCGATATACTTTTTCAAAATACCGAAAATTTCTGATAGTGATACTATCGATAGTTTTCCACCTCTACTGCTTACCTTTTTCTAGAAGGCCTTGAAAGCAATGATTTTTAAATTTCACCTTTTGCTTATGAAAATGTGTACTTTAGAAATAACAATTATTCTCGTATGAAATTTACGTACAAGGGACCTTATACATGCTGCTATTATGCCGTTTATGCTTGGGGCTGATTAACTTATCCTTATTCCTTCGGAAATATATCATGTCCAATATCTGCACATTTATAAATAAATACTTTGGAATGGAAATACGTAGCTCGAAATAAAAAGTCACATTAACCAAAAATACAGATGCCGCTAAAAAATTGTGAGATTAAGAACAGGTACCTCCATTCGCTTTTTAACAGACCTTCCTTAGAAATTCTGCAAAACAGCCTTTATTAAATGATCTTTTATTGCGTATGCATTGCAGAATAACCAAATGGAAGACCTTCCCCGTGTGTAAAAAATATATGAGAATGTTTTGAGGCGTAGAGTACTTGTTCATCCGAAAGAAGATGTAAAAATGCCTTCTATAAGGCCTCCATACCGTTTCTTTTTACTACTGGGCTAAATTCGCTCACTTCTCTAGAATTCTCAAACCGGTTTTCGAATTATTCGAAAAGCCGGGTTTTTTCCAATTTCCAGGTCTTTAATAACACAAGCCTACGAAATAATATTTTTTTTAAGTTTTTTTTCTCAAACTATAATTATTTGTTGTTATTGTCGTAAAAAAGCGGAAAACGATATTGATATGATTCATATCATAGCACGTCACATTTACTAGATAACGGTATATTTGCGTTTTTCGATGTACACTTCTCTTTAAAGCGCCATCTAGAGTCAAAGGCTGGCTCGGTAAAAGCAAGTGATACTTGGTTTAAAAGGCTACTAAACTACGCGTCGAATGGTGGCTAATTACCTTTCATCGGATAACAAAGTCTGAATTAAAGTGGATCGAAGTTAAGAATTTTTAAAATTTTTAACGTATTTCACCAATTTTCATATTTTCGGAAGCAGCTGTGTGCCACAAAAAATACATAGGTTCATAATTTTATTGCATAGTTTATTCGTTTATTAAAAATGCTATAAAGAAAAAACTAAAACACTAGCATTTAAATTGACTAGCAAATCTGTTACATATGTAAATTCCTTTTTATTTTTCTTTATGTACTGCATTTCTTAAGCTGCCATTACACTGGGTGATATGCGAAAAAAGCTAGTAGGTAGTACATACTAAAAAATGTAAGTGCCTACTTCACTTTCAATGCAAAAAAATTAAGTGTTTACAAGAACTGACATGCCATCAAATGATAACCTAGTAGGCACTAGAATACTTAGTATATACTTACTTTCGGAATGCGAAAAACATAAAAAAGGAAACGAATAATAAGTATGCACTTAATAATAACAAGTGTGCTTTAGAACTGTCTTAAAAAATTAGTGTTTTAGTTTTGTGTTCTACTAGGCGGCTTCGAGCGCATAAATTGCAGTTTCTGACTATACCAAATAAAAACTTTTGTAATCGGTAGTACTTTATTAATGGGTTACAAAGTAATGAGTGGCACTTATTTATATTATTACTATGTTTCAAATTAGAGCTACTACTTAGTTTTTAATAAAATTAGTACATATTCTTTTCATTATCTGAAACTAGTTATAATTTGTTGTAATGTATTTATTAATAAAATAATTAGACAACCACTTTTTAAGTCAACATCTGTTTGTATATGAAAACTTAAACTTGTAAGTCAACAATAGCTGAATGGGTAAAGTACTTGTCTTCAAATCTAAACGAGCACAGGTTCGTATCCTAGCTGGTTAAAAAAAAATATTTGTATACATATCTTTAAATTTAATTTGTTTATTTGACTACTTATTTTGAAGCTTCCAGTAAGCCAACTAGTAACTAGCTAATTGCTGTGATAATGCAACATTTGTACGTGTACGTGACATCGGTAAACAGCTATTTTTACAGACCCCTTACGTAGCAAAAACTTTGTTTACTAGTAGGTAAAAAAGTATATGTAAGTAGTTACGACTTAAATCCTCATATACTTTTTTGCCTACCAGTAAGCAAAGTTTTAGCTGCGTAATAGGTCTGTAAAAAATAGTACATAACTCCTTTATTTCCTAGCTGTTTGCCGATGTCACGTCAACCCGACGCCAAAAACTTAGCACTTGCCTACCAGCTGTCAACAGAAATTTACTGCTATTAACAGTCTCTTACAAATTTCTAGGCTGTAAATAATAGTAAGAATATGTCAATAGCAGCCGCTTACACCGGAAAAAAAAGTGAGCTGTACATTTGATCAGACCCACCTTCTTACATGTATTATGACGTGCTGAATCCGTTTCAGTTCGCGTTATAAAAAATAAACGGTGCTACAAATGTTAAAGACCTACCAAAAGTATTTTACAAGTGTAAATGTTACTGATGGCACAATCTGGAAAAGTTCATCGCATAAAAATTTATTTGGCAAACTACGTCAAATCTCTTATTAGGTGACGTAGGATACCCAATCACGGTATTACTGATGTATGTTTTTAAGAATCCTTCATCACGGAAAGAAATCAATTTCAACAAACTTTTTTCAACGGGACAAGTAGTAATTTGACGGCTGTGTAGTTTCTGTATAAAGATATAATAGTTTTTATCCTCTTCCATCTGAAAAGCAATAAATTTTTTTAATTTCAGTTTTTTAATTTGAATTTCATTTTTACGTTGTAATTATTTTTCATTAGAATCAGTCAGAAAAATTAATAAATTTGGCAGCTAAAAACTAAAACCGAATAATTCGGAGTCTAGTAGCTATGAATTTTCAAGTACTTTCGTTTCGCATACAAAATATAAGTACGCACTAGAATTTGGAAGGTACTATACTCAGCTGAAAGTACTTGACTAGCTAGTATGTACTATTCTTTTCGCATATCACCCACTGTCTGGGTTTTCGTCTGATTTCAATATTTAATTTTTTTCTGAACTTAGTTGAAAATAGAACATATTCTATTTTCATCTAATCTACAATATGAGTTTGAAGTGTCATATTCGTAAAGTTAGCTTTAGAAAGCACACGAAAACTCAGACAGTGCAAAGACGGCATTTGTAAATTTAAATACTATTGTTTCCGTTTTTTCATTGTAGCATTTTTAGTTTTCATCCGATTTGGTCCATTATGGCTTAATTAATTAACTTTCGTAATTTCGTAATCGAATGAACTGCTCAATAAAATTATAAAACTAAGGATTTCTAGTTGTTTGTGGCAAAAAACTGCTTCCAAAAGTACAAAAATTGGTGAAAAATGTTAAAAATTTCATAAAATCTCAACTTCGATTCACTATAACTCAGGCATTTTTTATCCGATCAAAGCCAATTAGGCGCACAATTTAATAGCCTTTCAAACAAGATATCATTTGCTTTTATCCAATCAGCCTTTGACTCTGGATAGCGCTTGAAAAAGAAGTATACACAAGAAAATATAAATGTATCGTTATCTAATAAATGTAACGTGCCACATTTAAACGAAGTTTATACAGTATAGCCCGCTTAATTACTCCACGCTTAAATACCTTTTATGCTTATTTACCTCGAGTTTTAAATCCCCGTTTTTCCTGCATTTTTAAAACAATAGTCCTTGTTTAATTGTCATACGCTCAACCCTAGTCCTTATACTCAACTTTTACTACGAGAACGTATACCAAAGTGCAGGTGTGGCCAGTATAAATTTTATCCGTTTTTCCTTATATTCTTAAAGAAAAATACAATTTTTTAATGCGATTTTGTAGCTGAATATATTTACGAACATTTTAAGTGGTCATAAGAATACAATGTGATCGGGATAACATCTACACCCTATTTTGTCAACATCCTATTATAGCCAATATGTTTGGAGCATTCAAGCAATTCGTTTGTGTGTGAAATTTGCAATATAAGGAGCACAAAATTTAAATCATTTAAGTTATAAAAAATAATTATTATAATATTAATGTTATTATTATTAATATATAAAAATAAAAACATAAATTTACATTACCAACACAAAAACTTTCTTTGGTTATGTAGTCAAATCATAAATTTGCAATAACATTACACCAAGTAGGTACACCTGCACTTTGGTATACGTTCTTGGGGATCTCGATTTTTGAAGGTCATAGCTCATCAATGCCTTGACCTAGGACAGTAGTTAAGATGTACATCGGAGCAGATTTGCACCATCCTCCTAGATCCGGAGTTTCAGCAAAAAAACTGAAGCGGCTTAGGAGGTACATTACTAGAAAATACATACTGGCTACACCTGTATCTGGGTATAAGGACTAGGGTTAATTACCCAATTCGGGTAACTGCCCTAAAAATTAAACTCCTAAAGTAAAATATTCCCTAAATTGTGTACGATTAATTAGCTCAGTACTATTTGACAACAACACTGCAAGTAATGGAACCAAGTTTGCATGTTATTTATAAGTACGTTTGTACGCGTACGCTTTTGTTAGTAGAATGTCACATACAACTTCACAAAAAGCAGTACAAATAAAATCTAAGACAAAAAATTCCATTCTTTATTATTGCTATATCTTTCAGATTTAGCAGATAAACTCCTATGTGCCATATGATTTAACGTTTTTTCATACATAAAAGTTAAGGTATGAATGTATTTAGCGAAGTAATTTGTGCCTCCCGGTTGGCCGTATATTTCAAACATCCTGCAGGACCGATGCATGACAATGTTAAAGTGTCGATGACCTCTTGGTGACAGCTCAAACAGATCACTGAGGACATTTTTGAACAAATGACCGCTAAGTTCATACATGAGAACAAGAGCGACATTGTCACCCATCTTTTCATTAATGACCATGTAAATGACAACATCCTAAAAAATGTCCCCATTACATTTTTTCGCTTGTTTCTTTTGTACACGTGTTCTACAATAACAATTTTAGGCATTTGTTTTATCACCTAACTCGAGGTCTACACGTAACATAATATGTAAGATAAGATTGTCAAATTCAATCGCATAGAGAATTATGTTGCGTGTAGACTTCAAATTAGTGTTAGCTCAAAGTTACATAGCATCTTCACGAGCTATTGACTGTCTTGAAAAAATAGCACTAACTGATGTTTTTATGTATGAAGTTTGACAAATGTTAGAACAAAATGATGTCTCGAGAGGACGGGGTGTTATAAGTATTATTAAGAGAGCTTTGTTATAAGAATTTAATCTTATGAGATTAACTGTCAAAAATCACATGTACACAGAAAATCTAAATTTTATTTTCCATAAAGGAATTCAATGAAATAGTAAATATATTGTCTAGGAACGGACCTACAAACAAATTTGTAAGTATAGACAAAAATATCTCAACAATTTTATTGAAAAAAAAACGTGGTTTCTTCAGTGAACAAATTGTTTAAATCTACAAAACAATTTGTCTACAAATGTTTACAAATTGTAAGCAAAAGAGTTTACTAAATCAAACAAAAAGATTTACTGGATTTTCTGAAAAATATCAAACAATATTTTTGTCTGAATTTATAGAATAGTTAGTCAAAAAACACTAGCAAACATTAAACAAAATAGTTTAGTTAATCAAACAAAAATATTTACTGGAATATATGTAATATATCGAACAAAATTTTCTATTAAGCGTTTATAAAATTTCACTTTGACAAATGTGTTCAAGTCTGAATATTTATCTAAAGACTCTAAAAAAATGAATGAGAATTAACGCAACGACATTAACGAATTGATTCACTCAAAAATCTTCAGTAAACAAACCGCATTCCTTTTGCTATCATTGTTGTTGTTGTTATTTGTGTGTATGTCGTCATCGAGGTTGTTTTTACGACACAGTTTGTTTTTGTTGTTGGTGTTAAATAAGAGTCAAACAAACCGTTCATTGGTTATTTAAAGATTATTTACTGAAAATGCAATTTATTTTTAAACAAACTTTGTTTGAAATTTTTTTGGGTGATATTTTTTTCTGTGTGAGTATTTATTAAAATAAAAGAAAAACAATATTTTTGATAAAATTTCTGTGTTAAATAAATGAATAAATGGGTTTAATTGATTTATAAATTTAAAATTGTGTGGAAAATGAAAAATAAAATAACTAATTATGCAACGGTAGTAAATTTTAGCTCGATGAGCATTTGCATAAAATGAAACCTTATCGGAAAAGTAAAATTTCTATAAAGACGTTATTACTGGGAGTCTATACAAGATAAATTTTTGTCATGATAAATGTCATATCGTTATCAGTGCAAAAACAAAATGCCATTTTTCCAACATCACTTTTGCAAAAAAAAAGAGAAAAACATAAATTAAAAAATGTAATAAAACTATAAAAAAATAATACGTTTTACAATTTGTAAGCTACGCTATTGGGAAACCGGAAAAATTTGGCGTCCCGAAGCTTTCTTCGGAAACACCGGGATGGATAGTCAGAAAACGGGACGGTCCCGGCGCAATCGGGACAGCCCCGTGTTAAAGTTCGCGGCGCTTCAGGAAGTCTGATGAGTCTCAGAGAGCAATAATGAGAAAAATAAATTATTATCGGTGATGAGGACTAACCAAATTTGATAAGGTTGTACAACAGTAATGCGAGAAATCGACATAATTAAAATACTCAGTGATACATTCTAGACCCGAATTTAAAGTACTTGTCCTGCAGTGGTGTCTTTAATACTGCTAAAAATAGTGTGCTTGGTTGACAAAAGATCTGCTTTTACAGTGAGGGTATTTTGCTAACAATTTGTTCAAGCCTTGTGTCATGTTCTCTTTTCACCGGTCACGACTCAGAAACATTTTATACCATTCTCATTTGCAATCGTCACCAGCGTTGACAGATATGGCGATTTCTCGCCAAACGAGGCGATTTTTAGCCTTCTCTGGGGTCCAAATTTTTGATTTGGTGACATGGCGATGTGGCTACTATTTAACAAAAACTAATTTTGGAAAATGGCATAATGTATTAGAACTCATTCCATTTTTCTTATATGTAGCAATTATAATCATTCATGGCTCTTGAATTTTGATGAAAAAAATGTACAAGAAATAATTCTTGGCGATTTTGTCTACTTCTGGCGATTTGCTGCTCTTTTTTGCGATTATATTATAAAAATTTCTATAAAGTAAAAGTGTTATATAAAAACAAATCTTAAAATTTTTAATATATACATATATTAAGAAAAACTGCATAAAATATATTTTGGCGACTTTTGGCGATTTTTAAAATTTATTTGGCGAAATAGGTCTGAAAAGATCTGACAACCCTGATTGGCACACCATTTCCCGAGGGAAGTTAAAATTCTTGTATACTTTCTACTTACGTAATTCGGTTTAATAATTGATTTCCACCTGATAAGTGGAAATATATAACGGGTGTTTTTTTAGAGGTATAGAACTTCGAATTGAAATAAAACACAAGAAAATCGTTTTAATGTCCATCAATTTGGCTTTATTGGAAGGATAATTTTATGCCATTAATGTTTAAATATGATTTCGGGCATGTGGCCGCCGCGGCTGGCTCGAATAAAGCCAATTCTACACGTCCAATTTTCAACCACTTTTTCGAGCATATGGGGCCGTATGTTGGCAATAACGCCACGAATGTTGGCTTCCAAGTCCCCTAACGTTTCTGGTTTGTTGGCGTAGACGACCGACTTCACATATCCCCAAAGAAAATAATCCAATGGTGTCAAATCGCACGATCTTGGTGGCCAATTGACAGGTCCATTCCGCGAAATTATGCGCTCATCCAATGTTTCCTTCAATAAATCGATTGTGACGTGCGCTGTGTGGCATGTAGCGCCGTCTTGTTGGAACCACAACTCATCCACATTCATGCCATCCAATTCGGGAACAAAATAATCGGTTATCACGGCTCTATACCGGTCTCCATTAACGGTAACTGACTCTCCAGCATTATTTCGGAAGAAGTATGGCCTAATGACTCCACCAGCCCATAGAGCACACCAAACCGTCAGTTTTTGTGGATGTAATGGCGTCTCAAGGGTCTCATGTGGATTCTCTTCACTCCAAATGCGGCAATTTTGCTTGTTGACGTAGCCATTCAACCAAAAATGAGCCTCATCACTGAACAAAATTTTGCGATGAAAATCAGCATCGAGATCAATCTCATTTTCGGCCATTCACCAAAATCACGACGCATTGCATGGTCTCGCGGCTTTAATTCTTGCACAAGCTGGATCTTGTAAGGTCGCAAGCCAAGATCTTTACTCTTTACTCTTCGGTGCGCACTGTTCGACGTCTCTGCGGATGCGTATTATCACATAGAGTAAACGTAGTGCGAAAACGATCCATGGTTAACCGAATTAATTGCTCTGATGGACGATTATGTCGACCATAAAATGGACGGAGCTTGCGGTAAACTTCGCGAACTGAACCATTATTTTCGAAATAAATTTGCACGATTTGCAAGCGTTGTTCTTTTGTCAACCTGTTCATGATGAAATGGCAAACCAAACTAAATATTAATCACTTGACAGCTGACAAAATGGCCGCCAGTTAAAAAAGTGATGCCAACTTAAAGTTCTATATATATATATATATATATATATATATATATATATATATATATGTATCTTGAATTAAAAATATTGTATTCCAATGCGTAAGAGTATATACAATAGTGGAGGCCATTCTCTCAATTTCCTATGAACTCATCACGTACACTATGTGAGAGTCACAGCCTATACTTAGGGTATTCAATCGGTTAACCGTTAATCTATTATCCGATTATCCGATCGGTTAACATAATATTGTCTATTTTCGATTAACGATTAAACCGGTTAATATCAGTCCATTAACAGATTATTCGATGTAACAAAATGTTTAACCGACTTCAAAAGAGAACGAAGTTATCAATTAAAACAGTATTTTGTATTTTTTTTTGAATGTTTGTACATGCATAACTCTGTCATTTGTCAACCGATTCTCAAAATGCTCTTTTGTTTGAAAGCGGTTGCCTGTAGTTTGATCCCATAACTTTGTTTTCGAAAATCGGAGGTAGAAAATTTTCTCCCCCTATGCATAACTCTGTCATATGTCAAATGATTTTCAAAAAAAAATTTTTTGTTTGAAAGGGTTTGCCTCCCCCAGAAATATTGATTAGAGCATAACTCCTCCATTTATGAGGAGCATAACTCCTCAATTTAGAATTAAAAATCGGGCTGACTTAGTGGTAGCCAACTACTTTTGCCAATGATTTAATAAATAATCTAAGGACTAGATTCAATGATAGACGAATTCAAGTTTTAAATATACTCATTTTATACCTCTACTCAGGAATATTTCCTTTTTACAGCAGTGTTGCAGGATGAGTCAGATGATGAAATGACAACAGAAGAAACTATAGATAGTAATACAAAAAATCTTTTAACAGAATTAAGCGAAACAATTAGAAGTGTTAAGAATTTAAAAAAATTTAAACAGTACCCTAATGGCATAGTGAAAGATTTTATATGTTTAGCGAAATCCAGGAAAATTACTGAGAAATTAGATATTCTGTATTATGGATTGCATTCGATCTCTCCAACATGTACGATAAGTGAAAAGATTTTTTCAAGTTTAATTTTATCAAAATTAAAAAAAAAAAAGAATTGCTCAAATCCTAAACATTTAAACCAAATTATTCTTTTAAAAGATTATTTTTGAACATCTCTTCAAACTATTGCAATAGGTAATAAAATGATGTCACAAGCTTTTTTATTTTCTAATTAATACATATTTATAAATTCTTTTATTTTGCCTGATTTAGTTTAAGAATTTTTATGTTTGTTATGTTATGGGTTTTTTTTTTTGCTAATAAACACAAAATAATAAATAATTTTTGCATTTTTATTTATTGAAATTAGTTAATTTATGAATAACACTAGTTCACAAATTTTCAACTTTTTGCGATCACCTCAAAAATGAAATGTTTTCTAAGGTAATTTGGGGTCATTGAACATGAATATGATATTCGTATATTTCTCTTAAGAACCGTTTTCGAGATATTCGCAAAAAACGTGTTTTTTTGCAGTTTATAAGGCTGTTTCCAAAAATCTGGAGTACTGTTTACTTGCATTGAGCAAATTTGGCTTTGTTGCATAGATATGCTTTTCCTTTTTCAGTCCATATTCAAAATGTGTTGATCGGATCAAAATTCAATGACTTACAGGTCCTTAGATTTGAAAAAACTTTGTTTTTACACGTTTTTTTTTTAATTTACTATTTTAAGACGCTCCAGTAAGGCAAAATAAATTTTTTTAAATTTATTTTAGACCCACATCTTAAAGAACATTTTGTTTCAAATATAGCAGGCTTAAAATTAGTTACATCAGACTAAATATGAGAAAGTTACAACATATTTAGTGAACACATCAAAATTTTAATTTGCATTCGTTGTTCCTCAAATCAGTACGAATTTTTGCTTGCATTCCATTACTTTTCCTCGTTTGAAAAAGAAAGGTCGACATATCGCATATCAAAGTTACCAAAATTATGTGTAGTTTTCAACACTGTATTTAGATTTTTATAATTAAAATTTTTTTGAAAGACTTACGGCAAAACAAGTGGAAAAATGGTGCTATGTGGTGTTTCGTGCATATTAAATTTTTTCTTAATTCTATAAAAACGTTCATTATTGATATTTTGCAATGAAATTTTGCAGTTATATAGAAATTTATGTGACAACTATGATTTGTTTCTCATAATCATTAGAATTCCTAAGAAAGTTCCAATAAATCTAAAAAATAGATAGATTTCAACAGGGTGCATGCCCACCAAAAATTGTAAATTCGATTAAGTTGTTTTTCTAAAATCATGTCTGTGAAGACACCTTTTAGACATGTATATAATAATTATTTGATCCTTGAGAAAAAATTTTATAGACAAAACAATTATGGTGTTTTTTTCGGCAAAAATTGTCATAATTTCAAAATATTTCAATTTTCAAATTAAAGATTGTATATTTTCCTACTCTGAAGGAATACTTCCATCAACTATTTTTTTAACAATTCGAAATTTTGTCATGTAAGTAACAAAGAAATAATTGTGACAATCCGTTGTTATTTGGATCCGATATCTTAAAAATACTGGACCAAGGATTTGAAAATTTTAGAAATTTTAATATTAAAATGAGTGTACCTCACTAACTATACAAGATATTTGTTTAACCAAAGACTTTTTTAGAACTTTACAAGGTATATAAGGACACAAAAAAATTTTTGGAATCGAGTGAGAAACAGAAAAGCGTTTAAAAATTTTACATGACCGAAGTGCACTACTTTGCACTTCATACCTCTGAACCTGAGAAATATGGGAAGCTCATCTTCCTAAATTAAATAAGAACACTCCTTTGATATCTCCATGTAAAATTTTATACTGATCGGACTAAAGAGTTAGAAATTGTTGATATATTTCCAAAATATTTAATTCTGCGCCACTGGCATTTTTCTTATACTCATACTCCGTACAAATTTTTTTTATTAAAATTCAAAATCGGATGTTTTCACAAATCTATTGTAGCTTTCCAAATTTTTGCCCGACGTTAACAATTTTACTTTTTGTACGTTGGGAACAAAATTTTATTTAAGATATGGGTCAAAACAAAAATTTAAAATTTTTTGTTTGCTTTAATGGAGCATTTCAAAATGGTGAATTTTGAAAAAACGCAAGAATTTAATTTTTTTCAAATGTAAAGGCTTGTAATTCAGTGAATTTTTATCTGATCAACACAGTATAAATATGAACTGAAAGAGGAAAAACATATCTATGCAACAATGCCAAACTTGCTCAATTCAAGTAAACAGTACTCAAGATTTTTGGAAACTGAAAAAAAAAAATAGTTTTTCGCGAATATCTTGAAAAGGGTTCTTAAAAAAATAAATTAATGCCATATTCGTGTTCAGCAGCCCCAATTTAGCTTAAAAAACATCTCATATTTGAGGTGCATTTTTTTTGTGAACCAATGTAATCTTTATTAAGCGGTTAACCGATTAATAACGAAATTAACCGTTTATTAACCCATTGAACCAACAACATCGATTAATTAATGAAGCGATTAACACATACACAAAAAAGAGTAAGATACTGTATGATATAAAGTCCCTGCAGTCCCAGTTGTTAACTACGACATTGTCATCGATGTTGTCTGCAAGACAATCAATGAATGTGTTCTGACAAAATTATGAGAATATTTGCTACAAAGCAACTGCATCGAAGTTGTCGTGTGTACAATTTTATTGCCAACAACGAGATTAACAACTGCATCGAATTAGTGATGTGTCCAGCTTTATTGACGACAACAAGAGTAACAACTGCATCAAAGTTGCCGTGCTTGCATTTATGTACATTAAAGAGTTTAAGTTGCCCACAAAATGTGTTTTTGTACAAAGTTTTTTAAGAACCTCGTAGCCATTTTGGATCTAACTGGGATACCAATTGGGTTGTTACGCAGAAACGTATTTGTGATCCTATTGGTTTTCTGTGGGGAAATATCGAAAACTCGCAAAAACTTGACAAAATCGAAAAAATAGCAAACTCTAATAACACTATGGAACATTTTTGAGATTATTGTCTGAGGGTGAGAAATTCCAAGTCAGGGTGATGGTACTAGTTCAGTATAGTAAAACCCTCAAAGGGTTTGGCGTTCGTATGTGTCAGTTTTTTTTATGACCTTTTAAATTTTTTCCTTATCTTGATGTTTTTTCGCTTAGTTGTAACATTTTGGCAAAAACGTAGTTTAACATAACTCGAGAGCCACTTGTCCGATTTTGCTAAAACAAACTCAAAAAAATTTAGAATTACAATTTCTTTAATCCGTTTATATAACGTTTTTCTTTATAATCAACAGTTTTGCCGGTAAAAATAAATTTGTGGAGAAAATTAAATTTTTTTTTAAATTCATAAAAAATCCAAAACGGAAAAAAGGATCAAGTGTTATTAATTTCGTGTAAAGTCACATAACCTATAAACAAAATGCGACATAGATCATAGAAATCGATTAACGCGTTCTGCTTTTATTTACAATTAAGTGAAGGTATCCCATTTTGACAAGAATATTGATATTTGTTTTTATTCAAAAAAGTGTCATTTATCGCCTTTTTTTATAAATTTTCCCCAATAACTCCAGACTTCTGGCCATAAACTACTAAAAAAATTAAGTAAACATTTTTATAATTTTTTATTTTTATTTTATTTATTTATTTTTATTTATTTTAATAAATATTGCCTAGACTTTTTCGATGGTGGTTGTTCGGGACTAGTGGCATCGTATTCATCGCTATCATCAGTTTCTGAACCACACATAATGTCAATGTGTGACTCCACTGTTGCCCCTTCTGCATCTCCTGAAAATTCTTTATCATCAAGATCATCCTTGTCTTGCCACACACGCTTACTCCACCAGCAAATTTCCGCAAATAATGTTGTGCATATCTGGAGCAAATTTTTGAAATTCATACATTTGCCTAATTGTGAATAAATGAGAACGCGTGCATCGATTTTCATGATCTATCCCTTTTTTTGCTCATGAGTTATGTGACTTTACGCGAAAGTAATTAGTTTTGGCACTTTTTTCCATTTTGGATTTTTTATGAATTTAAAAAAAAATATTTAAATTTTTAGGCAAAAAATACTTCTTTCCCTTCATACATTCATTTTTAACTTCGAAAGTGTTGCACATATAGGAAAACGGTATAGAAACAGATTAGAAAAATTGTAATTCTTAATTTTTTTGAGTTTGTTTTAGCAAAATCGGACAAGTGGTTCTCGAGTTATGTTAAACTACGTTTTTGCCAAAATGTTACAACTAAGCGAAAAAACATCAAGATAAGGAAAAAATTTAAAAGGTCATAAAAAAACTGACACATACGAACGCCAAACCCTTAGAGGGTTTTACTATACTGACCTAGTACCATCACCCTGACTTGGAATTTCTCACCCCCAGATTGTCTGTTGTACTGTGTAATAAGCAACAATAATCACCTCTATCAAAGATTTGCAAAAAATACAGTTAAATATCTGTGTTAGATTTTCCCAACAAGTTCCCAGCAGTTTCCCACTTTGGAAGAACTTATATTAAATCGCTAACAACTTCATTGTCGGATCCCGAATGGGATAACCCTTTTGGGTTTCCCACATGCGTTCCAAAGTAGGACCCAATATGTGTTGGGAACATTTCTAGTCGGGGTAGCGTGCTAGCCTATCACATATTTAGATTTTATTATAATTCATTCATTGACGAAAACTTTAGTAGTCATCAATGACGTTTCTGCCCTTTGTTCGAAAATGTCGTCAATAGTTGGCTTAGAATGACTTCAATTCGTCGTTGGTGACAGATACTTGTTTCGAACATGCATCGATGATGTTTCGAAGACTTGGACTACAAGAATAATATTCCCAATACTGCTTGATAAGTTCGAGATATGTAAGTGTGTATGGATATATGCCCAGCGGTAAATAGAAGGAGTAAAGAGGCCTTCTATAAGGCCTTATTTAGCAGTCTGTAGTACTTCCACTCCCATTACATACTCCTTTCTTTTTTACACGCGATGTCATTGCGGACCAAGGCCTTCCTCGACCCATTACTCAGCAGGCCTGATAGAAGGCCTGCTGAGTAATGGGTCTGGTAAGGTCTGTTAAAGAGGAAATGGAGGTACATTTTTTAATCTGGGTATTTTTATAGCGGCTTCTATATTTTTGGTAATCGTGATGCTTTATTTATTTCAAACTCCTTTTCATCCAAAGTAATTTTTTAAACGTATGAGGGTAGCTACAACATAAACGGCATAATAGCAGCATGTATGATGCCTCTTGTACGTAAATTTCAGTGTTATATAGAAATTATTTGGGAAAAAAGAATACGAGAATGTCTGTTATTTATAAAGAACATTTTTTATTAAACAAAACGAAAAATCTAAAAAGAGAATACTCCTTCCAAAAGAAGCCAGTGTATTGGCCTTATAGAAGGCCTGTCTGAGAAGGCAGAAAAGAACTACTTTTGGATCTTAAATTCAGGTTTTGGAAGGCCTGTAAAAAGGCCTGTTTAGTGAATGCCTCGTAAGTTTTACCGCTGGGTATAAATTAACATATACGAACATACACAAACAAGTAGAATATCTACTTATGCATGTGCGTTTGCAAGAGATTGTGAATTTAAAATTTTTTTCTGGACTGCATATCAAGTATGTGCGTGGATTTGTGTTACACTTCCGTACGCATATAATTTATGTGATTATCATGTTAATGTATGTGCGAATAAATGTACATATTTATATACATACATATACATATGTATGTGTTTCCTATAGAGTTTATTAGTGTGGTGTCGAGAAAGTTATATTCCAGCTATCATGAGGCTTGTCTAGCCTATAACTTCATTATTTTAATATATTTTTCTTTAATTTTTCTTATTGTGTTCAGTTAATTTTCAGTTAATTAAGCACAGAAAAAAAATTACTTATATCCAAGGAATTTTTTCATAAATGCTATGAATCGAACATTAAATTATTTTCCCAAATTTTTTTCCTTCAATTTAGGAACTTTTACATAAATTTTTTCATATTTCACTTTAAAAATATTTAAAAAATTCAGTATTGAACTTGTATAGCCTGTTGTACTAGTCACAACTCTTTCCTTTCTGCCAAACAGACTATTGTAAATGTATTTTTACTGTATATAAATAAAAAAATATTTTAGAATTTGCTTACAAAAAAGTTTCAAATATTTTTCAAAGCAACTTTGATTTCATAAATTTATTTATTGAAAGCTAAATTCATACTGGGAATGAAAAAATTCCTGTATTTTATTTATAAATTATTAAAATATATGAACAATAGATTATGAACTTTTTTCATAGTATTTATGTTCAAACTTTTTTCTGTGAAGGGAGAAGACTTAACGATTAGTGAGTTAATGATCTTTTTAAAAATTGCCAAATTAAATCGGGATTTCATACACACTGATAGAAAAGCCGTCATAACGCTGATATAATTTGACGTAAAAACTATGACAATTGTCTTCGTTTTTGACCGTAACACGCTTTTCATCATTCTCATGTCAACGTTTCCATCAGCTGGTCATCAGAGGCAATGATGAGGAATCTATCATCAATGCAATGCCACATCGATATCAGGGAATTGACTTGATCCCAGGCTCCTCAATTCATCGCAGATTTCTAAACTAATGCCTCTGCCATTTCACCATCCAAAACATTGGCAGCGGAAAGTCAACATAAACATTTTTGATACGACATACATACATATGATGACTAATTGGCATCAATATGATGAAAAGGTGTAATACTATCTTTTGCTTCAATGTTTTGTCTGTGCATGTATGCTGTACTAGCTTAGTTTTTAAAAATGCGTTTAAACACAAAAATAACTAAAACCGAAAGTCCATAATACGCGTTACACGCTTTTTTGCGTCATACGCGGCTGTCAAAAAAATTTAATCAGTGTAGTTGCACGTATCAAGTTACACAGTATGACGCCTTGATGTGTCCAACGCAAAACTAGGTATATAAAAGAAGGTGCTAACACGTTAGCTATTTTTTATAGCCATTGATATTTTATTTTCAATGCCATCGATGATTATGTTTGCATAGTGTACTATTTTGCTTTTGTAATACAGTTTAAAAATATTTGCGATCATAAAATAAAAAAAAACTTCTGCGTAAAATGCGTGGCATGTAGCTTGAAATGCAGAAAAGCGTTGAATGCGTAAAACTTGTGAAAGCGCGTGTTATGGACTTTCAGCTTAACATTATATTAAAAATGTTAAAAACCCCCGAAGAAAATGGTTGATAACTTCAAAACGGCTGGACCGATTTTTTTCGAATATAGGTTAGTACTTTAGATCATCAGTTCACCTCTCAAACAGGAGAAACTAAATTAAAATCGATCTATCCGTTTGGGAACTACGGTGTCACAAACACACAGATTCAAGTGGATACCGCTAGAAAATAGGCGATAACTTCTAAGCGGCTGGGCCGATTTTCTTTAGACATAGCTAAGAACACTCCCGATCAAGTCACACTTCAAACACAAGAAACTAAATTAAAATCGGTCCAGCCATTTAGACCTTACGAGGGAACAGTAAGACACACAAATACACACCACTCTTTTTTTTTTTGGTGGGGGGTTAAAAGTAAAACAATAACCTTTGTATCAAATATAGTTGTAATAAGTGAATGAAATAAAAAATAAAAATATTTATTTCAGTTTTAGTTTTTATTTTAAATTAGAAACAATAGGAAATCAAATAATTATTTATTATATAAAAATTCAACATAATTTATTAATATTAAAACGATTGAAATTTTTATAAATTTATACATTGCTCCAGAGCGCCGTATTGAATTTTATGTGACGTCACATATCCTATAGCCAATATATGATCAAGCCAAATAAAGAAAGGCAACCCATTTTTTTAGCTTCTCTACTATGACGTGAACATGGTAGAACAATATACAAGGTAGCCCTGGACCGTCAGCTGATAATTTTTTTATTTCCTTTTTTTATGGTACGGACTGTCAAATGTTGTGTATATGTAAAATAAGTACGTTGCACACACAATACCACACATATGTTTGCTTCTTTTGTTATACAAACACACACATATCCTCTCTATTAATGTTTGACATTTTCTATCCCAAAATGTGCAGTTGTATTAGTTATGCGGCTACCTGTTATATTATTCTACCATGGACGTGAACTATAACTTATTAAAAAAACAGATGAGCGAAAGTGACCCCCCAAAAATTAATTATTGTAAATTCAATTAAAAATAGCTGCGGCCACATTTAAATAGGCAACCCTACACCAATATATTCCACTACTTCGAAACATCCATACAAAATTAATTTCTTTAAAAAAACAGATGAGTGCAGAAATTTGCAGCCGGCTCTTAGACTATCAAACAAATTTTTAAATATAAAATCGATTTACCATATTCTAACTAAAATTTTCTTCATAACAAAGAAAATTTTTATGTATTTACTACCTGTTTTTGTAATTAAAATAAAAAGTTTCGTTATATTTGTAAATTCTCAAATGATTTTTGAAAGTCTGTACATAAGAAAAAGGGTTTGTAACTGTTTAAAATTGTGTTTTTGAAGTCTACTGACGATTTGGTAAAGCATCAATGAAATGTTGCATATATACAATGGTTAAACTCCAGCAAATAAACTTCATTTAAAAGAAAAATTTTATATATAATTTTTTTTTATTTTTTTAAAATTTGACGTATTTGTTTGCAACACTGCTTGAAAACCTACTCATATTTTTATTATCATAAAAAGTCTATCTTATAGCGATTACAATAAGTCCTAAATTATTTAAATCGGTCGGGAATTGCCAAAGTTACAATTATTTTAATAGAAATTTCAATGTAAAATTATAAATGCAACACATTACCAGTGATTTTTGGTGCTGCTCACAAAATAAATGGTAAAAAATTTATAACTGCCAAACTACTGTATAGATTTATTTGAAATCAATAGATGAGGGGCTATACTTACATAATATAGCTTGCCGAAATTTCCAGAATAATTACTAGCGACTCTACAGTGGGCTAAAACTAAACGCATCGTATATGGAAAGTTTTAAGAGTCTTCTAGCTTTCGCAAATCTCAACCGAAAAAAATAAAATTCATTCAATATTATTCAAATACAAGAAAATTAAATATTTTTTCTCAGAATTTTATAAAAAAAACACATGAAAATTAATTAAATCAAATTGTTATTTCTTGAATAAAAACTATTTCTCAAAAATAAAAGAAATATTTTTCCAATTTAAAAATTTATATACATATTTACATATAACCACCATTTATAAAATAATTGAATGAATGAATTAAACTAAACGAGAAACACAGGATACTGTGACCGAGGTAGATCTATTGTATCCCTTGCTAGGTGCTAGAGGACCTCATCTTGACCTACTCTCCTGAGGAATCTCATGATTGCCAGTGGGTCCAGTGTTAGCAGTTCTCAATCATACAATAGGTGCTTGCCCAATTGGCTATATCTTCTGTGTCATAACGCTTCACAGTCCTTCAGAATATGCTCTGGAGTTTCATCGTCATAATCACAGAATCTGCACAGGCTGTTACTCTCAATGCCATGACTGTTGAGGTGTTTTCTCAGTCTGGAATGGCCTGTGAGCATTCTTAAGCTTAGTCTAGACGATATGTTGTATCAGCATATTTATGGTAAGCAATTTGTTACCAGTGCCAACATATCGTGTAGACACAAAATTTTTTCAACATACGTATGTTTAACCACACACATATGGCGGCCATTTTTTAACGTTGTCAACAAACGTATGTTCACGATTTTAGCATATCGTGTAGACACCATATTTTTACGTTTTAACAAATTTACTACGTATGCTGACAGATATGTTATTTGTTGAAAAGCCTACGCAAGCTTTTCAGCATATAACAAATTTTATAGCATATAGAATTTATATTTTAGCTCTCTTATTATATGTTAACTATGTTGGCTGATTCGGCCCGGGACATTGCAATATCCGGGATATTTACAATTTCTTGCGCATTTTCACGACTTATGTGATTTTCTTATTCTTTACAGTTTAGTAATTTCTTCGGAACAAGTCAAGAATATCAACGCTGTTGAAAATTAAAATAAAAAAATCATAAGGTAATAGCACTTTTTAAACAAACAATATTTGTGAATTTTTTTCGGCGCTCTCTTTGGGTTCCGGAGTTACGGGGTTCAAAACTTTTTTATTTTGAACTCCTACAATTCTGCACGGATATAAACGATATGTACATCAATTTAAAGTACTCTAAGAAACCTTTATGTTGGCTTATATCCGTCAACCCATTTTGATATCCGTTAACCCATTCTGAACCAAATACTATTTTAAAAGTTTCGCTGAGTAAAAATTTTCTGATTAATCGGCCTTTGGCCGGGCTTAAGGAGTTTCTCCTCTATGTATGTCGAATAGTGGATTCGCTGAGGAAAGAATTTTTGCCGAGCAAAAAACCTGTTATAAATTTTAGCATATCCTAAACTAAACAACACTTTTCATATATGTACATACCAATGCACATAAGGAGATTGCCTCGAAAAATATATATTTTTGGAAACTCATTTTTGAAGCTGTATAACTTTCGTATTTTATTAGTGATAGCTTTCAGGTATTCACCAAATGAAAGCTTGGAACGTTCTCTATAAATTTATATACATGGCTAAGTACTGTTATATGGGTAAATTTTTGAGATAACGGTGTTTTTACGTACAAAATCGGGCTAATTTTTTTTAGTTGCATTTGGTTCAAAATGGGTTAATAGATTTCAAAAATGTATAAACCAGTAAAAAGGTATTTTAGAGCACTTTAGCATGACCTAAATATCGTTATCCGTGCAGAATTGTAGGAGTTATGGCCAGTTCAAAATAAAAGTTTTGAACCACGTAACTCCGGAATCAAAGGAGAGCGCCGAAAAAAATTCACAAAAATGTTTTGTCTAAAAAGGGCTATTACCTCATGATTATTTTTATTTTCATTTTCAACAGCGTTGGTATTCTTGATTTAAGCCATTTTTTCAACACATTTGAGCAATTTTTCGCGGTATTTTCTAACTTCTTGCGTTCTTCAGAAAAATTTTAGTGATGTGTACATCCTGTGATGACATTATATTTTATTTTTTAAAAATTAATTTCGCAATAAAAATATTAATTTTGCACTAAAACCGATAATTGATAGAAATAAGTAATAAAGAAAGAGTATTGTAAAATTTATTTGAAGTTTATAAACAAATGTTTGCACGACTCTGCATACATATCATCATACGGAATTCAACATATCATGTAGACGCAAAAATTGTTTGATAACTGATATGTTGACATATCATTTGCTGTTATATGTTGACTTAAAAAAATTTGGTACTTTCAGCATACCGTGCAGACGCTTACCATATCGAATATGCTGACATGCGCATTTATTGTCATTTTAAAGCATATGAGTGGTAGCATACATTTGCTGATTCAGCATACCGTCTAGACTAAGCTTTAGATTGTTTTTACTCAGGGACATGAAAGCTATGAAGCGATTTGGTTATAAGTACATTAAAATCAGTAGCTTTGCATGCCTCAATCCAGGGAGATTGAAATAGAGGTGTTCCCTATTACTATTGATCTCTATCGATATATCTTCCCGGATTTTGTCCAATCCAAGTCCGCAAAACCGTTCTGGTCCGACAATGGGTGTACTAGCCCCTTTTTGGTCATTTTGTCTGCATTTGCGTTTCCTACCAGGAACCCAGCAGGAACCCTATCGAAAACTTTCGATATTTTGACAAAAATATATCGATATATCAGCGATACTATCGTGATACTATCAAAGTTTTTTAGTTCTCAGAGAAAGCACTAAATATGTATGTACAAATGTTAAATAAAACCGGGTTTTAAACAAAACAGAACTTTATTTCTTAGTTCAATAAATAACAGAACTAAAATGCTTGTAATATTTTAATATAAGAAAAATGTGTGAGTTCAATGATTTTTAAATCCTATTTAACTACGGACGATAGTTGAAAAACATGTCTAGCACAACAATGGTAGTGTGTCATTTACTATCGATAGCGGAAAAAACTATCGATTGTTTTCAAATAATAATCCATTGTAGAATAAAAACATCGATAATCATACAAAAAATTAAATATCGATACTATCGATAGTGCCTTTGATAGTTTTCCACCTCTACTATTTAGCTCATTTAGCTTAATGCGCCAAGCTAGCTTAGTGGTAAACTCATATGAGCTCAGTGCTTTGATGGCAGCCTGACTATCCGAGCAGATGGCTATTTCGCTCCCTCGGTAGCCACTGACAAGATTAAATTGTGGGCATCTCTCAATGGCATAAACTTCCGATTGAAAAATGGCAAGGACTCATGGTAGTTAGTCCTTGGTCCTACGACTCCCATACCAGAGCCTGCCGGCGTTCTGAAGCCATCAGTGTACCAGCTGATGGTGCCAGTTCCAAAGGAATATCGGGGTGCCATTTCCCCCCATTCCCTTCTGTTGGCCAGAACAGTTTCAAACCTCTTGTCGAAGTCATAAAGTGGCATGCCTCTGTATAACAACCTTGCCTTGCCTTGTCAACAGTCGCCTCTAAATGCTGTCTCCATAACAGCCTTGAGTCTAATATCAGTCCCAGATACTTGACCTCCGGTAAGCTTTGCAGGGTTGGTATTCCATCCTACAGATAGACACCATTCCTTCACTATCTTTAATCCGTTCGGTATTATATCACACAACGTCTCTTAAAATGTTCCTCTTGCAATGATAACGATGTCATTGGCATATGCTTGACATTATAAGCCATTGCTCGTTACTTTGAGCAGCAGTTCGTCAACTACGAGGCTTCACAAAAGTGGAGACAGTACACCGCCTTAAGACATCCCCTGGTCGTCCTTACTGCAAGATTTTCTCCCCCTACTTGTATCTCCGCAGTCCTACTCCCAACCATGGCCCATATTCATCTGGATATGGTGTTCCCAACTCCTTTTCTTCTAAGCGCAGATGTAACGGCAGAGTGGTCTATATTGTCGAAGGCCCCGTCCACATCCAGAAATGCACAGACTGTGACTTCTTTAGTCTAGACAACTACGTATTGTGTTCGTCAGTTGATACAGTGCAGTGTCCGTTGAACGACCTGCCCTGTATGCCTATCCCTCCTACCTATCTTAGGTATAAAGATCACACTTGCCCTACTCCATACCTGTGGTATGTAGCCTAAAGGTAAGCTGCTCGTGGTTAATCTTATAAGGTGGGCATAAGCTCCTTTTTCCCCTGCTTGAGAAATATAGGGAGGATACCATCACACCCCTGGAGATTTGTACGATTGAAAGGTGCCAAAATCCCATTCTATGCGCTGTTCGGTGCATAGTTTCCGTGCAACGTCCCAGGAATGTTTGTTTCCTCTAAGTCCTGCAGATGGTTCTGGTGTCTTTCCCTCTATACTTCCCGAAAAATAAGTCGAGAGTAGCAGCAGCGCCTTCTCTCTTTCATTCCTGGTGTGGGTTCCATCTGCCCTTTTGAGTGTTATTGATGAATGCACATGGGCTTTGGCCATTATTTTATGTAATCTGGCCGCTGCCAGGGTGGTTGACAGCTTCTCAGAAAGGTTCCTAAAGTTATCTCTCTTCGTCCTCCGAATTGCGGAGTTGTATGCCATTAGACTTTCGGTGTAGGTCCGCCAGTCTCCAGTACGCTTCGCTTTATTAAACAACTTACGTGTTTTGCTCCGGAGGTCTGACAATTCCCCGCATGGCATGTTATGTTCTCGCAACCATGTGCGAATGAGGAACTTTTTGTGCGAATGCGTTTTTCTTATACTTGTTCTTGTTACTGAGACTCTGGTAGTCATTGTATTTCTCAGGCAAAAATGACGAAAAATTTTAACAGGTATTTAGAATCAAAAACAATTTCTTAAAATGATTCAAACTTACAGAAACTGCACAAGAAGCCAGAAAAAGAAAACATTACTTTTTTCGCGAACTTCCGCGTTGGCGAAAGGCCAGTTCTTGGCATCTTTACAGTTTACTGATTTTTAATCAATACCAGAATCTGATGTTAGCAATTTCTTGCGAATTTTGCCATTTTCGTTTTTACTATTCCTACAATATTAGAAACTTTAAGCATTTTTATTGCTTGTTTCATTTTTGCAATTTTTCGTGATTTTTCGCTATTTTCGCGATAAAAGTGGTTTTCCCTGTTCTTGGCTTTTTTAAAGTTTCGCCGATTTTTAATCAATATTAGACTTTGATATCTTTTTGATGTTAGCAAATTTTTGTAAATCTTCGTAATTTTCGCGAAAATTTCCGTGTTTTTGAAATTCCTTACAATTTTAGATATTTTTAAGCAATTTTAGGGCTTATTTGCAATCTCGCAATTTTTCGTTATTAAATTGATTTTTAGCGATGCTTTTTTACTTATTTTAGATCTTGTTTCCAATTTTTTGGCGATCTTTTTCCATTTTCGCGATGTAACCAATTTTTCTTGCTTTTATCCCGTTTTTATACGTGTTGAATATTTTTCTAAAATTTTAAATTATTTTAAATCCGTTGTATTAATTTCAAATATTCAAAACAGTTTTTGTTGAATAATATAAATTATACCTGTTTAAAAATTTTTTTTTAATTTTAAAAGCTCGAATGAAATAAAGTAATATTTTATTCAAACTACTGGAATACAATTTAAAATTTGTTTATCGTTTTATTTGAGAAAAGCATTCATTATAATGTTATTATTTGGATTTCTGAAGGTAAAAAGTTATTGAAATTTTCTGACAAAAAATAAATTTACATTTAAAATTTTTTTTCAAATCAGTAACAACATATTTTAATTAATATCAATAAAATTTTATTTCTTAAACAGAAATAAAATTTAAGTTTAATTTAATTTTATTGAAAAATTCAAATAAAAAATTCATATTGAACAGCTATTGTATCAAAATACAAATTACAAACTTTATAACATTGTTTACTTATTTCTTTTATAAATATTTCATACTTTAATAATATATAATAAGTGATGTCTTATTGATGTGATACCAGTCATAGCATTGATGACACTTAAACTATGACAAAATTCTATTAAGTTATGAATTTTTAGCCAAACTAATTAAATAACTTTGGATAAAATTCTATTAGGATATTTGTCATCAGATTCATGTCTATTTTTGTTTTATTGATGACATTTTTCATAGCATTGATGTCAGAATTCTGATGATAGGGCGTTATCAATGTGATGATACATTTTTATATTAATTTGAAGATGTCATGTATTAGTCATATCTAATCATATCATAATGGACAATATATATTTTTGTCATACATAACCATAAACCCTTAAACATTTTTTGTTGAATGCAACAACAATTTAGTTTGACGTGAGTATCATAATATGACTGTATTAACCATACTTAAAGTTTGACGCAAAAAATTGCTTACCAAATATCTGTAAGCTTATTAGTCCCTACACTAAAAATTTTCTTTTCCATAAATTCAACGAATGACGTTAATTTTTTGCAAAAAAAAACATGTTGATTCAATGTACGCATACGTTGTTTCAATGAAAATATTCTCTTAAGTTCAATCAGTTCAATCGGTTCTTTGAAAGCATTCATTGTTGTTATTCTTTAACAAAATTAATGATACAGTTCATTGATTTACCATAATAGTACATTAGATAAAAATTAATTCGTTGAAACAATGCAATTTCTACTTGAATTTTTGGTTCAGTGAAAACAAAGCTTTTTCGTTTTGTATTCCACTTTTGCGCTTGGATTTTTGTGCTCTGGTTGTCGCAGTAAAAAAATTTAGAAACAGGTTCTCTTATTAAATGTGCTTTATGAAGCCACCTTTAAAAAAAGTATACTCATTTCTCTTAACAAAATTTATTGATCAAAATTAAAAAAAATGGTTTCTAATTTCCTGATTTAACTATGTATAAAATAAAGATTTATTTGTTGAGGGTTTAGCAATATCTAACGGATGTCTTTTTTAGAGGTATAGAACTTCGAATTGAAATAAAACACAAGAAAATCGTTTTAATGTCCATCAATTTGGCTTTATTGGAAGGATAATTTTATGCCATTAATGTTTAAATATGATTTCGGGCATGTGGCCGCCGCGGCTGGCTCGAATAAAGCCAATTCTACAGGTCCAATTTTCAACCACTTTTTCGAGCATATGGGGCCGTATGTTGGCAATAACGCCACGAATGTTGGCTTCCAAGTCCCCTAACGTTTCTGGTTTGTTGGCGTAGACGAGCGACTTCACATATCCCCAAAGAAAATAATCCAATGGTGTCAAATCACACGATCTTGGTGGCCAATTGACAGGTCCATTCCGCGAAATTATGCGCTCATCGAATGTTTCCTTCAATAAATCGATTGTGACGTGCGCTGTGTGGCATGTAGCGCCGTCTTGTTGGAACCACAACTCATCCACATTCATGCCATCCAATTCGGGAACAAAATAGTCGGTTATCATGGCTCTATACCGGTCTCCATTAACGGTAACTGACTCTCCAACATTATTTCGGAAGAAGTATGGCCCAATGACTCCACCAGCCCATAGAGCACACCAAACAGTCAGTTTTTGTGGATGTAATGGCGTCTCAAGGGTCTCATGTGGATTCTCTTCACTCCAAATGCGGCAATTTTGCTTGTTGACGTAGCCATTCAACCAAAAATAAGCCTCATCACTGAACAAAATTTTGCGATTTTGCTTGCGGCAAACTTCGCGAACTGAACCATTATTTTCGAAATAAATTTGCACGATTTGCAAGCGTTGTTCTTTTGTCAACCTGTTCATGATGAAATGGCAAACCAAACTAAATATTAATCACTTGACAGCTGACAAAATGGCCGCCAGTTAAAAAAGTGATGCCAACTTAAAGTTCTATACCTCAATAAAAAACACCCAATATATGTATTTTAACGGTGCTTAACCAAATCATCAGCAGACTTCAACTATACTTTTTAAAACTCTTAATTTATTCAACATGATTTTAAAATAACCTTAAAAGAAAATTGTTTTTTTTTTTGGAGATAACTATATTTCGTATTGATTCAATATTCCAGTATAGTTAATTTAAAAGAAATTGATACACGCAAGCATTCCAGCGGAATCAAAAAGATTCCGTTTTGACACCCCACTCCACTCGTCACTGTCAATCTATGTAGGTTCGAACCCTTATCTTGGATTCGGCAGTAGGTACTACATCCAACCCGCCGGATTGAGATACCCGATCAGATCAACCAGACCAATCTCTGATAGGTCATCTAGTATATTGCTGCCCAAGAATTTGTGTCTCGCGAGGTGCAAGGCCGGCCACTCTCAAAGAAAGTGAAAGACTTTTTCTTCTTAACTTTGATCCTGGCAACTACGGCAGAACGCATTGTAGGAAGGGCCTATCCTGCTAGCATGTCTGCCGACCACACAAGGCCCCATCACTACTGCGACAAGCTTCAAATATACCAACAGTTACTTTTAGTTAGCTGTGTTGTGCCCTTATCGTTGTAGCAACGCCACCTGTCTTCAGCTTTCTGCCGATAATGCTTTCTAATAGTGCCAAACGGCATGGTTATTGATTCAGCAGTGGAGTTTTCCATAGCAGAGCCAGCCCTGCACAGCTCATCTGGCTGTTCGCTGCCAGGGAAGTTGCTATGTGTGGGAGGCCAGATGAGGGTCACGTCTATCTGATCACCTAATCTGGATAGAACATCCTTGCACTGGCTAGAGAAAGAACTGTCGCCTGACTGTCGACGAAGATGCCGAATCTCCCTTGAACACTCCTTTCAATCAACACCCTGCTTGCCTCCCTTATGGACAATATTTAGCCTGACTCCAGAGCCCACACTGTAGATCATTCTTGATGTTGAAGTCTTTTTCTATGTTAACTCCCTTGCACCCCTGTCTGGATGGAAAAAGGACTTTGAAAGTGCTATAAAATTCCAGATGAGGTACCGTGTAATCAGAGGGCTTCCTAAGAATTAGTGGTAATTGTTCTAAAGTTCTGGCATGGCCATAAGTCCTTAATCTCATACTACCAGATGCCGCACTGCTCGAGGATACAGCCAATACATGAAGGTCAATCGGAATTACATTTAGTGTAGCATTCAATGCCCCTGAAGGACTAGTACGTAAATAACTAATAATCACGATGCAAGCAGATCTTTATATTCTGTATAGTTGGACCACCATAATACCGATCCGTAAGTCAATATGGGACGAGGAATTGCTATATACATCCATTTAACCATGTTAGCGCTTAGACCATATTTGAAACCAAACATTCTCCGACAGGAGTAGTAGGCAACTGTGTCCTTTTTAACTCTGTGGTGAACATTTAGTTTGCACGATAATTTAGAGTCCAAGATGACTCCTAGATATATTGCGCCGTCCGATGGGGACAGTATCTGATTCTGTAGCCGAGGTAGTCTAAGATTCTGAACTTTGGTATTTGTAGTAAATATTACCAGTTCCGTTTTATTTGGGTTCACTCCTAGACCACAACCTGTAGCCCATTTGCTGAGTGTGCCAAGGCGTTGAGCATGATATCGCTTATCATGTCCGTGAGCATCCCTGACACCATTAATGCCACATCGTTCGCGTGAGCTACAACCTTGACTCCCGCAGCGTCTAATCTGAAATAAATGTAGCTATTTTGTTTATTATTTTACTTACGTGATGTGTATTCAAATAGACATCAGAAAAACTTGTGTTGTAGTTGGTTGCATTTGAGCTCGGGCCATTTGCTTGGTAGTCAACGCACAGTGGTTAGTATCCACAGCAGCTTCAAACTTTATTTTGTATATACACTAAATAAAAACTATCATAAGAAACATGAGTTTCATTTAAATCAACATGATTTAATTTATGATTTAACATAAAATTCATTTGAAATTAACGTTAAAGTCATGTTGATTCAAAATTAAATGTATCGTTGATAACAATATTGTTTTAACAGTGAAAAATATTAAATCAAAGAGACTTAAAGTTAGATTAATAACTTTTCGCGTAAAACTAATATGAAGCAATGGTAATTTGAAATCAGAAGCAGGAAATTTTGGCTAGTAATGCGAAGTTTGTTTACACAACACGAACATCGAAATACCTAACAACAAGTCACACAACTGAGCATAACAGTGCATTGTAGCTACGAACAAAGCAAATAAACTCCCATGCACTTAAAAAACAAATTATTCCTCATAAATTTAATATGATTTCCAAATAAAACTGCGACATTGAAAAGAAAACAATCGATTTCAACTGAGCAGTTGCATGTTTCTTTGTTCTATGAAACTTTCAAAAACACCAATTCATTCTAATTTTAAGGGCCATTATTACAACTCGGCAGTAAAGTAGAAGTTTTAGAAAAAGTGAGTGATAAGCTAACCTTTAAGAATTTTTCATTATCATAATTACAGTGAGATTCTGTAACTTTTAACGATATCAACAGTTGTTTTATCTGTGGCAATAAGGAAAAAGTGCTTAAGTCATATTTTATAGTTTTGTAGGAGAGCAGCTTTAAGCGTTCCAGCGGATTTTTAGATATTTTTTCCTATTGCACTTAATGTTGACTTTTCGTTGTTGGATTCTTTTAAGTTAGGAATATATGGTTCTTTCTACTATAATAAAGATATTCAATTTGAAACTTAATATATTATAAGCTGAATTAAGAAATTATTCTATATGAGATTATGAGTTGAAAAAAGATAAACACCAAGTCATTACGCTATAACTTCCTGAAAAATCGTACGAAATAAATGAAAATTCGCCCCTAGGTACTTTTAAATATGAAGAATACAATGGTTATATTGAATCAAAATTTGCTTATCTCGACTTGCCACAGATATTGTCAACTTATTAAGTTATTTGTTTAAATCTGACATCATTTGGCACCGCTGTAAAATCGATATTGTTGTAGAATAATAACTTTGACTGAGGCCTTGCATATTCATTAACAACAAAAAATTATTGTCGTTAGTTAGCCGATAGCAAATCTTTTTAAAACATGTTGCAGAGTAGCAAAATCGATAATTTGCTTGTTAAATTTTTTAGCAATAACAACTGATGTTAAAATTGAATAGAGAATCGCACTACTGGCCTGTAAAATAAAAGTTATCTCTTTCAAAGTATGACTATACCAGAGAATTAATACAGCTGTCAGATGCCTTGTCAGATGAAAATAGAACACGCTCTAATTGAAAATTTTTCATCTGACTTTGCTTCTGTAAATGTCATCTGACAATGTTTCATATGTTTCACACGGCATGTATCACTTTTGCAGTGGGAAATTTGACAAGTCAGATGTAAAATACATGTCGTCTAAAGTCAGCATTAGCAATACTTTTCTTCGTCAAAAATTTTCTTAATTTTCTTAAATGTTCAACTACGGCAGCGTTTTTATAAGTCTTGGAAAAGTTTGCACACTGGTTGCACAAATTTACAGCATTTAAGAATTCACACTTTCTCTTTGGAAAGGCCACTGTCTTAAGTGGACAAGAATTCTGATGATGAAATTGTGGTTGGTCTCGAAACGTTATGTTGTCAGTTCAATATTCCGTGCCGCCAAAATTTTTGTTGTCTTTTTAGTTGCTACATGCTTTAAACTTCTGTCTAATAAAAAACAAATTTATCGAAAAATTAAATTCAAGGAATTTAACCCGAAATAGTTAAATTTCTTTGGACAAAAAAATTATACCTTTTAGGAGGCTGTATGTATTCATAAAATTAACATTTGTCCATCGATTTTCATGATATATGGCTTTTAACTTTTTTTACTTTTTTACTTTTTTTTTACTTTTTTAACTTTTTATGAGCTTTTAGACATTTTTTGTTAAATTTTTCATAAAAAACTTTATGTTTCGATATTGATTTTTGAATAAATAAGAAACCGCAGATTTTTTACTTATTTAAATTAAAAAGAGTGAAGAGAGTTTTTTCATGCATCTTTTGGTATTTTGTTAATCGAAATCGGGCATACTGTTCTCGAGTTAAGATGAAATATACTGGTTTACCTAGTGGAAATATTAGATATGCCTATAAAAAATCTGTATGTGACATCGAAAACCGAGGAGAGTGTATTTTTTAGCGCATCAAACTTATTGGAAAGGTTTAAGTTTTGTTAAAAAGGAATTTCACTGGTGGTCTATGTTACTTGCTGTTTATTTAGATTTCTCTTTTTTTCTGGCGGGAATCGAACCAACGATTTCTGGACTGACAGGCTAGCACATCGCTACCACTCAGCCACAGGGGCATCCATATCTGAAATTTTATTAAAATCGCTCGGCCCATCATGATGCTAGCACTACAGCTTGGATGTCTAGTGTCACATAATGAATAGGGTACAATTGATTGCGCTCTCCAAATATCTTTAAAAATTGGCGCTTTTAACATCCTTCTAGCAGAATTACTATTTGGCAATGGCTGTAGTCTAACCGCCTTATTTATAATAATTTTCAAAGGTTTATGGAAGGTTTATGAGACAAATTTCTATGGAAATCTTTTATTAACATTTGATAATATATTATGAATATGGATATAAATCTTAAAAAAAATGCTCTCCCACCATAGTGATTTATTGAAAGGAATGGCTCATTTTAAGTGGGGTTTTTATGCCGCCCCTACAATTTTAAGTTATAAAATTGTGCATTATATATAATTAGTTCTCTTTAATACTGCTTTTACATTGTCTCGAAATCTAGTAGATTTGATTTGAAATCCTTACCGAAATCTATATCGTTTACACTAAGCTTTTTAGACATTTTTCAAGATTTCGTAACCAATACAAAATTCTGTGAGTGAAATTTATCTTAAACTGTAACCCAACAAGTGTAAACTAAGCTAATTCACACACGTTTTATAGATGATTTTCGTAGAGCGTAGTATTCACGTGGCTAATTCACTCAGCTTTTACATATATAAAAATGATGTACAGTGTAGTAAAAAATAATTAAAAATACTAGATTTTGAGTAGATTTCGTTCAAATCTACTGACAAAGCAGATTCCATTTTGTATGGGAAATCCAGTAAAAAAAAGCAACTAGAGTTAGCTCGAAATCTCGCAAGAACTAGATTTCGCGACAATGTAAATGCCCTATAAGATTCATTTTCCTCTATAACAACGGTACCGTACTAATCTTTATACACATACATATATGTATGTATGAGAGTTTGAGTGTAATTATATATAGATTGGTGTATTCGTAAAAATATATGCATATATTAAATATTAAATAACATGAAATGCTAAGGTAGATATGTGTGTGTATATGTATTTATATTAAATTTGTTGTGTAAATCTGATATCCAGCAGGATGTTCGGAGTTCCTGCATCATCATCACCAACAGCTAAAGCAACAACAGTTACGAAAACAGCAACAACATCAATAGCAACAACACCAACACCAACAATAACAAAATCAGCATCAACATTATGCGTGTGATAATGCAACTCATTTTTCAAAAAAGTTTTCAATGTGTGGCTCTGTGTGTAGGCGTTTGTGTGCAATAAAAAGAAAAAAATCCTACAGCAACAAAACTGCACATATGTATGTAAATATACCCTGAAGGAAGAATGGGGCCAAATGACTCCAAGTCATTGAATCGTCTACACTCTTTATTTTGCGCCTTATGGGAAGAGAAAATTTTGACGGCTGCAAAAAAATGTTTTATTGTCTGATTTTGTTGTGCTGAAAATATAAACGGATGCTTAAAAAATGATACACTTTTGCACATAGTTAGAGTGATTCGGCATAGGAAATTTTGTAATCCTTGCGTTTAAGGTGTAAGATGTGTTCTGCGGTTTTTATAAAACTCTACGTTGAAAATTTTTGTGAAGCATTTTAGCCCTCTAACTCTTCGTTGTATGGGTCTTTTTGTCCCTTTCTCAAAAAGGTGCAAAAACCTCCCCTTCAGCGGCAATATAGTAGGCTTAAATATCTAAAAAAAATTTCCTCGTGAAGTTATACATAAAAATGCTAAACACTTCTTATAACCCAAACATAAGGCTTACAAGATATTATGCCGACTACTAATTGTGAATAAGTACGAAATAACCCTTAAACACAATTTAAGTATTGAATGATTTCTGGCGTTCTGGTTGAGTTATGAGCTTATGTGTCCTAATAGACCTATAGTAGATTTATATGGAAAATATTTTAATGAAACATTTAAGCGTGCTATATTACCGATTTTTTTCCTTTTCTTAAAAATGGACAAAAAGTACCATACAGCGTAGAGTTAGATGGTTAAAATGTTCTACAAAAATATTTTTCGTTGTGTTTTACATAAAAGTTGTCAACATATTTTATACCACAACCGTAAGGCTTACAAGATTTCTTATGCCGAGTCACTTAAGCTATGTGGAAACCCCTTCTGTAAGTGCGGCACTGCAAATATGAATATGAGCAACCAACTTTTTGGGGTCTTAATCCTATATTTTGGCAGTGGAAGTTTGCATATCAAGTTTGGTGACGCCACCTTGTCGGGATATATTTTTGCCGCAACTTTGCGATTTCCGGCCATAGTGCTATACAACAAAATAATTTTTTTATAATAAGGTTCAAACAACTGATTCTAGTAGAGGCACCAAAGAAATATATACGTGTATCGGAGTTTTGAAATTTTACACCTGAAATTTGTTTTAGGGGCAGTTAAATTTCCTCCCCTTTTTCACATAGTTATACTGACTCGGCATAGAATATCTGGTAGGGATTTAAGGTGTAAAATGTAATCAACACTTTTATGTAAAACACCACGAGGAAAATTTTTGTGGAACAAACAAGGCCGCTATATTGCCTCTGAAGAAGAGTTTTTTTGCACCTTATTTATTTAGGGCCTACAAGACCCATACGCCGAAGAGATAGAATGTTCAAATGTTTTACAAAAATGTTACCCGCGGTGTTTTACATAAAAGTGCTCAGCCCTTCAAGATATACTCAGCCGAGTTAGTATAACTATATTGAAAAGGGGGAAGCGGGCGGAATTATCTCCTCCTAAAATGAATCTTAGATGTTGCGGTCTGAATAATTCCGAAACAATTGAGTTTGTAAAAAAAGAATATTCAAGCAGCTTAAAGGGACCCATGAAAACTGTTAATGGCAAAGTAATGAGTTAAAATGCTAATAAATATAGTCTTCACTACTTTTACTTTGGCATTTTAACCAATTACTTTAACATGGCGATGTTATTGGAGGCAGGTACTTACCACCTTTGATTACAAATTACAAGTTATAAATTTCAATATTTAGAAGACATTGAATAAAAAAACACAATAAAAATTAAATGTCTCTGCTAAGCATTGAACTCATGCCATTTTCAGTTATTGTGTTATTTTATGCCAAGTGTTTTACTCACTAGGCTACTGCACAACTATTTTGCTGCGGGCTTAAAACTTGTTTTCACAAGCATGAACACAATTTAAAAAAAAATTCATTTTACTTACCCAGGGATTGAAATGTTTATCGTCTGTATGATAAGCGGACACTAGTACTCTGCCAATTCGATAATAAATGCCTTGTTTAACTACTAGTAAGTAATTGTTCAACTACAGTAAAGTAATTCAGATGGTATGTTGTTTGTGGTTGAAAAGTATGTTGTTCCGTAATCACAACTCATTGCCAAGTTTTTGCTGGGCAGCTTTCTTTTTTATGGCCTTTGTAATAAAATTGAATAACCCGTTATATGAATATTTTGCCTAATTTCTTCAGATAAAAAACTTTTTTAATTGCATTTTACTCGCAATGGGTTAATAGATTTTAAAAATGTATATACCAATAGAAAGGTATTTTAGAGCACTTTGAAATGATACCCATATCGTTTAAGTTTGTTATATATTGTAGGAGTTATAACCAATAAAAATTAAATCGTAAGCCCGAAGCCAAGAGAGGTCGCCGAAAAAAATTACACAAAAATTTATATTTTTGAAACGGCTATAACCTCATGTTCTTTTTTTAATTTTCAACAATTTTCATATTCTTGACCAGTTTCAAAATATTTTTAAGCGCTTATTTATTTAACGTTTCTCATTATGCTGGTAGCACTAATCTGTTCATTGTCACCTATGAAAATAGAAATTTGTGTAGTCGCGTAGCTGTGAAGTCGTCAAGATATTCGTTTTCTTGCATAGCCTCGGTAGTCTAATGGCGTTTTATTTTCTAGAAAAAATTTACAATTTTTTTACTTTTGATTAAAAAAATCGCAAAAATTTTGCCTTCGGATGATACAATAATTTCTATTAAATTCGCTTCTTTGTAGAATGATTATGTTGCAAATTTTCATTAAAAAGTGCAAACAATGCAACATTTTTTTGTAGAAGAGAAAACGCCATAAGGGTTTATAGCTTAAATACGTTTCCAAAACGGATGCAAAATTAGATTTTACAAATAATAAAAATTTTTAAGAAAAAGTGTAGTAAGTTCTTTTTTTTATATTAAAAAAAAAAACAAATTTCTCAAAATTACATGTAGATGTGTGTAAAAAAACTTAACAAAAAAAGGAACATTGAAGTGCATTTGCACTAAGTGCTGATCCTGATGCAAAGTGATGATCCTGATGAAAAGGGAGGCCGAAATTAAACAAGCTAAATTTCCTAAAACTAGGTAAAATGTTGAAAAGAATGCAGTTTTTCGTTTTATTTCTACGAGTGAAATTGAAGTATGAAATTGTGTATGAAAATAGCAATTCGGAAATAAAATGAGGGAAGTTACACACTATTTCTCTCTAAATGTAGAGGTTGGGAAAAATCTATTTTCAAGTCGGTTATCAATATAGGGATAATTTCGCTTGTAAAGTTGGGGGGAACATGCCTAAGCAGTAATACCAATCATAATCACATAATGGCAAATATTTACTCAAACTGTTATTTTTGGCTCTACTGAAAATTCTTGCTAGTAAGATAAGGTCCCTTTTCATCAGGATTATCACACATGTTGATAAACTTAACAATTAATATTAATGTTTAATTTCAAAAGATACATGAAAGATAAGTTGTTAAGATCTGAATATATAAGGATTATTTAGGATATACTTCTTGCTAACAAACTCTTAGTAATTTCGAAATTGTAGCAACACGAATTAGATGACTTCAGCGAATGCTTTGTTTGGATTAGATTGGAGACAGTCGAAACAAACAGTGTAACTCTCTTTGGTTATATTTTGTTATATTTTGATATCCCTTCTATATTTGCAGTTGAATGTGGAATGGATAATATTCCTCTAACAATTATTGAAATATTAGTAAATATCAGTTTATTCAGTTAATTTTTCATTTATACCTTCGACCAAAAGGTACATATTAATACTTAATAATTCGGAACGATTTTCTTCCTTCTTAAATATTCAAGAGAACATTGAAGATGTCACATAGCTCAAACCAGTCTGTTGATCAACCTAATTTGACGTGGAATGACGGAAAATCGTTCCAATTCCAAACAAACACTCAAATTAATAATTTCTACATCCGATATTAGGAAACATTGTCAATATGAATGGTACAATGCTTGAAGTTCTTCATGAAACAACGTTTTCTAGCGTAAATTTGTTAAACCATAACATTTCATTATTAAAATCAACTTTTTAAGACTTCGCTGAATTTGAAGTAAATAGGGAACATTTTTAAATACTGCTAAATTAGTCATTGGGGTGCTATTGTACTTTTGAATTGCGCCAACTTTTGCATCCCTGTTCCAATATAAAATAGATCATATTTTAAAACAACTACCCTCGACGTATTTAAAATTTATACCCTTTTCAGACATAACGCTTAATTACGGAATTTAGGAATTTTACGCAATTAAGGCCTTAATTGAGCTCAATTTCACATACAAGGCTTCAATTAATAAATTGAACAATTAGTACTTCATTGTTTCATAAATTGAGTAAAGTTCGAAATGCAACCTTTGTGACAAGTGGCAAGCCCATGGTGTAATAAGTATACAGATGGCAGTATAACGTCAGATGATTATTTTTTGCTCTGGTAATTTTGTGCACAAGCTACGTCAAACACGTGTATTTCTTTTTGACAACAATTATCTAGTTCTTGTTTTATTGCTGTATTCAAAAGTGTGGTTGAAGTCTTCTGACGATTTGGTGAAGCACCAACAAAATGCATATAGACAATGCTTAACCATCAGCAAATAATATTCATTTAAATTAAAATTATGACATTATGTCAGGCTTGGGGGGTAATGATTTCATTTTGTAATTAATTACATGTTCAATAACACATTACATGTCATTTGTAATTGGTATACTGCAATTACAATTACTTGTAATGTGTAATTGTCTGAAGAGCAATTACAATTACATGCAATTGTAATTGAGGCATGAACAATTACAATTACATGTAATAGGTAGTTGATATACTAGCAATTACAAATTATTGTAATTGTAATTGAAGATTATCAACTACAATTACATGTAGTTGGGCAAAAGTAATAGTAATTGCTTATAAAGGGGTATTAATTACTTTAACAATACAAATTACTATAAATGTATTTTATTACAAATAAAATCTATTATTTATTAAATTAATCATTCCAGAAAATGTAACATTTTTAATATCTCTAAAATTAACTTGAAATATCTAGAGCTCTAAGAGGAAAAAAAGTAGAAAAAATACTTACTCAATACACATTTGTCGCAAAAATCGCGAAAATTCGCGAAAATTCGCAAAAAACTTAAAAATGGCAAATGGCCCTAAAACCGCTTAAAAATAGCTAAAGAAAAAACGGAATGCAAAAAAATCTGCAAAAATTACGCAAATGACGAAAATTCGCAAGAGCTTGCTAACTTCGAAGAAACAATAAAGTTTTGTATGAACTAAAAATGGGTAAAACTGTAAAAATCCAAGAACTGGTAAAAAATCACTATTATCGCGAAAATTCGCGAAAAATTTTAAAATTGCAAACAAGTCTAAATTGATTAAAAATAGCTAAAATTTTATGGAATGCAAAACAACTATGAAAAAATCGTGAAAATTGCGATTATTCTCAAAAACTTGTTAACATAAAAAAAATTCAAAAAAAAGTGACTAAAAATCGATAAAACTGTAATAAAGCCAAAAATCGCCTAAAAAATCGCTTATCGCGAAAATAGCGGAAATGTGCGAAAAATTGCAAATTTTCTTGCGAATTTTCTTAATTTCCGCGATTTTTGCATTCCTTACAATTTTAGCTATTTTTAAGCAATTTTAAGTCTTGTTTGCAATTTTGCTGTTTTTCGCAAATTTTCCATATTTTCGCGAAAAAAGGTGTTTTTTTTAGCCAGTTCTTGTATTTATAACAGTTTTACCTATTTTTAATCACTCTCAGACTTTTCTATGTTTTTAATGTTAAGTTTTTGCGAATTTTCATCATTTTCGCGATTTTTTCTGAGATTTTTGCATTCCTTACAATTTTAGCGATATTTAATACATTTTACGGCTTGCTTGCAATTCGGAAATTTTTCGTGTATTTTAAGAGTAAAAGGGAAGTTTTGCACTTATTTTGCTGATGGTCAAGCTTGTGAGTATAAAACAAATTTAAGGGATTGTTTCTTATTCTCACAATCTATACATATTTTTCGTCATTTTGGCTATATAAAAGTCTTCCAAAAATTGGAAAATATAATTGAGTATATTGTAATTAAATTAAAATTTCCTTGTAATTTTAATTGCAGTCATACCAATACAAATTACTTGTAATTTCAAATGGTATGATTGCATTAACAATTACAAGTAATTTGTAATAGGCTTCCTAAAATTACAATTATTTATAGTTGCAATTGGTGCTACAGCAATTACAATCAGAAGTAATTGTATTTTTGGTAGTAGTCCAATTACAATTACAAGAAATTTGTAATTGCATCAAGACCATTACAAATTGCTTGAATATAATTGAAGTGAAAATGTAATCATTACTCCCCAAGCCTGCAGTATGTCAAATAATGGGGTAATTTTTTCAAATTAAAAATATTTAAATAATTCCAAAATCATTGAGTAGATAAGAATATTATGTTAAAACGGCTTAAAGGTAATTATTTTATTTAAAGTTTTTTGTAGTCTTTGTAATGAAATTGGACAATCCCTTTATAAATTATGATAAAACCAGCGGAGCAGTCTCTTCAAAAATCCCAAATTTTAAAAAAAAGTTAACAAAAGAGAATTTATTCATAGAATTTGAAATTTCGATTGTTTTGTAATTAGAGGACCATAACACATCAAAAAAATGTATACTCCTTGACATATTTCTTGTTGTATAGCATAATTAGTCTGTAGTACTGGTGACAAAGTTAATATTGAATTAGTACAGTTTGACTATCAATATTTCCTGCAGGGTATTTATGTACATTTTACAAGTACTTTTGTAAGTATGTGTGTGTAAGTATGCATGTGCGTGTGCCTTTATAATAAAAAATTAAATTAAAATTTAAAATTTATTTGAAAAAGTTTTTCACATAAAATATGCATAATAAAAGTCGAGGCATTGTTTATTCTGCAAGGTTGTGTGTAGATGAATTTTGTATAAAATTTATATAAATATGTATGAAGGTGTGTGTGTAAGTATGTATGTATATATGGAAAATATTCTAGCGGGAAATATAGTAAGGCATGCCTGAAGCCCTTTTTCGAACTCCTATATTTAGATAAGTACATATTCGAAATCAACTAGGTAAAAAACAGTTTTGTATATAAATAGAAATTCTTCTTAAATTTAAATTAAATAAGATTTATACATATCAGCTTCCAACTATGTATGTATTATATAAAAAAAGAAATATTTAGATAATTTCGTAAGTGAATGAGGCCATGCGTTAGGGCCCTGCGCTTACTTTATTCTCGCTCGAATATTTTAAATTTAACATTTATACGCATTCACACATTTTAAAGATAGTTTTAAATTTAGTTATACTATTTTATTACATTTATAAAGAGCTCAATAGTAATTTAATTTAAGTAGAAATGTGTCTTTAGAAACTATTAAACTTAATATTAAAGATGATGTGGCACGAGCATCAGTGAAATGCGCACATAAACTAGCTGAAATAAGTTTTACGAGGAGTTTTTTCTAGAGATCCCGGGAATGGGTGCTCCCGGAACTACGCACTATTTTTAAACCCGAAATCCTGGGATATTACTGCAGCAATTTTTGGGAGTGTTTGTGCCTTAAAGTATTGTACACTCTGACAAAATACCTTAAAAGCCCTGACATCCTACTAATATTATAAATGAGAAAGTTTCTATGTTTGTGAGTTTGGATTGGGGAGCAATCGGTACTTTTTGTACTTTTGTGACGAAGTCATATCTTTAATAAAATCAAAAATTTATTTCCATGTGTGAATTATTTTATTCAGATTTGCATGCAGAATTATCTTTTTAGTGATAAAATGGATGAATTAGGAGAAACTGAGAACAGCAATGAATGATACTGTTATGTTTTGCCACGAAATAAATTAATAAATTTTATATGATGCAAGGAGTAATAATAATGAATCTCCCAAATCAAATACAAAAAATTAAAAAAAAAATCAAAAAAATTTCTGACCTCAGCAAAAAAAATAAAGTATTAAAAAATTGAGTAAATCTTGCTAAGAATATAGAATACATCCGTCGAAAAAAATATGAACGTGAAATACGAACGTTTTGTCATTCGAGACAATTTAAAATTTTTGTCTTAAAAAACAGACCTTGCCACTATAGAAAATGTTACCCAATTTTGTGGCCTTTCTCTTAGGGTCCTCAAAATTTGTTACCACTTAATGGCACGAAGAAAGATTTTTTATTATTCACGTTCATGCCTTTCCACACGTGACAATTTTGAAGCACTTCTTTTCTATACCTTTTTAATTTGTTTAACAGCGCTTTAAAAAAGTTTTGTTTTAAATAGGATTTCAAAAATACAATAGATTTTCCATTTCTTCCCCAAACAATAAATATTTTGCTCTTTTTCTTAAATCGCCAAATATTTGAAGCAGAAACATTTCAATTTCCGAAGACAATTGATTATCCTAGAGGAATGTTATGGTGTTATGACTATCATCTGCTATCATTTTTGTGTAAGTACAAATGAAAAAAGACTCTATAGTTCAATTAGTTTGCCTTAAGGTCGCCTCAATTATTTCGATCTAATCGATATAATATTCGAATTCACCAAAATTATATTATAAAAAAAATACTACTCACTTTCGACACTAGCTTCCATTTATTAAATTTTATAATTTATAAGCTCTTATTGCTGAAACCTTCACCTGAAAATTACACTTTATTTACTGCATACAGTAGAGTAGAAAAACAGTCACTCCTTAGAATGAAAGCTAAGTGAATGCCATTTTCAAAATAGTACAAAATATATTTTGCCACGACCCAAAATACAGCACTTTTAATTTTTTATATATATCGCTGCCATTTAAAGTCCGATATCGTCATATCGCATATCGTTGTTTATGGCATGAATGTGGCCTAATTTTTTCCTCGGATGGCTTCTTAGCCCGACATCATTGTGGGCGCAACTTGTGCCATCTCGGATCTTTCGCTCCTAATGTCCAATTTTTACTCTAGCTTTAATGTAGTCACTTTTATGCCACGCCGAAAAATTATGCCTTTTTTCTTTTTCACATACAAATTACTTACCACTGGGTAGATGCCAATGTAAAACAAAAAATTCGCACCAGTCATCCCTTATAATGAAAGGTATATCAATGACGTTTCTAGAATTGCAAAAACATTTTTTTTACCACGCCTCAAAATACGCACACCACTTTTAATTTTGAATATATTGCGCCGCCATTTAAATTCCGATCTCATCATATCGCTGTTTATGGCTTGAATGTGGCTTAATTTTCGCTTCTGGTGACTTCTGAATCCGGCTTGAAATTCTGTGCACCACTTATGCCATTTCGGATCCTTCCCTCCTTATGTTCAATTTTTTGCAGGTGGCAAAAAAGCTCTTTTCAAATTTTGTATGTCATGAAAAAAATTGGACATTAGTAGGGAAGGATCCTAAATCGCATAAGTGGTGCCCAGAATTTTATGTCGGATCAAGACGCCACCCTAGGAAAACATTAAGCCACGGTCAAGCTATAAACAACGACACGCGATATGATGAGATCGGACTTTATATGGCGGCACTATATATAAATAACAAAAAACCGTATTTTAGGGCATGGCAAATGTCATTGATATACTTTTCATTTTAGGGGGTGACTGGTGCAAATTTTTTTGGTTTTGTATTTGGATCTAACTAGTCTAATGTAGTTTGTATGTGAAAAAGACAAAAGGCGCGTAATTTTGGGGCGTAACAGAAAAGTAAGTATATTAAAAGCTAGATATACAAAAGTTTTAGAACGGATTTCTTGTTACGTGCAGAAGGGTCCGAAATGGCATAAGTGGTGCCCAGAATTTGAAGTCGGACTAAGAAGCCAGCCAAGGAAAAATTAAGCCACATTCAAGCCATAAACAACGATATGCGATACGAAAAGATCAGACTTTGAGTCGCGGCGCAATATATAAAAAACAAAACGTGCTGTAGTTTGGGGCGTGGCAAAACGTTTTTCCTGTTTTAGAATCGTTATAGAAATATCTTCATTCTAGGGGGTGGCTAGCACAACCGATCCGGTCTAGCATACAGTCTCTACTTTTCAACTAATTTAGAAACCGCATGGAAAACATATTATAACGTAACGGTAGAGCGTCGTCGCAGAAAAATGTAAACAGAGATGTTTAGTTTGTTATGTTTTTGATATAGTAAAACAAAAATAATTGCGAATTTTCAATATTATGTTTTCCAGTTTTAGCCAAAAAAGTGTAAAGTTTCCTGTAGTGTAGGCCCAATTACTCAAAACTAAAAGTTACACTTTTACAAAACTTACTTCTAGTTATGAGAATTTACACCTTTACAAAACTTACTTTTAGTTTTGAGAAATGGGCTCCAGGAGATGCAATTCAATCATTACTAAGAAATTCTGAAAAAAAATTTATGCGCCAAAATGGTTTGGAAAAATTGTTAAAAACGATTTCATCCGATTTATAAAAACTTTTTCTTCGTTCTTCATTAAATTCTGCTGTCTGAGTTCAAAAGTACTAAATTTCCAAATTGAAATTTGAAAAAAATTCTTTTGGAATCTATATTTATGTGAAAGGTATCTGCATAGACGTGAATCGACGAAAAAAAATAATTGAAAGTCCTAATATAGTTTGACCTGGGCACTAAGTGGTTGGTTAAAATTTGGGGCGCCACTTATGCCTTCTCGGATACTTCCCCAATTATATCCACCTTTTTCATGTGGCAAGAAAGCCCTTCTAAAACTTAGTATATCTAGTTTTTAACGTACCAACTTTAATGCCACGCCCCAATAGTAAGCCCCTATATTTATTTTCAGATATATATTTCATTTAAGCCAAGTCGATCAAATATATAAAACAAAAAAGTTTGCACTTTTATTCTACAGTGCAATTTTTAAATTAATTTGACCTGCTTTAATGTAGTATGCATGAGAAAGAGGAAAAGGGGCTTACCTTTGAGGCGTGCCATAAAAGTGAGAATATTAAAAGCTAGACATACTAAGATTCAGGAGGGCTTTCTATTCACGTGCAAAAAAATTTACATTAAGGGGGAAGGATTCCAGTTGTCATAAGTGGCGCACTGAATTTGTTGTTGGACTAAAAATTTACCAAAGCAAAAATGTAGCCATAGTCAAGCCATGAACAACGAAATAGATTATGGTATCATCGGACTACTAATGGCGATGCAGTGTACAAAATATTAAGGGGGCGGTATCCAGGGGTGTGGCAAAAAATTAAACAAAATATTTTTGGAATTGGTTTTAACTAATCTTTAATCCTAGGGTGTGACTGGCTCATCCCTTTTTTCGAACCACTTTACTGAACACTTCTTAATACGACCTATTTAAAATTGAAATTTTGAATTTAGTCCACATGTTGTAAAATACCAAAGCTGGGACTCAAAAACAAAGTAATGTTGGGTTGTAGCGTGGATATGAAACAGTACAAGTATATTGTGTTATATAAAAACAAAACTTTAAAATGGTCTGTCATAAATTAATATGTCAGCTCCGTGGGATTGGTTAACTAATTAACCTGTTATAATTTTTAGTCACATCAAACACATTTCTGTACTTATTACAAACCTTATTCATTATTATTTGTGAAGCGGACTGGCTAAACATTTTTTGTCTCCGAGTTTTGTAGTTTGCGAATGCATCATATCTATATATACTATCGGTTCAGAAAATAACAGTTTTTTGTCCCCTTAACGAGGTATGGGACCCTGAAATTTGGACTAAAGGGCACCCACGCGCTACTTTAAGTGTTATTATTTAGTTTTAAAAACCCAGTAAAAAACTTGCTTCCGATAAAGCAGGTTTCTACTATTATGGAATAAAGTAGCGCTGACAAACCTGCTGATATCGCTGCTGATTTTTGTATGGCGAGTTCCTGGATTGGAGTACTACAGTTTTGCTCACAAAAGCGCTTTTGAAGCGCTGAAAATTATCAACACTTTCAGCACTAGAACTGAAACTATATGAAAAAAATGGTTCGATGTGGATTGGCGTCGTTAACGCCATTTTGAATTTTTCTTATTTCGTTACTTTATTTATTTTTATTAATTTCATATTTTTACTCAATGTTTGTTATCTTAACTTCAACTAGTATCGAACTAAGAACCTTCTGGTTTGAAGTCCAACATACCAATCACTCGACCAAAAACACTATTGCTAAACGGCACCAAGAAACTCAAATAAACTTACTCTTCATTCTCGCTTAAAAACCTGCTTTGGATTAGCACTATAAAATCAGTTTTTTGTATAGCTTGTGTGCGAAGCTTTTGTATAAGTAAAAAGCAAATACTTTTCTCGCTTCAAAACCTGCACTGCGAATTATGAAGCGCTTTATTTCTTTAGTGCTTCAAAAAACATGAACATTTTTTAATGGGAAGTTACAAAATAATGCATAAAATTTAAGTTCATTAAGTCAGCTTTTGAAATATATATTTGGAATTTAGTAAAATATTTTTTTTTGGAAGTTCAAAATGTATTTAAAAAAGTTAAGCTAAAATTTCACAAACTTCCCCCTCTTTAATTTTTTTTAATTTTAACCAAAAATAGCTTATAGTGTAGAGATGACTCGTTCCAAGTTTCATAATTGGCACGAAAGTCGTTCAGAAATTAGACAGGTTAAAGCGCCAAAACAACTTTAAATTATGTGACCAAAGTCCTGTATCTCGTTAAGGAGACTAAAATTTTTTTTCTGAACCGACGTTATATATAGATATAATATAGTAACAAACTATAAAAATCAGAGACAAACAAATTTTGCCTGTCCGCTTCACAAATAATGCTCTATATGTAAGTTGGATATGTCCAAATTCATAGCCAATTAATTACTATTATATATTATAAAATTATACTTATGTATATACAAAATAATACTTTTATCAATAAGGCCAGTCAGTCAGTATACAATATGTCATATCCACTGTTACGATTAAAAAATTAAAAAAAAAAATGGTGCAAAAAAAGTTTGTTTTAGAAAAAGTTAGCATTGAAAATGGAATTTGATTATCATGAGCGATATTTTACAGTTGCACCAAAATCCTCTTACAGCTTAATTTTTACTATAAAATGGAATAATAATTTGCAAAAAAATGTTTAAAAATTGAATCGCAAAATTAAATTTGATCATCATTCACGAAATTTTATAGTTGAAGCATAATACTCCTCAATTTTAATTTTTACTATAAAATGAAATAATAATAAGCCAAAAAAAATAAAAAATAAAAAAGTTCTGTTTTAGAATTGAATATTTTTTATAAAAATAATTAGGCCCTAATTGTGTAAATCACATCACCGAAGTGAAGTTTATGTTAAAGCAACAATAAATTTGAAACAATTTTAAAAATTTGTTTTTTTTTTCATACAAATTCTTCACCAAACAAACGTATAGAAATTAATGCGTTGCTTTGCTTATCAAATATTTTAAAATTTGTATGAAAAATAAAATAAATTTATAAAATATTTGAAATTTTGTTTTTGTTCCGTATACCAATTTCACTTTGGAGCCGTGTGATTTACACAATTAGGGCCTCAGAGTTAGAAAAGGATCACCCGACTAATTCCAAAAATTCTCGGTTCGCTTATCACATTCATGTAAACGGATCTAAATAAGACTTTGTAGACCAATCTTTTACGTATCTTTTACGTACATATTTTATTTATTCAAATTGGATTATCGGTTGTAAACTTATATTAATTTAAACATGGGGAATTTCACTAAATTTGTCTAAAAAATCAAGCTTTGACCGACGATAATTCGAAAACTGCACCGAAATTGGAAAAACTATAAGCGACACATAGGAGGCAGTTACGTGAAATAGTCATAAGTCTACGAAGTCTTGTTCAGATCCCTTGACATGTATGTGATAACCGATTCGAAAAATTTTGAAATTAGTCACCCATATACATTGCTTTAATTTTTTTTATAAAAAAAACTTTATAATATATTTATAAATTCGCATAACGTATACTAGGCATCGTGTGCATACAACGTACTCACATGTATGCCCAAATGCCGCGAGAAAAAAGTACATACCCAGAAAATTTTTTTGCCGATTTCGGTCTGAAGTCGGGTAGAAAGTCTGCACAGGATCCCGAATTCGTATCCGAAGTCGGCCAGAAAACGTATTGTATATCATATGAGTGGTTGACAACAAACCGGACCTCTTTGTCTGAGGAAGTTCTAAAAAATATGTCGAAATGTCTAAGAGAACTCTGTACGAATTCTGACGAATTTTCTGAGGAAATTCTAAAGGAATTTTCGAGATGTATAAACAATGTCGAAAAAAGGTTTGACAAAACATAAGAAAATTTTCCGATTTATCTGATACTTTTTACATCCTGTCGTATTAATGTCGGAGAAAAGTCGGAGCTAAAATTAGAAATTTATCAGAATTGTCGTTTAAGATTCCGCATGCATTGTTCTGCTGCTTATGCCAGCTCATCAGAAAACATTAACCCAATTTTATAAGTTTACAAAATCAAATATTTGTGCACATAATCTCAAGAAATAAATGAGAATTATTACGAAAGCTTAAATGAGACATTGTGCAGAAGTAACTGGTAAAAATCGTAAGACATAGATCAGAATGTGAGTAAACTATTCTGTTATATGTCTTAAAGAAAATTAAATTGCCTTCGGATAATGTGTAGACTATTATCTTTGGGGGGGGGGGGGGGGGGGGGGGTGTCTGTTGGCTGAGTAGTTAGCTACTACAAACGACTACAAACCCTGAGGTATTGAGTTCAAGACCAGTTTCAGGCAAGCCAACAACATCATCCATTTTTATAATGTGCATTGGTGTGTTATCGTGTTGGACTGTGTTAATGCTAACATATTCTATTGCACTTCACAGCACCCTCCTTCTTCGGTATTGTAGCAGAACCGCGGGCGAAGTAAAATAATTAATAAAATGGCTACACAGCTTAAACAACTCAATGCCTCTACTTGACACCAGAGGTGCTGCAACACTGCTCTACAAAATTTAGCATAAAAAAAGCGCAATAGCAGAATTGTAAATAAATTACGTTTTCTATCTCTCTCCCACTTCACCACCTGTTTGTTCTCTCTACACTGTCCCATTCCCAAAGAAAGTAACACATTAATTAATTAACTGGTAGGCATTAATTTTCTGATTGTGCTACTTCTCTTAAAAAAAAGACTATTCTGATATTAATCGGATAATATTTCAGAAAATGTGCAGAAACGTCGTATCAGAAAACTACTGACTAGTTGGCGAAATGTCTAAGGGAATTTTAGACAACTCGCTTGATTGTATGTTAAAGTCTTTTTCTACTGTTAGACATATCGGCATAAAATGTTTCATGGGTACATAAACATACCCAGCAAACAATTTTTGCAGATTTCGGTCCGAAGTCGGTCAGAAAGTCTGCACTGCTCTGCCAAATGTCTGAAGGAATATTAGACAATTCGGCTGATTATCTGGCAAAGTCTTAGATTTTTTCTGACGTTAGGCAAGTTGGTCAAAAATGTTTCCTGAGTAAATGTAATATACAACGTATGTACATATGTATGTATTTACAAATATAATTTTGTTGTACTTTTTTCGTCGTTGAAGGTGTTGTTGTTGTTGGTGTATATTTTTTTCTACTCGTATTTTTTGTTTAACATTTAAAATATTTCATTAAAATTTAGTTGAAATATTATTTTAGCTCAACCATAAATAAACACAAAGGGTAAATAACCAACCACTATTCCAATGCTGCAACAATAAGAACAACATACAGCATCAGCTTTTGGCTGCAAATGTTAAAAAACAAACAGTAGAAAAGATGAAGCATACTTTGTGGCGTTTTAAAGCCTTAAACAAACCCATTGAATTGCTTACAAAATGCACACATGCATGTGTATTTATTTTAATACACAAAAGCACATACATATATATATGTATATATATATATATATATATATATATATATATATATATATATATATATATATATATATATATATATATATATATATATATATATATATATATATATATATATATATATATATATATATATATATATATATATATATATATATATATATATATATATATATATATATATATATATATATATATATATATATATATATATATATATATATATATATATATATATATATATATATATATATATATATATATATATATATATATATATATATATATATATATATATATATATATATATATATATATATATATATATATATATATATATATATATATATATATATATATATATATATATATATATATATATATATATATATATATATATACGTAGCATGCACGGTCATACAGTAAGTGTGTTCATTTATACTATATTTCTTTGTAATGAATAAACATTGTCTATATACGCATTACGTACATACTGTGTAGGTAAAAATTGAGGTCTATGTAGTCCTGTTATTGAGAGCCAACACAGTTAGCAGTACACTAAATGGTTATTGTATGAATCCTAGGAATACTTACTATACAATTCAATCCAAAATATTCAACGTCTCAAATAGTGTCAACTTAAAAATGGCACTGGTTCCTGCTTGCAAATTATCTTTATGATTTAGAATTACAAAGCTGAACGCATCTAGCTACTTTTCCACATAGAATAATTTAGTATGAAATGACCAGAGTCCGACCGAATATTCGAAACCGAAACTTTTTATTCTCTATAAATAACTAAGTTAATCGAAATAGTATTTTCCACATTTAATATATATCACCGCCATGAATCTGTTTTTTCCCGTCCCATATTTTTTCAAACAGAATGAAAAGTTTACTTAGTCATATAAAGCGCTACCAAAAGATATACATAGTAACATAAAGTATTCAACTGTTTGTTGCCAAAATAAATAACACACACTAAGGACTGGTAAACCGATTTCGATTCAAATCGAAAATCTATTTTATGTTATAATAAACCGATATTGCGCAATCGAATTTACTTCTGCAATTTTGAACTGAAATTGATTATTTGTTTTTTAAAATAATTTCAAAATATGAAAAAAGCTCATTTTCAATCTTCACGATAAATTCAATACCGTCGAGAAAAAATTCTTTATTGTGTATATGTCCGACGAAACGCAGACGTAAACAAAAAAAAATCAGTTTAGTAGAAATTAATGAAATCAATTTAGTGTCAAAAATAGGTAAATATTCCACTTTATATCTTTTTAGTTATTCAGACTCAACTTTTTGATTGGTGCTCTTGTAACATCATCAATAGAGTGATAAAACACTCCTCAATGTATATGTACCGAACCCAATATTCCAGTTTTATTCATCATTTAAGCTAATTTCATGTCAAGTTTTTATTAGTCATATGCTCGTAAATGTTTAAGTTTTATATTTGCTCGATGGAATGAAATATATTAAATGTCTACTATTATTTTGACTGACACTGTATGTATGTAGAAACACTCTTACGCCCTTTTCACAGAGTACAGTTAAAAGTTAACGAATACTTTAACGGAGAGCTTTGTATGCCAAATTTGCCGCTAAAGACCACGTTAACTTTTAATCACATTGTGAAAAGGGCCGTTAATAAAATAATGACTTTTAAGTTCTGTCAAGTTTTTAAAATGTCAATATCAGTTAATGCCAACCAAATTTCGGCAAGTTTCGGATTCGGCCGAATATTCGACCTTTTTGCCGAATATTAGGTTCGGTTCGGGTTCGACCTCAAAAAACTGGTTTCGGTCGGACTCTAGAAATAATGTATATTTTCTTGCTTAATCGCGATTAACCGATAATCGCAATTAATCCCATATTTTTAATCGTAATCGCGATTATGAGAATCTTCGACTATTTGTAAAGCCTACATAACGGTATATCTTGAAAACGAGAGCTGATAAACAAATTGGGAGTGTAAATACGAGTCCGGCCGATCATCAGTAGACCTTTAGCAATGTTTGTTTGAAACGTTTTCAAACTACTATTGTTATGGACAAACTCTCGAACAAAAAATGAGAATAACAAATACAAAGCCATAATAGTTTTAAAATACTTATGCAAACAATACAACAAAGAATTTTTATTCGACATGCAAATGACAATTTTAAGCATTTTCATGAAACCCCTTTCTAACTTTTACATCGATTTAAATTTCTCTGCTGCTGATATAAGGGTTAAAGTTAGAATAAATATTCAACATTTTTGGAAAATAGCGTCATCCGGGATATCTCTATTATCTTTAACTCAAGGAACAACAAATGCAAGGATTCAAAGGGGTTCGCTTCAATTTTGTGTGAGTCAATCAATCAGTAGGGTATATCGGATATTAGCTTTATATAAAATTTTATCCTCTTTTTTACAGTCAATAGCCTTTCAAATCAATAATTCATGTTTATGATGTATACGCACGCAGTGGTCAGTTATTTATGTGTGGAAATGTGTAAGGTTATTACACACATGTATATACATCATACATAAATATTGTATAAATAAATTCATGCGTGTATATGATTGTATGTATTTTAATGCATTAATGAACGCGCAACAGTGCGTATGCATAATATTTTGCTTAAATGTGTGAACTATGTTTTTAGTATGTGTCTGAATAAACGAGAGTGTCTATTAAAGTTTTGGTACTGAACCATCATGATTGCTTTAAATCTCAAACACGGGGTTTCCAGCTGATATAAGAAATAAATTATTTGCTGGAAAATTGGCAACAGTATTGTGAATGTTCTTTTCTCTTAATTGTCCTAAACTTATATTTATTAAATGTGTGTGTATTTGAAAAGTTGCATCCAAAATTAACAATTAAATGAAACAACCTACGTAACTACATGCATACTATATTTTATTATTTTTTACAATTTTGAAACACATCAGTTCACATAGATCTCGTTATCGTGAAAGGCAACAAAATCCACAATAATTTTATAAAAAAAAGTATGTTCTGGCATTTAATGTACTGTCGTATCTGGGATACACAACAAGAAATTTTTTTTATGCTTGCATCAATGATGCCTCCAAGCTTCTGATACAGTATAATTTAAAGTTTTGGACAAATTTTGTATAACAATAAGCATTAATACATTGACTAGACCCTTGTCATCATTGCGATCATCAGCTGGCTATCAGTGACCGTTGTGACAATTCTGTAATCAATGGAATGATTAAAAAATTATCGGGTGTGTTCACAAACTGTATGAAAAAGAACGCAAATTCGATTGAAGACAAAATTTTTCTCTTCAAACTTTAAACGTATAGAACCGTTTTAATTTACAAAATGAGGCCCTAAAAACAAAAATCAAATGTAATACAATAAATTTTGTTTAAAAATTCAATATATCGTTTTTTTTCCTTTTATGCCTATTTTTCCTGTTAATAAAATACAAAATGTGTCGTAGTCATAACATAGATGACACTTAAAAATGTCAAAGTTCTATTATATATGGGTTAAAGATATTTTACGGACTATATAATTTATACATAAAGATTTTTAAAACGTACATATTTCGAAGGGGATATAAAAATTCCAAAAATAGCATTCCATAAAAGATGAATGTTTCAATTTACAGACAAGAAAACAGCTGATATGTACAATCATTTCTGTTTTGCAAATACATAATTTGCCACTATAGTTTTTCGTGTTTTTTTTTTGCAAATATTCTTTCAAATTGCTTTGAAGTTGCGTGCAAGTGCAGGGGCAGCTGATTAATTTTTGCTCTGGTAGTTATGTGTATTATAGTTGTAAAGGTATTGAGTATTTGGGTATTGAGTACTCAATACCGGTCGTAGAAACTCAATACTTTCAGAGCTGTTTTTTTTAAATGTATTGTAAACCAGAGTAGGAAAATAAACTAAACCAAACGTTTGCTTTCGTTTTGTTTTGTATTTTCCCATGTGTAAAACAAAACAATAACAACGATGATAATCCCATTTAGTTTCGTACTGTTTGTGCTTGTATACATAAAATGTACATTAACTTAAATGTACGCAGCTAGAAAAGAAAAGCACAAGAACGAAATTGAAAAGCTTTAAGAAATTACATTTGCAAACGTTTCCCGATTGATTTGCTCATCATAGTAGAGAATGTGTTAGTGTATTTATTCTAAATACAATGAAGCATTCAACGAAATGTTGTTGTACGATTGCACAAAATGTCTAATTTTCTCTAAATCTCATACTAGGGGAAGACGTAATTTTACTTTTCCGATAAGATTTCATTTTATGCAAATTCTCATCGAGTTAACATGTACTACTTTTGCATAATTAGTTATTTTATTTTTAATTTTTCACACAAATTTAAATTTATAAATCAATTAGACACATTTATTCACTTATTTAACACAGAAATTTTATCAAAAACATCGCTTTTCATTTATTTTAATAAACACTCACACATGCACACTATTTTATTTTTATGTCATGTGTTTTTTGACAGTTCATCTCATAAGATTGTTGTTATAAGAATTCTTATAACAACGCTCTCATAAAAATTCCTACATTGAGATAACACTAATTTGAAGTCTACACGTAACATAATTCTCTCTGCGATTGAATTTGACAATCTCATCGTACATATTATGTTACGTGTAGACCTCAAGTAAATAAAAGTATAAAAAATGAAGTTTATTTGCTGATAGATAAGCATTATCTACATGCATTTCATTGGCGCTTTACCGAATTGTCAGTATACTTCAACCACAAATTTGAGCAGTTACAAACCTTTTATCTTATGCACAGACCCTCAAAAACCATTTGAAAATTTACAAATGATAATACTTTTTAAAATCACAAAAGAATAAAATAAGCGTAGTAGGCTTAGAAATTTATACAAACCCCCAGCAAATAATTTGTATTCGATATGAATCTATTTTATTTTTCTACGCCTTTATACAATTAGAAATGCATTGGATAACAATAAAAGTATTTATAAGGCAAAATGAAAAATAAAATCCAAATTAAACTAGGTGGCCACAAGAGCCCTGTAGTGAAATTCACTAACTTTTAACGCTTAAATAACAGGTAATTCTGTCTCCAGTAATTACTGTTTGAATTAACGCTTATTTGATTCGTTAACTTCGTGCTAAGGCCTTTGTTAAAATTTTATATCGCTTTCCAGCACTATTAAGATAAACGGACAGCACAAAGAGAAATAGAGAAAAAACAAATGAATTTATGCTTGCACACGAACATATTTTCATTAATTTCTTTAATTTTGAAATATAAAAGTTAAATTTATTGTTTAGATAATATAAATATTGTTATTTATATATAAGATTTCATATGTGTGTATATTGGTGTTGAATAATTATTTGAGTTTTACCAAAAGACGACGTGTTTTAACTGAACAGCTGACTATTGTTTATTCCATAACACCACAAAAATTATTGCCGTTTAGTTAACGCAGCTAGTAGTGCTTAAAATTTTAACGAATAGTAAAAGCAATAATTTTGGTGTTAAATGCTTTAAACGCCCTGTTTAGCGTTAAAATAAGTTTGTGAATTGCACTACTGCTGTTTACGTAAATGTTTACACATTTGGCCTGCCAGCAGTGTTAATGTATCAACTTTTTTGACAGCCCAAATGTAAATTCTTCTCGGCGAATTTTCTTGCGACTACCTGGTGTTGATATATCTTCTGCTTCTTGCACATAAATCATTAAAATAAAGATTTCAACAAATATTTACATATATTCTCTCCTGAGCTTTTCAAACTTTTATTTTCTACTCGTTTTCTAACTTTATAACGAAACAGTTTTGACCATCTTTTGGAAAAATATATTTTAGACTTGGACATTTTTTGCGTGTATTTTTGAATAAATAATTTTAATGTCAGTTTCATATTTTTATTTAAATTTTATATAAATTTATTATTATTATTATTTTGTAGCTTTTTTCTTAATTCACATCAATTTTAAAATAAAATAAATTTTAATGCTTTTTTCTCATTATATACATACATTTTAGATTTAACTAAAGCTTATATTTATGTACGTATAATATTATATACATATGTACAGTTTTTCAAATATATACATACATATGTATACATACATATGTACGTATGTAAAAATATATTTATACTCTCATCTATACATAAAATGTTATGTACAAACATCGCTGATGTTTAAAATGTATGTATTAAACAAATGAAGATTTGTGGTCGTTGTTGGTCTTTATAACGTTGCAGCAAAATGCGTTATATAATTGCAAATTTTAATAAAAATATACGCTATGCGCATACATGAACGAACACTAGGGTGGCTCTCAAAGAAAAGTGTTGAAATTGTCGTGCTTACGCCGTAGAAATATTTCTACAAAAAAATATTGTAAACCTTCATTCGTTTTACTTTTAATACTTTGCAAAGCTTTAATACAAAGTAGGGATGCCAGTCCCGAAATCCCGATACTGAGATCCCATTATTTTTCGGGATTGAGAAGTCCTGCATCCCGGGATTTAGCGAAATATTTAAATTCGTTTTCACGTAAAATCCTTATACAAAAATCTTGTAATGAAATGTAACAATTGTAACACTAATTTATGTATTTACTTCCTGTCAAAGGGTATCCTCTATCCCCACTCCCCTGGTGGGTGGTGATAGACGAACTTTTCCACCTCCTTAGTGAAAGTGGGCATGAACTGACCGGATATGACGCAGGCTCTGTGGTTGTGGTAAATGGAAAATTCGAAATATCATAATTATTTTCAACTCTGTGCTTGAAAACCTACTAATATTTTTATTTTCTTAAAAAGTGTATCTTATAGCAATTGCAATAAGTCCAAAATTATTACAATCGGCTGAGATTTGGTAAAGTTAAAATTTTTTTTAAACAACATTTCAATGTAAAATTATACATGCAAGACATTCACAGTGAATTTTGAAGCTGCTCACAAAATAAATTATACAAAATGTATAACTGTTAAACTACTGTTTAGATTTATTTGAAATGTGGCATATCAATATATTAGAGCACTTGCACAATGTAGTTTGCGAAATTTTGCAGAATATGTACTAACGACTATACAATGTGCAGAAACTAAACGCATCACATGTGGAAAGCTTTAAAAGTCTTGTAACTTTTGCAAATCCCAAACGATTTTAAAAGATTTTATACGCATTAGCTTTGGAAAAAGGATAATATACCAAAGCAATTATATTCTAAATAGACGAAAATATTATGGCTAAATGTGCAAATTAAATTTTTGCACTTAAATATCGTTTCTTTCTTGAATAAGCTCGGATGTCCATTTTTGTCGGTTTTATGCTCTTTTACATAGCCCAAAAATTTCGCTAATAACATGGATCTATTCGGAAATTTTTTTCTAAAAACAACGTAACTTGTAACAAATATTTTTCAGCTACACTAAAAAAAAAGATGTAAACTAAAGTTCAGTAAAAAAAATTCTAAGCTTAAGTAAAATTCTAAGTTTAAGTAAATTTTTACGAAAATTTAGTCAAAATTACTTCATATGAGTAAAAACATCCTTAAAAATAGTTCATAAAGATTAAAAAAAAAATTTATATTTAACTTCAAAAAATATTTATTAAAAATAAGAAAATGCTTATAAGTTTACGGAAAATGTATCATAATAATTAGTCAATTTCATTTTAGTTTAAAAAATAAGCTTTAGGGAAAGACCATGTTAAATTTTGAAAAATTTTTAGGGAAACGATCCCTTTATTTTAGTACATTACTTCCTATGTATAAGAAAGGAAAATTGTTACTCAATCAAAGAAGGTTTTTACTGTTTCGTCTTTAATTTTATCTGCAGTGAAATTAGCTAACTTTTAACGCTTTAATAATAGGTAATTTTGTCTCCAATAATAACTGTTTGCCGTAACGCTTATTTGATTCGTTAACTTCGTGTTAAGTAAGGCTTTTATTAAAATTTAATATCACTTTCAAACACTATTAAAATAAACGAAAAGCACAAAGAGGAATAGAGAAAAAATAAATGAATTTATGCTTGCACACAAACATATTTTTATGAATTTTTTTTATTTTGAGAAATAAAAGTTAAATTAATTGTTTAAATAATATAAATATTTCATATGTGTACATATTGTCGAATAATTATTTGATTTTTGCCAAAAGACGACATGCTTTAACTGAACAGTTGACTGTTGTCTATTCAATAACAGCACAAAAATTATTGCCGTTTAGTTAACGCAGCTAGTAGTGCTTAAAGCTTTAACGAATAGTAAAAACAATAATTTTGGTGTTAACTTCTTTAAACGCCTTGTTTAGCGTTAAAATAAGTTTGCGAATTGTACTACTGTAGTGAAATTCACTAACTTTTAAAGCTTAAATAAAATGTAACTTTGTCTCCAATAATTACTGTTTGCATGAACGCTTATTTGATTCGTTAACTTCGTGTTAAGGTCTTTGCTAAAATTTTAAATCACTTTCCAACACTATTAAAAAAACGAGAAGCACAAAGAGGAAATCGAAAAAAACAAATGAATTTATGCTTCCACACAAACACATTTTCATGAATTTCTTTAATTTTGAGAAAAAAGAGTTAAATTAAGATTTCATTTTGTGTGTATGTTGCTGTCGAATAATTATTTGAGTTTTGCCAAAAGACGACGTGCTTTAACTGAACAGCTGACTGTTGTCTATTCAATAGCACTACAAAAATGATTGCCGTTTAGTTAGTGCAGATTGTAGTGCTTAAAAGTGCTAACGAATAGTAAAAGCATAGTTTTGGTGTTAATTTCTTCAAACGCCTTGATTGGCGTTAAAATAACTTTGTGAATTGCACTACTGAACTAGGTTTATGGAAACTTTTTCTGAAAATTTATAATTTAATAACTAAAAATAATTTTTGGAAACATTTTTTTAAATTCAAGGAAAACTTCCTAAAATTAAGAAGCCGTATGAACTTAAATTGAGAATAGCGTTTTACACTTTTAATAAGTCAAATTTTATGAACTAATCAGTAGTGAAGTTCACTAACTTTTAACGCTTAAATAAGATATAATTTTGTCTCCAATAATTACTGTTTGAATTAACGCTTATTTCATTCGTTAATTTCATGTTAAGGCCTGTGTTAAAATTTTATATCACTTTCCAGCACTATTAAAATAAACGAAATGCACAAAGAGGAATAGAAAAAAACAATTGAATTTATGCTTGCAAAGAAACATATTTTCATGAATTTCTATAATTTTAAGAAACAAAAGTTAAATTAAATGTTTAAATAATATAAATATTGTTATTTATATATAAAAGATTTTATATGCGTGTATATTGTTGTCGAATAATTATTTGACTTTTGCCAAAAGACGACGTGCTTTAACTAAACAGCTGACTATTGTATATTCAATAACACCACAAAAATTATTGCCGTTTAGTTAACGTAGCTAGTAGTGCTTAAAAATGTTAACGAATAGTAAAAGCAATAATTTTGGCGTTAACTTCCTTAAACGTCTGGTTTGGAGTTCAAATAAGTTTGTGAATTGCACTACTTATTTTAACGCTAAACAAGGCGTTCAAAGAAATTAACACCAAATTTATTGCTTTTACTATTCGTTAAACTTTTAAGCGCTACTAGCTGCGTTAACTAAAAGGCAATACTTTTTGTGGTGTTATTGAATAGACAACAGTTACCTGTTCAGTAGTGCAATTCACAAACTTATTTTAACGCTAAACAAGGCGTTTAAAGAAGTTAACACCAAAATTATTGCTTATACTATTCATTAAACTTTTAAGCACTACTAGCTGCGTTAGCTAAACGGCAATAATTTTTGTGGTGTTATTGAATAGACAACAGTCAGCTGTTCACTTAAAGCACGTCGTCTTTTGGAAAAACTCAAATAATTATTCGATAGCAATATCCACGCATACGAAATCTTTTATATATAAATAACAAAATTTATATTATATAAACAATTAATTTAACTTCTATTTCTCAAAGTTAAAGAAATTCATGAAAATATGTTCGTGTTCAAGCATAAATTCATTTGTTTTTTCTCTATTCCACTTTGTGCTTTTCGTCTATTTTAATAGTGTTGGAAAGTGATATAAAATTTTAACAAAGGCCTTAACACGAAGTTAACGAATGAAATAAGCGTTAATTCAAACAGTAATTATTGGAGACAAAAATACCTTTTATTTAAGCGTTAAAAGTTAGTGAATTTCACTACAGTTAAAGCAAGTCGTCTTTAGTCAGTAGTGAAATTCATTAACTTTTAACGCTTAAATAGAAGGCAATTTTGTCTGCAATAATTACTGTTTGCATGAACGCTAATTTGATTCGTTAACTTCGTGTTAAGGCCTTTGCTAAAATTTTATATCACTTTCCAACACTATTAAAATAAACGAAAAGCACAAAGAGGAATGGGAAAAAACACATGAATTTATTCTTGTACACGAACATATTTTCATGAATTTCTTTAATTTTGAGAAATAAATGTTAAATTAATTGTTTAAATAATATAAATATTGTTATTTATATATAAAAGATTTCATATGTGCGTATATTGTTGTCTAATAATTATTTGAGTTTTGCCAAAAGACGACGTGCTTTAACTGAACAGCTGACTGTTGTCTATTCAACAACACCACAAAAATTATTGCCGTTTAATTAACGCAGCTAGTAGTGCTTAAAAGTTTAACGAATAGTAAAAGCAATAATTTTGGTGTTAACTTCTTTAAACGCCTTGTTTAGCGTTAAAATAAGTTTGTGAATTGCACTACTGAACAGGTAACTGTTGTCTATTCAATAACACCACAAAAAGTATTGCCTTTTAGTTAACGCAGCTAGTAGTGCTTAAAAGTTTAACGAATAGTAAAAGTAATAACTTTGGTGTTAACTTCTTTAAACGCCTTGTTTAGCGTTAAAATAAGTTTGTGAATTGCTCTACAGGTAAATAAAAAACTCTAAATTATATTAAAAATTTGGACTAGTGAAAATATAATTAATTTTATAAAAACATTTACCAGTATCAAATAATTTTGAGCTAAATTATAAGATATATTACTTCAGAAATATTATTTAGATAAATGAAAAGATATATAGCTCTTGTTAGCTTTTAAGAAAGTTTTTACTAAAATTGAAGTAAATTTTTAGTATTTTCAAAGAATAATTGAACTTAAAATATATATGTTTTGTAAATAAAATAAAATTGTAAAACACAATATATTTAATGCTTATGCAAGCGCCCTGTGAGGCTAGTGGTTAGAGTGCTACTCTATCAGCCGGAAGGTTGCTAGTTCAATACTTGCCTCCTCCAAGGGTAATAATAAAATAATAAAAATTTATGTTTGGTAAGTTAATTATGATTATAATATATATATATATATATATATATATATATATATATATATATATATATATATATATATATATATATATATATATATATATATATATATATATATATCTATATATATATATATATATATATATATATATATATATATATATATATATATATATATATATATATATATATATATATATATATATATATATATATATATATATATATATATATATATATATATATATATATATATATATATATATATATATATATATATATATATATATATATATATATATATATATATATATATATATATATATATATATATATATATATATATATATATATATATATATATATATATATATATATATATATATATATATATATATATATATATATATATATATATATATATATATATATATATATATATATATATATATATATATATATATATATATATATATATATATATATATATATGTGTGTGTAAATAAATCTCATATTGTATAGAATTTAACTAAAAATAAGTACTACAACTAAGGACTTATTGAACTTGAACTTAGGAAACATTTACTTAATTTATGGACATATGTATGTAAAAAAAACTTTGGAAAACAATTTTTTCTCAAAACTCCCTATTTTATATAAAAAGTTTACTTAATTTTAGTAAAATTTTACTGAAATACAAAAAAAAGACTTACTATAAACTAGATCATTATGTATCTATAGATTTTCATAAATTAAGTAAAATTTTCCTAGCATAAAGTTTTTATCAGATGAATAATGAACTAACTTACAGTAAATATTCCACTCTGTTCAAGTACACAGAAAAAATTATCATCAACAAATTGTTAAACAAAAGTTGTCTAAAAATAAATTTTATTTTCAGTAAATGTTCTTTACATATGTAGTTAAAGAATTCTTAGTTTGACTCTTATTTAGGACGTAAACACCAAAAACAACAAGAAAAACTGTGTCGTAAAAAACAACACCGGTGGCGACATACACAAAAATAACAACAACAACAATGATAGGAAAAGGAATGCGCTTATAGCTAGTATGTTTACTGAAGAGCTTTTAGCGAATCAATTCGTTAGTGTCCTTGCGTTAATTCTGATTAATGTTTTTAGAGTCTTTAGATAGACATACAGACTTGAACACGTTTAACAAAGTGAAATTTCATAAATGCTTAATGGATGATGATGATGATAAATGACTCACACAAAAATTTTGTTTGTTTTGTTTTTTTTTTTACAAAAAATCCAGTAAATATTTTTGTTCAATTAAGTAAACTATTTTGTTCAATATTTGTTATTATTTTTAGACTAATTGTTTTTAAACTGAGACAAAAATATTGTTTGATGTTTTTCAGTAAATTGTTTTTTTTTACAATTTCTAAATATTTTTAGACAAATTGTTTCATATATTTAAATAATTTTTTCACTGAAAAAAAACTTGTTGAGATATTTTTGTCTTTATTTACAAATTTGTTTGTAGGTCCGTTCCTAGACAAAATATTTACTATTTCATTGAATTCCTTTGCAGAAAATGAAATTTAGTTTTTTCTGTGTAGACTCATGCGTGGTTACTTTTGAACACATTTTCAAAATATTTTTTGGTTGCTGTTCAGTTAATAAAAACTTATAGTGACTTGTGCGCTTGAATTAGTTCAATGTAAACAACTGTTGGCGACATAAGCTTTTATTCTGCACACACTTTTAGTGTCCTTGGCAAATTCTTTTTTTAATTATTCCCTTAGGGAATTTTTGCCTGAAACTTTTACACAAATTTCTTACCACATATGCTTACATTACTGTCATAAAAAAGGTTGATAAAAACCATACAGGTTCCGTAGTATTAAAAATAAAGTATATCGGCTATCCTAAAAATTTGATTTTTAGAAATACGCGCTTACAGAAAACCACAAATATACCAGAGTATAATGTTGTTTTTCCCTCATATTTTAAAAAAAATTTAAAATTGGTTGAAATTTGGGAAAGCTACAAGATTTCTAAATGTTTTTTCACATGCGATGCATTTAGTTTTAGCCCACTCTCGAGTCGTTGGTTCATATCCTGCACATTTTTTGAAACTATAGTGTGCTGATATATATTTATATGTAAACTTTCAAATACCTCAGACCAGTAGCTTTTACCATTTATTTTGTGAGCATCTGCACAATGTGCTGGGAATGTTATGAATGAACTATTTTATATTGAAATTTTTTGGTAAAAAATTATAACTTTCCAATTCCCAAACGATTATAATAATTTAGGGCTTATTGTAATCGTTAATCGTAATCGTTATTGTAATCGTTAAAAATAATAAATTTGAATTTTCTTTTGATGATATTTCTGCGTTGACTTCTGAATATTGCAAAACATATGTATAGCATTTTAAGGAGAATGGTTTTACCACTTAATATCATACCTTAATGGAATATCCGCGATAATTACTTTTATATACAAAATCTTGTGAAGTCTTCAAATAGGTTTTTGTAAATTTGTTTCTCCCAAACCATGTATATACATATGTATGTGTTATATATTCTAATTTACAAAAATTTTTATGTTGAAAATGATATACTCTTGAACTCATCATATGCAAATATTGTAAACTAAAATAAGAATGTTATTGTTGTAAATAAATTGAATTAAATTGAATATTGTGAAGTCAGTTTAGTAAATTTTAAATGATTTTTCCATTTTAAAGTCGCGCTACTTCGCGAGGAAGTAAAAGTAGTTTTGACAGGGTGTCATTCGTACTAAATTTTTATCTAAATCGGAAGGGCGAGGTCCGAAAGTTTACTTTTATTGGTTGGCTATAAACAGGGCTCGGGCTTTCATGCAACAAAGGCACCTAAAAATTAAAAATATGCGTAAAAATTACCTACGAACAAAGTACCAAAGCTAAAATAATATGAAAATGTATTTTTTTAATTTATTACTATTATTAGAGAAAAAACATAAAACAAACATAATTGGGTCTATTATTCAATTCAACCGAACTTTAGTTGCGTTGCCAGTCGGCAACTGAAAATTAATGGTTGCCAGAAAGGCACTAAATAGCAACTGAAATTGACAGCTCTCAGTTGCCAGCTGCCATCAGTAGCATCATTTTAATCAACTGGCCACCCAACTGAGGCTCGGTTGCTATACATAATCGGCTTATTAATATTGATCGGCTTAAAAATTAAGAAATATGCATTAAAAAAGTTTTTATAACTCCAAAAATTTGCATTTATTGCCAAAATATGCAAAAATATGCACATACAACCAAAATATCCAACTACAAATCGATGCTAACGTACTTAAAATTTGATGATTCGCATAGATAATTAGTCAATACCTCTTTATCTATCACCACAAAAAACATGCATTTGCATGAAAGTCCGAGCTCTGGATAAAAATGGTTTTACTCATTACGCTATTCTTACAAGTGTAGCAATTTTTCCAAACCTACTTAAGCTCTCTTGGTGGCTTAGATTTTTTTTTAATAATGCGCATTTTAAAAATAATATACATTTAAGATAAGATGATGACATTTCAACAGATATGTTTGGTGTCATTAAACTTGAGCTAGAAATAAATGACCATTTGAGAAATGACATTTGGTGTACCGGCTTATTTTCAGAAAAGAAACCCCGTTTTTCAAATCCGGTTTTTGCATACTCTAATGGTTTCTTAGCGGGTGTTTTTTGCTGCAGAACATTTTTTTCAGTTTTTTTCATAAAATTTTATATAGCTTTAGACGTTTTGTACAAAGTCTGTGAATTTCTAAGTATTCCTTATTATTTTTTTTTTCTTAAAAGTAACAATTTCAATTGGCAAAATATACTAAAAAAATATATTCTCATCTTAAGTAAAAGTTGGTTTGAACACAATATGTTCTACCTACCTAAAAGCAAAAAGAAAAAACAGATAACATACTAAAATTCGAATTCAATAAAAAAAGTTAAATAACAGTTGCAGTTACAAACAAAAAGCCAACATTTTTTGCAGTTTTTTTTTGCAAAAATAATATGCAGGTGTTTATTGTTGTTTCGGTTAGAAAAAAAATTATACAACAACGGTAACCAGACAACAACATTGAAGAAAAAAAATGTAAGCCATTGCAATGAAAAATAATAACAACAACTGATAGTCAATGTCTACTGAAAGTCAAGCTTAGAGATGTGTCAGTTGGTTGGCTGGTTGGATGGTTTCATTTTGTTTCTTCGGTTTCACTGGAGACTTCATGCAGCTGTCACGGATTTTTATTTTTAATGCCTTGAGTGTCGACTGTTTGCGCATCAACATTCCGAAATAAACTAAAACAATGTATTTTATCTAGCGAAAATTCAAAACCGCAAGTGGATTGATATGACGAACGAATCAAATTTTGCATGAATTGAAATAAGTTTGTATGCGTCTTATCAAATGTAAAAACTACAGAAAAAGAATAGATGTTGTTATAGGTATAGAAATATTTAATTTGAATAAGTTCTTTAAGAATGACCCAGTCTCCCCTAAATGAGCGCGTCAGCAAAGTGCATAAATCTTTCGAATTCCGACAGACCCAGCACAAATATCCAACAAAAACATTTGCCATTTTTGTAGTCGGTAGTACTTTTTTAATGGGTTACAAAGTAATGAGTGGTACTTATTTATATTATTACTATGCTTCAAGTTAGAACTACTACTTAGTTTCTAATAAAATTAGTTCGTATTTTTCTCAATATCTGAAAGTAGTTATAATTTGTTATATATTAATAAAATAAGTAGACAAGCACTTTTTAAGTCAACATGTGTTTGTATATGAAAACTAATTATGTCAACAATAAATAGCCCAGTGGGTAAAGTACTTGTCTTCAAATCTGAACGAGCGCAAGTGCGTATGCTAGCTGGGTCAAAAAAAAAGCAAATTATGAAAAAATATAAATAAAATAAAATGTGCTAAATGTGTTTATTTGACTACTTATTTTTTAGCTTCAAGTAAGCAATAACTAGTTAATTGCTGTGACAATGTAAATACATTTGTATTATTATTTTTTTAGCTTCTCAAACAAAAATAAGTATACAGAAAATAATATGATAGGTTTTTGTTTTAAGATACATGGATTTGATTTTTTTTTTAGTTTTATTACTTTTTTGTTTGACTTTCAAATATTCCGGTACAATATTTTAATAGAAAAAATGTGTTTGTTTTCTTATTAAATAATTGCTAATTTTAGTTTTTAGTGTTACGAATTTTGTGGTAGGTGCTATTTCCGTAAAAAATATTTGAAATTAAGAATTCAGTAGTAGAATATGGATTTTAGATTTTTCTCTGTAGTTATCGAGTCAAAAATTAGAGTCCGACCGAATATTCGGTTTCGGATTCGAGCAAAATTGTGGTTTCGGCTGATATTCGGTTTTGGCCAACTTTTTGGCGGAATACCGAAACTTTTTATTTTCTATAAATAAAGAAGTTAATCGAAATAGTATTTGCCAAATTTAAAATATGTCACCACCACGAATCAGTCTTTTCCTGTCCGATATCTTTCAAATTTAATGAAATTTTTACTTAGTTTTATAAAGCGCAACCAAAAGATATACATAGTAACATAAAGTATTCAACTGTTTGTTGCCAAAATAAATAGCATAAACAAGGGAAACCAATTTAAGATTCCAATCGAAAATCTATTTTATTTTATAATAAGTCGATTTTTCGCAATTGAATTTACTTCTGCAATTTTGCACTGAAATTGATTATTTGTTTTTTTAAATAGATTTTTTAAAATAATTTCAAAATATGAAGAAAACTCATTTTCAATCTTCACGATAAATTCAATACCGTCGAGAAAATTTCTTTATTGTCGATGAAACGCGGGCGTAAACAAAAAACTTCACTTTAGTAAAAATGAATGAAATCGTATAAATTTAGTGTCGAAAATAGGTAAATATTCCACTTTATATCTTTTTAGTTATTATAACTCAACTTTTTGATTGGTGCTCTTGTAACGTCATCAATACAGTGAAAAACACTCCTCAATGTATGTGTACCGAACCCAATATTCCAGTTCTATTACCCAGCAAAAACTAGTGCTTCGCGATAAGCAGGTTTGTAAAGGAGAGTTTTGTTGGTGTAGCTTACAAACATGTTTACGTATTGCATGATATTTATTCGCGATGCCCCACTTTGGAGCATTTCTTGTTAAACGCTTATTTCAGCGCATTGAGTATATAATAAAATCATACTATTGTTTTGTCTTTTTAGGTTCGTAACTCATCGTCATTCTTCATAAAATGTATATTTTTATCATCTCTGCCTTACAGTAGCGCTTCCTTGAATGCACCACTGTAAGTGAATGTGCAAAAATTTGTTTTAAGTGGACGAAAAAGAAAATTTTAAGAAGCTTAAGCATTTCTTGCCATTCATTATTGCTTATATTCGGGCAATACATTTGTCGCTACTGTTAAGCGCATTTATATAACATGAATAATTTGTACTGCTTCAAAAATTTCGATTATTTTTTGCTGGGTATTCATCATTTAAGCTAATTTCACGCCAAGTTTTTATTAGTCATATCGCCACCTCAGTCCTGTTTTGGCCCACAGACCATTAAAAAAAATTTAGCTAAGTATGGGTTATATATATTTTGAATACCCTCTTTCAGAATCCGAAAACTGTTTCGCGAAATTGTTCCTGGCTTCTGAGATATTAAGCATTCATTGTACTCGATATTATCTATTTTGATAAATTTTTTGTAAAATAAATACTTTTTTAAAATAAAAAAATTAAAATCAGTAATCAAGTAAAATACCAAGTTGCATCAATATTAACTTTTTATTCCATGTAAATATATTTTCTAATAAAATTTATACGCTTATTTTCAATAAGAAGTAGAAAATTTCATCTCAATAACAAGTTACTCAATACACAGCAGTTAGTATACACATGGAGCAACAAAAGCTACTTTTTACAAATAAAATAAAATAAGGTTACTCTAGCACTAAACAAGATATTTTACTTTCAGTAAAAAAATTTTAATTTCTAATTTTTCTTCCAAACATACGCCGGAAGCAGTGGTGAGAACACAAAAAAATTCTATCCGATATATTTTGAGAAAACTGTATGTAAATCTTCTTTGTTGTTTTTCTCCATTCCGACTTTTTGGCATATGAGCTAAACCAATACTGAGGTCGCGATATGCTCGTAAATGATTAAGTTTTATATTTGCTCAGTGGAATGAAATATATTCAATTTCTACTATAATTTTGACTGACACTGTATGTATGTAGAAATACTCTTACGCCCTTTTTCACAGTGTACAGTTAAAAGTTAACGTATACTTTAACGGAGAGTTTTGTATGCCGAATTTGCCGTTAAGCACCACGTTAACTTTTAATTATAAAATTATAAATGACTTTTCAGTTCTGTTAAGTTTTTAAAATGTCAATATTAGTTAATGCTAAAAAAGTTTCGGATTCGACTGAATATTCGGCCTTTTTGCCGAATGTTAGGTTCAGTTCGGGTTCGACCTCAAAAAACTGGTTTCGGTCGGACTCTACAAAATATAAGTAATTACGACTTATATCCACATATACTTTTTTGCGTAGCAGTTAGCAAAGTTTTTGCTGGATAAATTTGGAACAAGTAAATAGTAAGATTAACTCGAAGGGCTTCGGGGATGGGCAAAAGCACACAGTGCATCCCATCTGCCTCACGATGATGCAATAACGTAAAAGAGTGCAGATATTTACCGCACATACTACGAAGTTGGTCGGCTATATAGACTCGAAGTTTTAATTCAACTCACATTTTTTTATAGTGCTTTTATCTTGCCTTTAACATCGTAATTTGATTTTTTATTCTTTGATTGAATTGTGTATGAAAATAAGTTTGTTGTGCCTCGATAAGTTAGTGGTTAGTGTTCTAGCGTACCTGATTCAATACTCGAACAAAAAGAATTTATTAAAAGTAGATTGTAGTGTAATATAATTTCCAGTTGTATTTGTACCATTTAATATATACTAATATTATAAAGGGGAACATTTTGTATGTTTTGCAAGAGGTAATATCCGGAACCACCGGTCTGATTTCTTTTTACAGCAAAATGTAGCATGGAACCTCAGAACGGACATAGGGTTCCAATAAAGTGCTTTGATAGAGTCGAGGGGCGGTAAACGCCCTTCCCAAAAAAATATTTATTATCGTTTTAGCAGAGATCTATTAAAGCAAGAGCTCTAGGGTTCCATACTCAAAAGAAAAACAAAGCCCGATTAATATGAGTACCCTGTTCGCCCTCCACACTATCTGTCAGCCTCCCAGTCCGTCTGTCCGCCCGTTCGTTCCAGTCCGAAAATAACTTTGTTCGTTTGCTACGCTTAAACGGCTAAACCGATTTTGATGAAATTGATGAGATTGAGCTGCATATGAAGGAACACAAAGGCTTTATATTCTTTTCAGAACTAGGATCAAGATGAGGCAGAGGGGCGATTTCTGCCTCTCTGCAAATATCTAACCGATTTTGTTGAAATTGAATACATACATAGATAGATCTGCGTACAAAAGAACACAAAGGTTTTACATTTTTCCAAAACTCCGAAACTACACAGAAAAAAATAAGTTTCGTTTTTGATAACAAAAATCCCGGTATTCAATAATTTTTTTTTCAAATTTCCTGTGATAAAGAATTCCGATATATTGATAGCAAAATTATTTCAAAAGAAAAAAATATAAATTAAAAATAATGTTGACATGCCTGGGATACGAACTCGGGCTTCCCGGTCGTAAAGCTTGCTCTCTACAGCCTAGCCATGTCCCAGTTATATTTTTATGAGATAAAACTTGTTTTAAGTACTTTTGTATGAAAAGAAGAGATATAACCGGCATGGGGTAGAAATACAAACAACGAAATATTGTATTAAGTTAATGACAAATGTTATTGAAATTCATATTTTTTTCAATAACATGGTCTTATTGAACATAATTCTTGTCTATTTTTTTCTGTGTATCTAGCCGATTTTAATGAAATTTAAAATATAAATATTTGTGCGTACAAAAGAACACAAGGGCCTTACATTGTTTTTTTACTAGGACTAACAAGTAATTTCCGCTCTCCGAAACTACCCAACCTATTTTGATGAAATTTAGAACATATATTCACAGACAAAAATATGACAAGTTTTTTTTTTAAATTGAAGTTGTGTGTATTTTTTATTATATCATTAATTGCAAAAAATCAGGCTGTCAATTAATAACTTAATAATAAATGATGGCGAATGTGCACAACAACAAGAACTTTTACCAGCTGTTGTAGCAAAAGTATTCAATGCTACATACATATATATATGTATCATGGTTTAATAAGTATACAAGGTGGCCGCATAAAGCAAAGAAATACTACAAAAAAAATTAGATAATGCTTATCAAATAATACACGCTTTTGACGGACGGTATACATAAGACTAACAGCAAAAAAGAATCGGCTGCCGCCACCTGTACACTTACACATGGTATACCATTTATAAATAAAAGCAAAATATGTACTCAGTGAGAGTGAAAGTGTTTAATTGACTTCTTGCCGCCTATTTGAAAATGTTTTGGCTGAGTGGTTAGTGTGTTGGATTTCACACCAGAGATGCTTAGTTCGACCCCCAGATGAGATTAAAATAGCAAACAGTAAGTAAACATTAATACATAATAATAAATAAAAAAACGAAATTAATAAGTATTCAACATGAAGTGCCCATTTGGAACAAACATATTTATCCGCCATTCTGTCCAATCCATTCAAACTGCACATTTTTTCCATTTTTTAATTACATATTTTAATTGAACTTTTAATTGTTATTATTAAATATTAAATCAAAAACTATTTAATTAAATTTAGTATACAAATTTAATTGATATTAGCAATTCGTTTACTAGTGGAAAATGAATTAATGCTTTAATTGACACAACGAATTTTTCAATTGAAATCAATTTTTATTTTTTTCCGTGTAGATCTGCGTGCAAAAGAACTTATAGGCTATATATTTTTTTTAAAACTAGGACCAAGAGGTGCAATGGAAAATTTTTTGCCTTTCCGAAACTATCAAACCGATTTTGATACAGTTAAAAACATAGATAGATCTGCGTCCAAGAGAAACATATTTTATATATTTCTTAAAAAATAGGACCAAGTGGAGGCAGGGAGAAATTTATGCAACTTAAATTAAATTTAAAATTTTGATAGTTCTCTATTTAGATGCGGGCATAAGCTATGCATTTTATCAAAACTAGAATTAAGAGGGGAGTATGAGGCAATTTCTGCCTCCGAAAATATCTTACGGATTTTGATGAAATTTAAAACATAGATAGATCTGTGTCTAAAATGACATTTAGGCCTTAAATATTTTCTAGGCGTGAATGAATAGATCTGCGTCTAGAACAGGAACAGGCAAAACATATGACATGGGGTTCTTTACTCTTTTACTCTCACACGTATGCACTCACACGTGTTAACTAAAAGTAAATAAAATCAATCAGTGTGGCATGAACATTCAAACAAGAAGTTTGTGTTATCGCTTGTTTCTTGCTATTGCTTGATATACACTAACAAAAACTTTGTAAGAGCGAGAGTTGCAAAATAAAACCCATACAAGCAAAATGTATTAGTATGTGTTTGCCGGTTCCTGGTGTAGAAGGACGCACAGCCACTATATTTTTTTCAAAACTATGATCGAGAGTAGTAGTGGGGGCAATTTGGGCCTCTCCGCAACTATATAATCGATTTTAATGAAACTTTAAAAACAATAGACCTGCGTCTACAAGGATATATGTATAATTTTTTATATATGGACCAAGACGGGTGCAGGATACCAATTTCTCCCTCTCCGAAACTATTTAACCGAAGATGATTAAATTTAAAACACAGATTGTTCTGCGTCTGAGAGGACACATAGGAGGATATTTTTCAAAATCAGGATCAAGAGAAACTCTACAACCGATTTTGATGGAAATTGTAACATGCATATGTAGATAGATGTGAGTCTAAAAGAACACATAGACTATACTAAACTAGGATCAAGATGGGGTAGGGGAGCAGTTTCTTCTACGCGTATGCAAATATATTAATGCTTGGGAAATAGCATTTAATGAAAGTGTTAGGTGTTTGCGCATATTTAGGAAAAGGTATGGAATAGTGATGTTACGAATATTCGTATTCGAATCGCCGAATATTCGCCTCTTTCATGATATTCGTACTCGTATTCGCCAAATTCAAGCGAATATTTCACGAATATTTTGTGAACACGTTCCAGAAAATAATACATAAAAAATACTGAAAATTATACAAAAAAATATTAGTGTTTTACTAAAAAAAATTTGCCTATAGCGCAAAACAATAATCTTCTTTTAGTAAAGAAAAAGAAGCTGCTACGTATGTATCTCTAAAGTAAGAGTTTTTTAGAGTTTTCTTTGCGCGCTGTAAAAATACAGATTTTCTTAGTTTTAAAAGTGAAATTTTCCCTGCAAAAATTATTGGTCTACGTTGTCCATTTTAGCTGATATGGACTAGTTACAAGATGGTCCTATGTAATGCAGCAATGGACCAATTTCAAACAAATGTTCGAGTTTTAGCACGAAATATAGTGTTGCCAAGAATGTTATATCATAAAATATCATCAATTACCAGCAATACGGTAGCCCTGATGACACAAAAGTTTATTTGTGGTTATAATGAATGTTTGTAATTAAAAGTTTATTTTTTTGGAAAAAAGGGAAAAACTAAATAAAAGTGAATTTTGTTTATAAGAAATTAAAAATGCAGTGTAGCTCCCATCATATAAGGAGACTTATTAAAGCAGAGGGAAAATCGTTTACATAGACTACAAAGTGAAAACTAGTTTTCTGTTTGTGAGCCATGGAGTAGTGACATAGAGTAGTTTAAAAACTAGCCCCTGTAGGTGCTCCATGAAGTAGTTACATGGTCTAGTTTTTGGGTTAGTCGGATGTAATGCAAAGCTGGACCACGTGGTCCAGTCCTATGACATCGCAATGGTAAATGGACCACGTCTAATGCATACGTTTGGGGTAGTTTGGGACTAGTCCTGGTCCATTATGGAGTAGTCCTTACACGCATGTATGGACTAGTCGCGAATTTTGCAGGGTTGATAGACTTTTGAAGCGAAAAGTGAAAAATAACAATGGAACAACCAACTTCATGTAAGTGACATTATTTTTTCGTTTTTAGTTTTTATGTTTAGTCTGTGTATAAATTTTGTATATTATTTGCAACAAGGGCTAAAAATCGGAGATTTTCGTGAAATATGATGGATTATAGTAGTGAGTTAAGCAAAGTTTCTTGCATTTCTTAAAACCATAAATATTTCAACAACGACTAGTTAAAAAAAGTCTGCTCATATTTGCTGCTCCTTTTAAAAATAAATTGATATATGTTTACAAACACCAAGTCCAAATGTCAATTTTTATAATAGGGTAAAAACGAAAATTTTCGATATGAAAAGAAGGATTTTTCCATCTCTCCGATTTTGATGAAAAACGACACATATCTTCTACTCCTGTGTGCGCGGAAGACAACGAAAAATTATTTCGCTACGTTTTATGGTTTCTATTTTATAGGACTGTAAACTTGGGCATCTGGGCCATTTTTATGAAAAGTTCGTCATATTGAATAAATTTAGAACGCGACATCGGATATAAATAAATTTGATGTCAGTCAAAATGTTTCAGTCTCCTCTTAACGAATGCTGATTAAAAAGGACATATATTCTGCTACAAGTGCCTCTAAAATACCAAAGTATCATTTATCCTTAAATATCCTGAAAATGGTATTTCAATTTTATTATAATTTTTTTTTTGCAGAATGTAGCCAACTGACATATCTTTATTGTGTATAATTTTCAAGATGTGATGAAAACTGACTCAAAAGATATAGTTGTTTATCTATGGTAACTCGATAATTTCTATGAAAATTGTATAAGAAATAATAACACAGTGCAATAGTCCAAAAAACACACAGACTTGACAGTATAGATTCGATTGTACTACCACGGGGTACCAAAACCCTATACTTAGTTTGGCGAATTTGGTGACCAATTTCTTTTTATGAGCCTCCAAAGTTTTGGAAAATCTGCGGGCCCTCAAAAATAGGAGTCATCAGGCCAACAGCTAATTCAAACGTGGTGATAAAGCTTAACTATATAGGGCAATAATGTAGGTTAGAGTTCGCTCAACAGATTTTATTAACATGCCAAAAAATTATTTTTTCGTGCACTTTTTTTTGGGAAAAAAATCAAGGAAAAAAATTATTTTTCACTTTTTTAGAATAAATTACAGATACTCGTAATTTTTTATTAACAATATTTGGCAAAGTTGTAGGTACGGTAGAGCTGCAAAACTTTTATGAACACATCAATACAATCTGAACGTGTCTGGGCATCCGAAACATCCCAGAAAAATTTGTACCTTAAAAATTTTCGTTTTTTTACGACTTAGTCTATACTTTTTATTGAATTTTTTGTGATTTCCTTGTTATTGTTCCACTTCCACTATTTTTTATTGTTTGTTATTGTATTGCCAAATATTGGTAGTGAAAAATTTGGAGTCCCTGTAAGTTATGCTGAAAAAAGTGAATAAAATAATTATTTTCTATATTTTTTCAAAAAAAGTGAGGGAAAATATTATTTTTCTGGGTACAAAATGATGATGAAATACAACATAACACAACAGAGAAGTATGCACTTGAATATACTATTTTCAGAAAAAAATTATTTTATTAGCATAAAAAAATAGTGAAAAACTACAATTTTAAGGTAAAAAGTGGTCTGTGTGAGCTATTAGGGTGCGTAGACACGTTCAGATTGTATCCATATGTTCACAAAAGTTGTTCAGTTCTACCGCAACTATAAGTTTACCAAATACTATTAGTAAAAAATTACGAGTCCCTGTAAGTTATTCAGAAAAAAGTGTTCTCCTTAGTTTTTTCAACAAAAAGTTCACGAAAAAAAAAATTTGGCATAAAATTTAAAAAAAATATGTTAAGGGGATTATTAGCTACATTATTGGCATACATATATAGTTAAGCGGTATCATTAAGTTTTTAAAGTAGCTGTTGGCCAAATACTGATGACACCGTTTTTTGAAGCCTTACTGATTTTCAGAAACTTTGGAGGTCAGTATAGGGTTTTACTACCCCGTTGTAGTAAAATCGAACCTGTATTGTCCAGTTCCTGTGTTTTTCCAAAAGTCCTCATTTGTCGCATAGTGTAATCATTCATTTATCATGAAAACTTCCGATAATGAAGTGGCAAGTAAACGTCTGAAGACAAAAAGAAACTTGTTTCGATAAAGAAAAGCCCGCATACAAGGTGAATGTAAGCGTGAAATGGGTCTGATTATTGATCAGCCAAAGCCCGGATTTGGAAGTTCCAATGATGACAACACCGCTCGGCGCCTTTTCCAAAATGCAGACATAGGCAAAAATAACAAACGTTGATGTCAAACTAATAAAGCGAAAAAACTTAATTATGGTTACTGTTTCGAGTGGGTTTCAAATAAATATTGACACTTTTCAGGAGTTTGCTTTTGATACCGCTAAATATTTTGTGAAAATATATGCCTGGTATTATATGTCGCCAACTGTTCGGAAATATTTAATTCATGGTACACAAATAATAAATTATGCCCTGTTGCCGATAGGACAGTTGCCAGAAGAGGCTCAGGAAGCTCGAAATAAAGACTTAAAAAATTTTTGAGAAAAATTTTCGCGAAAATTTTCAAGAGAAAAGTCTAATGAGGATATATTTAAAAGACTTCTAATAACTTCCGATCCTATTATTTAAAATATGAGAAAATTAAAAGAAAAAAGCGCATAATTTTCCAAAAGAAGCACTACGCTTATTATTATTTGAGCAAAACCCAGAAAATGGTCAATATAGCGTTGATTATGCTGATGCTAATGATGATATTGATGATAATTATGATGGCAATGATAGTCATAATTACTCTGAAAATGGTACAGAATAAAATGTTTCTCATATACTGTAAATTATTATTTTTATTTCGCCAATATTCCTTTTGTGCCACTTGAAACACGTATTGAGCAAAATTAAACAAAGAAAAAATAAAATTTTCCACTAAGTTAGGCATAAAAAACTAATTATTTCTACACTTCTAACTCAAATTGACTAAAAAATATTAAAGTTGGATTTCGGGAAAGGCTCCCTGAATTGATTCCCATTTTCGGCAACGAACTGTGCGTCATAGCGAAAATATTTAGAGGGTACCGTCAAAGCAAAAAAACGAACTCGAAAAATGACGTATAAAATAATACAGAAGTAAATGATATACATAATACATGAAATATATGAAAATCGACATTTTTCATCTACCATTGTACCAAATAAAAAAATTGAAAAAATAGAAGTGAGATCAATACAAAAACATAAATATGAAAAGAAGGCCAAGTTCCTATACAAAAATGTCGGCCGTAAAAAGTACTGAGATCAAAATAGGGACCAAGTTCTTGATAGATAGGTACAGTACCATCTCATTTCTAGGCAGCCTGCTAACTAATAGTTCTTTCCCATATTAGAAAGGTAAAAAAATATTGCCAAGCTAACAGGTTGCATAGAAATGAAATGGTATTGTACCTATCAAGATCTTGGTGCTTATTTTGATCTCAGTACTTCTTAACGCCGAAATTTTTGGATAGGAACTTGGCCTTCTTTTTATTTGGTACAATGGTAGATGAAAAATATCGATTTTCATATATTTCTTAGTAGTTTATCACCAAGTCCTAGTCCACTATTTTCTCATCAGGAATTACATGTGTACAAAATTTCAGCTTTCTAGCTATACTGGAAGTGCCCCTACAAAGTAGGGCCACCTTAGTCCCCCCGAAGGAAAAGTGCCCGTTTTCAGATTTTTGGCTAATTACTCATCAGGGCCTACCTGTGTACTAAATTTCAGCTATCTAGCTGTACTGGAAGTGCCTAATACAAAGAGGGGGAACCTTAGTCCGCCAGATAAAAATTGGCCGTTTTCAGATTTTTCTGGCTAATTGCTCACCAAGACCCACCTGTACACCAAATTTCAGCTCTCTAGCTAGAGTGGAAGTACCCAATAATATTGATGAGTCAGTCAGTGAATATGTACTAAAATAAGCACTATTTACACCCTCATACTTCAAGAAGATTTTACAGTAGAACTTCAGATTTCACCTATAAGCTCACCTCTATAGGCAGAACTTATGTATGTTTAAAGTTTCATTATTGTATGATCATTTGGAGCAAAGTTATGTGGTTTCGTGTAATATACACACTGTGTGGCCGGAACTTGGCCTGGCGCACTGCCGTGCGCCTAGATATATTCACTAAAATGCTCTTAATTCTCGATTTAAATTTTCTTCTTTGTGACGGTACCCTCTAAATACTTTCATTATGACGTAATATAATTTAGGAAAAAATATTGGTCCTTTTTGTGAACATTAACCCGTTGCGACATGTTTTAATTAAGATCACACAAATTGAATTGATCGAGAGTATTCTTAGATATGTTCGAAGAAAATTGGTCCAGCTGTTTAGAATTGTAACTGCTTGCAGATAATGAGAAAAATAAGTACTAATTTTATTAAAAACTAGGTAGTAGTTCTAATAAGTAATAAGATATATAAGTACCACTAATTACTTTGTAACCCATTAATAAAGTACTACCGATTACAAAAATGACAAAAGTTTTTGCTGGGATACTTGATAATGTTAAGTTATTTTATTTTTAATAAAAATATGTTTAATTGTATTTAAAATGGGTAGTTTACATTTTCCGATTTCTTGGGGATTTATTCAAATTGAAGGGCCGTTTTTTTAAATTATGCCGATTTTTTTTATCAAAATCATCTTTCACCCCTGATCAGGGTGACCGTTGAAAGTTTTTAAAAAGTGGCACAAAAAGGGGATTTTGAGAAAAAAAGTGGCAGCAAAAAGAGGATTCTTCGGAAAAAAGGGGCACCTTTTTTAAAAAGGAAATAATTGAACCAAATTTTAGTATTTAATGAATTTCTAGGGCATATAATGCTTTTGAATTAAAATGAATAAATTTTTATGTTTTTTCTATCTAAAAAAGACAGTTTTCAGCACCAACGAAGTACACCGCTTTCTAACAACAACACATACATCAGAGCTGTAAAAATTGCAATCAATTTTGATTGCAATCAAAATGATTTCAACCTAATTGGTTTCATTCTTTGATTTCAAAATGATTTCAGATTTCAAACTGAAATCTTGTCAAGATTGCAATCTTTTTGATATAATTTTTTTTAAATCATTGATTGCAATAAATTTGTTTGCATAAAAAACGTACCGAAACGTAGGTTAGTTAGCCATTCCATGCAGTTTTTTTAATTATCAGAGTAAGCTTTATTTCTAGAAAAATGAGTATCATTTGAAGAGAACGATGACATTGATTCTGATTTAATTTTGATTGCAATCACTGGATTTGATTGCAATCAATTAATATAGAAATTAATTTAAAAAAATTTATTGCAATAATTTTTATTGAAATGATTTCAAGATTTCAAATTGAAATCATGAAATAAAATTTACGATTTTGATTGCAATCAAAAACTAGCAATCATTAACATGAAATCATGTGATTGCAATTAATTTGATTGCAATCTTTCACAGCTCTGACATGCATACATACGTAGTTATACCTGACTGCAAAGCAAAGAGAAAGGAAGATAGCAAGTTCAATATAAAAATTTTTAAATAGTGGAGCAAAATGGTCTATAGATGGCGGAGTTCTGAGGTAGCATCCATAAATAAAATACAAACAAATTCATAGTATTCTTCGCTTTTTGGTATCGGTCAAAAATAATTTTTTTTTTATGTATAAAAAATGTTGCCCTGTCACAGACCGTTTAGTGTTTTTTTAAGTTTTAGCACTAATATTCGTGTAAATATAAAAATTACTATGGTTTTAAATAAAATCTTCTTGGATATTATACACAGAATGTATTTTGTAACATGCATGATTATTTGCGAAAACCAAAGATATACGGGGCTTCATTAAAAAAATTCGTCAATCCAATTTTTCGAATCGCGTACAATTTCAAAACGTTATTATTACTTTTGTCTTAGGGGTTGATTTAGTAAAAATAAATCTAACGTTCACTCAAAAATTTGAATGGCAATAACTTTTAAAATATTTAAAACTGCATGCTTTTCATACAAGAACGTGTTGCTAGTTCTTGTTCGTGTAAGTGAATCAGGGTGTTAGTTTCTAATAATTTTACTGCAATAATTAATATTTATAGATCTCAACTCTTAAACTTTTTTTTGTAAAAACGCTTTCGTGCAGTAAAAAAAACTCATATTAAAACAAAAAGTATCACTTCATAAAAAAGGGGCATAATTTTATAAAAGGTGGCAGATTTAGGTAATTTTAAAAAAGGGGCACTAAAAGTGGCAAAGCAGTTGGAAAAGGGGCAAATTGCCACCTTAGTCGCAAAACGGTCACGCTGCCCCTGATAGTGTGAACAGTGAGATACGCTATAGTAATTGAGAGAGCGAAGCAAGTACTTCACTTCGTCGTATGAACATGGTATAAGATTTAAGTAAGTGTATTAAAATTTCAATTATAATTCAACAAAAGTTTTGAAAAAATTTTATGAGCTTTCAAAGACGGTCGATTCTCTCTCACACTGTCTCTCTCTCTCTCTCGCTGATAAAAGGATATAAGAAAAGGAAACTTCCTTTATTATCTAGACTGTAATTTTTTCTTAATATATTTAAAATATATATAAATACAGTGCAATATATTAGAAACTTTTTGCTACATTTTCTTTATATTATGTATTATATTTTTTTTGGCTTTACATTACTTTTTCCCATATTTTTTAGCTACCTAGCTATATGGTTAGTTGGTTGGTTGGCTAGTTGGTTATTTTGTTGGTTGCATGTAACTTATAATTAACAGAAACGAAGTCAGGCAGCAAGCGAGCAGGCAAGACCATCGAGGCGAGCCAGTTAACATTAGTGGTAACAGCAAAAATCCAAAAAAGAAAACTATATAACAAACCAAGATTTGAAGTACAATACCAAACATATTACAATGTTAGTATCTGCCCAGTTGGCCAGACTGCCATGCACGACATTGTCATCTACGATTCTTGTACGAATTTAAATGAAATCGTCGTTCAGAACAATCTGAGCGACAAATTCCTGCAAGTTATAGACTAGTACACACTTTTGACGACAATATGAGCGACAATGTCTTTTATTTTGTCCTAAATCCAACTTTGTTGAATACAATATGATCGAAAATGTCTTATATTTTATCCCCATTAATATTGTGGAGGATCAGGTGGGCGACAATGGGTGAATTCGTAAATGCAGTAAATTTGTGCAACCGATCTGCAAACTATTGCAACAGTAATAAAAATGCTGCCGTTGTTGCAACAATCTGCGGCAGCACCGTTAAATGTTTGTATAAAGAAAGTTTTTAAAGTTATAAAGAAAGTTTTGACAAAAAAAGTGTTTGATTTCGAGCGCAGAACTTTGGTTATTGCACAATTACTGAATTTACTAACGTACCCAATATCTTAATTGTTGTCCTCAAACTAACTAACTAACAAGATGAGCGACAATGTCTTACTTGTTGCCCTTAAACCAACGTTGTTGAGGACAACATGAGCGACAATATCTTACATTTTGTCTCCATGAGCCTCAGTTCGAATCTCAGCTAAGTCAGTCAATAATTTAAATGAAACGGAAAGAAATAGTAAGCAAAAATATTAAATAGCTAAGTAGGTGACATTGTCGCTATGTAATCGTTGACGACAAGGTAAACGACATTGTACCCTATGTAATCATTGACAACATAATAAGCGACATTTTTGCTTACGTAATCATTGGCGACAAAATAGGCGACACTGCCGCTTATTTAATCATTGACGTGAAGACAAACAACATTGCCACTTATATAGTCATTGCCGACAAAATAGGCGACAATATCGTCCACGTAATCACCTTGCCTTATATGAACGACAATCTGAGCGGCATTGTCGCTCATTGAATCGTACACGATTTTCGCGACACGTGTTCGAATACTTCATCGGTGATTTTTTCCGGCTGTCCGACATTTGTCGTCGAGGATTTAACATTGTCGTGCACCCGTCATTGATGATGTCTTAAAGACGTGGCCAACTGGGTGTGCTTGTACAACATACATATGCGACATTCCACGCCTCAAGAAGTATTATATTTTCAAAAAAGTCACTTTTTTAGTTTCTTGCTCATGACTGTCTTAATAATGATCCAAATTGAATTTTTTTAATCTGATTTGAATTTTAAATCGTGTTTTTAAAAATGAACGCATCCTTAATTTTTTTTAATATTTGTAATTTTTAGCTTCTATTCACCCAACAACTTTTAAGCACGGTCCATAACTAATATTTTTTCGATTTTTGAAAATTTGAAATACATTTTTTTTATGAAATATAAGAAATCTTGAAAGTCATGTGTTTATGATATACGATATGATTAGCACAATTATTAAGAAAGAAAGTTATGAGGAAACAACAAAAATATCAGAGATTTTTTAAAAATGTAATATCTTTTGAACGAGTAATCAAAAAAATCTCAAAACTTACTAGGAAGGCTCTTTTGAGGAGTACTAAGCAATATCACTAAATTGGTAAATTGAAAAATTAAAAACCGTCCTATTTGGCGTGGAATGGCCCTTATGTATGCATGTATATATATATATATATATATATATATATATATATATATATATATATATATATATATATATATATATATATATATATATATATATATATATATATATATATATATATATATATATATATATATATATATATATATACATATATATATATATATATATATATATATATATATATATATATATATATATATATATATATATATATATATATATATATATATATATATATTAGCATATATTAATACAAAATAAGCAGACAACTTCAAGCAAAAAAAACAATAATTTTTTTTCTATCTTCAGGTCTTTTTATACATTTTTTTCAAAATAATTTTTCTTTTCTAACACAAGTTGTTGCATCTAGTGCTTGTGAGTTTCATTATCATCAATTTACCGCCCTCAAATTCGTGGCACCAACAACTTTGCAGTGGCAAGTACTACATACTATTTTGTTGACTTTCATATATTATGTAATGTAAATGCGACTGAGTATCACATTGTACTTAGACCGGAGTTTTAAAGCAACTAAATAGTTTTAATTTATTCAATACAACTGTAAGCCACTTGTTCTCCTACATTGTCAACGCATGTGGTAACATTAACTGTATACTTTGCTGTGGAGTTTTTTCTTTACTGGGCGCTCATCAAAAGACTCTAAGCCTTAGAGTCTAACACGCAATATATGTTGTGCCTTTTCTACTTGGCTTTAAAGGCTGGCTTCTTTAGTTTGAGAGAGAGAGAGAGAGGTGTGGATAAGCTAACGGTATAAGAAAATAGGCAGGAGTTGAAATTTCAGGAATTGTTTGATATTTCTCTTTATCATTTTCGTACTCTCAGCATTAAGCATGTAAATAAACGTCAAAAAGACATGGAGAAAAAGTCTTTGATATAAATGTGCGTGACTTTTCGTAAGGGTTTTAAAAGCAATTTGTCAAAAAAAGGCGGGCTAAAAAGGCATAGTGTAAGAAGGAACTAACACAGCAATTTACATTGTGCCTTTTTCGCCTGGAGTTAAAGGCAGGCTTTAGTTTGAGAGAGAGAGAGGAGGTGAGAAGCTAGCGGGGTAAGAAAAAAGGCACAAATTGAAATTTGAAGGTTTTTTGATATTTCTCTTTATCATTTTCGTACTCTCAGCATTAACCATGTGTATAATCGTCAAAAAAGGCATGGATAAAAAGTCTCTAATGTAAATGTGTGTGACTTTTCGTAGGGGAATTAAAAAAAATTGGCAAAAGGCCAGGCTAGAAAGGCATAGTGTGAATAGGCACTAAGGATTCTGTTTAGTGTAACTGCCTGAGTACAGACATGTTTGGTACTCGTATCTATCTGTCTTGCCTGTGTTTTATGCAAACACATTCATTTATTTTAGCATTTTTTCTTTTTAATTTTAACAAATTTTAGCTACCGTGCTTAGTTCTACTATAGAACAAAAATTTGCATTTATTATAAACGCAAACTGAAACAAAAAATAAAGATTTAAGAAAATAAGAACAAAGAAAATATCATGAAATCTTTACAGTTCGGGATCAAAATCTAAAGGAGCAAAAAATAAACTTTAGATGGGTGTTTTTTCAAGGGTCAGATTAGGCCGTATTTTGGTCGTAAAGAGTCAACTGTTGGTTTTAAAGCAGAGGTCATCACAAAGAGAAGCACTTTAAATGAGAATGTATTGGTGTTTTTGCAAATGCTGGAAAATAAATAGACATTGATTGAACTACTCAGTTGAGATCTATTTTTTCAATCTTAACCAGTGTTGCCATATTTATTTCTCGAAAATCTTCAAAATACTGAATAAAAATCTTATTTTTCATTTAAAAATTTTCTTTAAACTAAAATTTATTTCATTTAAAGCACAACGCGAGAAATATATAAACATGAAACTAAAAAACATGAAGTATTTACATCGAGGAAGGAGTTTATCAAGTTCAAACCCTGCTGTACTTTAAAGGAAGAAGTTAAATATCCATTTTCCTTGATTTACACGTTCGTGCAATTTGAATATTTTGATCTTTTTTAATGAAAACTCGAGTAAATAAAAAAAGGGTAAAACGTTCAAAAAATTAATTTTGTATAAACGATCATTTGATTATAATACTTTCCGAAAACATGGACCCATTCGCCCATTCGGCGAAATTAATCATTGATAAAATTTTTCATGAAGTCAATTATATCGCAACCTATGTGGCACGCGAAACCTTCAAATGAAGACAAGAAAAACTTAATAATTATGTTCCTGTACAGATTAGAGTTGGCTGCTACTATTTTTTAACCGTCATGATTTGGAGAACATATGGACAAATGGTTATATCAGTCCATAATCCACACCAACCATTACTTTTTTTGAATTTCATGGCGTTAAATTGGAACGGCCTAGAATTTTGGCTTTTTACAAGAAGGAATTCAAATAATTACAGAAGATGTGAATAATATTGTCAACATTTTCAAAATCTTGGGAAAAATTAGGTAAATATGGGGAATGACTCCTCTTTGCACGCCAAGCTCAAACCGCATGAAAATCTAAAGATATTTTGAGCAATTATATGTACATAAATACTTTTTTCGAATATAAGCGACTTCAATGAGCTTTGTTTTTTGGTGAAAGCTGCCTAGATTCGGAAATCGATTGCTACAGTAATTTAAAAATTATTAAAAAAAAAATTTTTTTAGGTGAGCCCGGCTGTATTAAAGAAATCAAAGCAAAATTAAACGTTTTTAAATTCCGTAAATCTTCTTTCAATCGCAAATTTTTGCTTTAGACCTCGATTCGTCAAGATCTGATAAAAACTTGACTTCCGAAGATAATGGAGAGATCAATAAATTTTTTGAAAACTATTTTCATAACTTATAACAGCAGGGGTCTAATTACCGCTTTCGACATCGAATGAACTATCGAGCAAAAAGAAAACTCGATATCTATCGAGTTGCCTCATGATGGCATTCGATTGCCATCGAATCGAGTTTTCATACTATTTGTAAAAGATATTATTAAATTTGTAACAGAGTGGCAACACATGAAATATAAACAAAATAAAATATAAGTAATGTAAGTAAAATCTAGAATTTTTGTTATTTTAATTAAAAGTTTGCATTTTATAGAAAATGGATTAACAAATATTGATGCTTTTATATTTATCTTCGTCGGAGTCAGAAGATGAACGTGGTTTGGTACGTATTAGGAAACAAATGCGGGATAAGAGCGACGTTCTATCCTTGATAACAAGAGTGTAAATAACAAATTTAGTATTTGGCATCACATAAATTCTTGACTGTAATTTTTTTTAGATTTCAACAGCGGTTCAGATTTTCGACGGAGGGATTCAATTATGTTTTATCGCAATTAAATTTTTCTTGGGTGCATGTAAACGGCAGTCCACAAACGCTACAGTTAGCCGCAACAATTTCCCTTCTGGCTACTGGCTCCTTTCAGCATCTATTTTGCTAAATTCGGCTGTTCGGACATAAACTCTGCCAGTATTTCTTATTGCTTGTATTTTTCACACTTGTCCTGAAATGTACACAATAATTATAATAGTTTTAACTCAAAAAATAAATAAAACTTAAATTTTTCACAATTTATTGTTTCCCGTTAAAATTAAGAAAACCATTTGTTTTGTTTACGATTGACATTTTGGTATCAAACAATGTTTGCAAAGAAAACACTCGATCGATGACTCGCTATCGAAAGCCATCATCTCAAATTTTATTTATTTTTGTTCGATATCGAATGCCATAATCCCAAAAGAAATATTTTCGATCTAATTAGCTCGATATCGAAAGCGGTAATTAGACCGCAGGATAAATAATTTTTTAATTACCATAGGAAATGTTTCATCGACTTTATGACCTCGTTCCATGCCCATCTTCCAGTCCCCATGAGTATAAGTGTGTTGATACAGTCATGTACCCATCTGCAATTTTCTCAGTTGAAGCACGCTAATTTTTTGTCTTCGTTTGGGTCGCCCCAAATGGATTTTTCCTTTTTTTTTGTTCTTTTCCTCACTGTTCAGCTTATCCACAGGGTTGTGACTTCAAATCGTTGAGCACTTTCAACGTTTAATGATTATAGTTCCCTAGAAGATGTGGTAACTAATCGGAAATTAATTTACTATAAACGATTTAAAATACATCAATGGGTGCATTTTTTATTTTTGGAAAACGAGAAATTCACTCGGATTCGGTTTACAGAAGCGGGTCGAATATTTTCGATCAAAATCTATTATGTATTTAAAAAAAATCGGCTTTTTCACTTATTGGCTATTAATTTTTGTCGAATATAAACCATGTTTCATGTGTTCGACACAAAGTGTTGTTTAGCTTTTGGCTTCAAAACGATTTTTAAAAATTGTCCATCTTAATGTAGAAATGTTTAAATAATAAATGTTGAATACACGTTTAAAATGGACTTTTTTCAACTTTAAAGCTCATTAACTCAATGACTTTTAATCCAATCAATACAATCGTTATACTGGGTGAAAGGGGGAACGATATCTACGAAACAATGTAAAATCTTTTTTATTCAGTTGAAACATTTTCGATATTTTTGACAATAACTAAATTACAGGAAAAGCACGTTTTCGCAATTATATCGAAAACGTTTGTTGAGAAAAAATAACTGAACGAATGAATTCATATTCGTCTTCAGTGAATTCAAATAAGCTTTAAAAAAATCTATTTTCAAGGTTCATTGTTTTTTGTAAACTAGTGTATTTCAATCACTTTTTTGCCTCGTAAAGGATTATTTAGTGTTGTATTTGTTGCTATTTTCAACTAAGTTTTCTAATGTTTCGCATTTTTTATATATGTTTTCCTACATAAAATTATAAATTTTCAAACTCGAAAAGGCGGGGTAGACATTTTAGGCGGGATCAACCTCGTAAAAACGGGATACTCCCGCCCGAAACGGGATAGTCCCGCTCAAAGCGGGATGTCTGGTCAGGTTATTACTAATTACCCCTAAAGATCGCGTTTTGTTTGAAACAATTTCTAAAATGGGTTTGAATGCAATTTCAAGTGTTCAGCCAACCTAAGATTCAGCATGAAAGCATGGTTTTCCGGCTTTTTAAGGTTGGTAGGTTAATCTCAGCTAATCTTATTGAATATGAGGGAAGGGCGACGTAACCTTGATATACATTTCTTTAAAAAAATATATAAAATTGCCTTTGAACACATTCGATGCGATGATATCTAAAATCGATCCATATTCTAAAATAGGCCTTATTAGTGATGTATATAAACATTTAGTAATAAGCGGATCGTTGAATTCTTTTGACCATCTCTTAATAAAAGATAGAACCCATCGGGCTTTATTCACAGTAAGCGCAATATGTTGAAGGAAGTTTAGCGTGATATCCAACAAAATTCCCAAGTCCAAAAATGTGTTAACTAACTCTAATTTGTAATTATTCAGTGAGTAGTTAAGAATGAGCAATATCATGTCCTCTTGAAAAGTGCATATGTTTGCATTTTTTCATATTAAGTTCCATTAAATTAACATTGCACCGTTTGTAAAAATTATCCAAATCGTTCTGAAGAAGAATATAATGAGAATCTGATTAAAACTCAAAAATATTTTAACGCCATCAGCATACATTAACATGTTACAATATTTGATGGCTTCAGACAAATCATTGAAAAACAGTAGAAACAGTATTGGTCCTAGGTGGCTGCCCTGGGGACACCAAAACTAACAAAAATTCTTCTTGAAATTGATTTAAATTTAAATTTCACAGATTGAGTTCGGCGAAAAAGATATAATTTTATCCAGTTCAAGTAATTAGTGTTAAAATCCATTTTATCTGGTTTTTTTAATAATAGATTATAGTTTACTTTGTCAAACGCTTTACTGAAATCAGTATAAATAGCGTCGGTTTGTTGAGCATCGGTGAAAGCTCTATTGACCAGTGTTGTAATATGAAGAATGTTCGTAATAGCCGAAAGCCCTTTATGAAATCCGTGTTGAGGTGATGTAAATGATGGAGAAACTTGATATAAGAGGAAGTCGGCTGTACATTTTCGAAAAGTTTAGGTATATCACTTAGTTTGGCAATACCTCTGTAATTACTTATACATATTAGATTTATTACCAGATTTGAATAAAGGGACTATATAAGATTCTTTCCATATTTTTGGAAAATACCCATACTGTAACGAAATATTAAATATTATAGATAATGGGACAGCTATGGCAGTTGCGTAGTTAGTTAAAATGCAACTTGGAATGCCATCAGGTCCACTAAAGACGGATGATTTAAAAGTTTTTAAGTAATTAATTAAGTTTTTATGTAATTAATTAGCTTTGAAAAATGATATCCTGTAAGTGATGTCCATTTTCTGCTTCACACATACGTGCTCTTTTTATTTTTAATTTCAGGTGTAATGGCCATGATTTCATTTCGAATGTTGATACGTACACTCTTTCTTTCAAATATCCCCAAAGAAAACTGTCAGGAGCTGTTGAATCTGGTGAACGTGGAGGCCAGTTAAAATCGATTGTGCGTGAAATAATGCGTTCGCCGAATATGTCCCTCCATATGCTGAAAATGCTGGGGCTCCATCTTGTTGAAACCACAAGTTTGTATGGTTTTCCACAGCTGGCCTAACAAAAATTTTCAACATCGTCCGATATGCACACCACTTTCATTTTCAAAAAAATATGGGCCATTTATCCTTTCGGAGGATACACCGCACCAAACAGTACACTTAAGTGGGTGTGATTGTCGCTGATGGGCTGCTCTTGGATTTCCGTAGCCCAAATCCTGCAGTTTTGCTTGTTGACATACCCATTTAATAGGAAATGGGCTTCAACTCTCATTACCAAATTGTGAATAAAGTCTGGATTTTCCTCCGCTTCTTCACGGAAACGAACGGCATATTCAAGCCGTTGCTGGTAGTCTGTCGTCTTCAGTTCTTGCACGAGTTGAACTTTATATGAGAGCAAGTCTAATGTACTAAAAATGTTCTGCAGCGACCGCCGTTATAGTCCAAGTTGTGTCGAACGCCTTCTTGTTGAAGTTGATGGAGTATGCTGCACGCTCTCCCGTACACGTTCAATATTTTGACCAGTGTGCACGGTAGGTGCTCTTCCGGCACCGGGAAGGGTTCATACATACCAATGTTGACGAAAATTTCCAATCAAATTGTTTATTACCGACGCTGTGGGTGCAATGCGCACATTAAAATGACGACGATATGCACGCTGTGTCAACACAATAGGCCGTTGGTTTGAAAAATAAATTTCAATTATTTTTGTACGTTGTTCGATAGTGTAACGATTCATAATTAATTCTCCAAGTCTTCTTCACAAATGCTAAAAAAAACAAAGAAAAAATAATAATTAAAAAAGTTATAAGGAATTCAAACCATATAGCTCATTCTGCGCCACCCTGTATAAGCAATCTACCATTTGATCAATACAACTCTGTTTACCATTCGGGATAGTTAACAATTAAAGCCAATTAGAATTAAATAAAAGGTTGTTAATATCGTTGTAATATGTACGTTTATTACAGAATTGTTTATCATATTAGTAGAATATTTGCCCCTACAAACGATAGGAATGTTACAGCTTATTTCAATAGTAGGATGATATCGGCCCTCTGGCAATGTAATGGGGTCAACACCAAAAACACCATTAATTTGATGTCGACAGAGATCATCAGATATTGCGAGTAAATTACAGTCATTCTCAGTTGAAAATTGCCAAGCAATTTGGGGTAAATTGAAATTACCAAAAACGAAAACAAAGTCAGCAGGATTTGATTTCGAAGTTGCAGCATTGATGGCTTCAATATGTTGTTTATAAATTAAAAGATCTGATTGAGGAGGAATATATGAGCAAGTAATATAAACTTTAACATGGTTTATTTTTATAAAGCTATGTACAGACGATGGTCAGATCTTACAATATTGTTAATAAAATTGGCTAAAAAGTTCTTCCAATCGAGTGAACTGAAAATTTTTGTCTGACAACGTTGGCAGAAAAAGCATTGTCAGTCGATATTAATACTACCTGCTGACAAAAAATTGTCAGACATCTCAGAATCGTGTGAACACATCGCGTTGCCATTGTCAGATTATTGTCAGACATATTTTCCTTTTCAGATGTGCGAAGATTCTGCATCTGACAATGGCGTCATTGTCAAAGACTTCTTTATATTGGCAGCACTGCACACATCTTTTCTTAGGGAAAAAGGAAAATAAGAGAAACTATTCAGATAAAATAGTTAAAATTGTTTCTTTATGTTTAATACTAACTTATATTTTCACTTTTTTAAGAGAAAAATAAGAAAAATGATCTGAGTCTGGCAGCGCCAAACAGAAGATCTGACAATTTTTGCATCTGACAATCGTGTGAACTGCCAATTTTTTTACTGAGAATATTGTCAGATAAATTTATTGTCAGACAATTGCCTGCCAATAAATTGTAAGCTTTTCTAACAACTTTGATACAACCGTGTGAACTAACAATATACATACATTGTGCGGACAATTATTTTATTGTCAGTGCATCGTCAGCACCTTGGCAGATCTGACAATATTGTAAGATCTGACAACCGTCTATACAGGGCTTAATAACAGCTACGAATTCAATATTGTAAGTTAATTGAATAGTTATTTCTTCCGACGGCTAAATGTTTGAAACAGCAGTTAATACTCCTGCCACAGTTGTTTTTGTAATTCTATCTCCACGAAAAATGTGGAAGTCATCACAAATAATTTCAGTTTAAAAATGTGTTATTCAGCCATGTTTCAGTGAAGACAAAAACATGTTGATTAAAATTAAAACTGTCAAGAAATAACTTAGCACGTTTTGTTTCTAACCCACGAACATTCTGATATATAATAAACAGTAGATTATTAGAATTATTAATTCGTTTTTTTGGTTTGGTAGATCACGATTGGGAAGAAAAGCAAAATTGTTTCTACGTTGACTTCCAGTATATTCAATGCTACATATAATATATGTACCAGCTGACAAGAGGCTAAATTATAAGAGCGATGTGGAAAAATGCGAGCAGATCATTGATAGAAATCATGGTACAATTGAACTTTTTTTGGTACATTTTGGACCTTGTTGGTACCGTGGTACTACCGCGGCTTACTGGGTACATTTTAAAAATCTCAACTTTTCACTATATGACAACATTAATTTTGTTCTGTTCTCTTTAATTTTTTATCTGTTTTTTTTTTCTATTTACCAGGTACTCTTGATTCCACAGCTGTTTACACTTTTTCTACTTGTAGCTATCAATTTTGTATCTGAATCAGCGTTGTCATTTGTCAAGTTTTCCCTTTTTTCCAAGTTTCTTGAGGTACCAAAAAGTTTTTAATTTATATAAAGTTTCTTCAAGTTTTCTATAAATACATGCATAATTTCAAAATTATATTTTCTCACCCCCTTATGACTACAACAGTGTTTAATTCTGTTTACTTCGCCTTAAGTACAACTATGCCGGTTTTGTCCATTGACAATCGAGGCGAATTCATACCAGTAGTGAGATTTTGTAACTTTTAACAATAACGACAGTTGTTATATTGTCAACTTCTTAAGTTGTTTGCACTAACGACTTTACGATTCTGAGACTTCTTGTTAACAACATTGTTTAAATCTGACATCATGTGGCATCTCTATTAAAATAAACGAAAAGCGCAAAAAGGAATATAACAAAAACCAATGAAATTTTACTTTTGTTTATATTTCATTGGCTCGGTCAATTTTGTGTAGTTTGTTTTGTGATAAGCTAATGAGGCCCAATTCTTTCTGAGTATAACGTTACGAACCTTAGCCTAATAATCAATTTAGATTCACAAAGCAAATACGTTCGAAATAATCATATTAATAAACAATTAGCTACTGGCTTGAGCTTTTCACATGTTTACATGTTCATATATACTTAAGTACAAAATCAAACCAAAAAAGTTTGTCTTGAGTAGAACAAAAATCAAAAAAATGGGAATGAAGAAAAATAAACCAATGGCAACGCTGGGAAAGTGCACTTTAATATCAGCTTGAGAGTGATTTAATTCTCGTATTCAATTTTCACGAAAAAGTTGTATATATAAGAACTAAAATCACATTCAACAGAGCCACCTGACAAGTGGTGATAGCAAATACACGTGAGCACTGACGATGGAAGTGTAGCGGCTTCCGAAAGTGGCGCTACTCTGTTCTGCTGTGTACGTTGAAAAATTAAGTTGATGTTAATTTTTCCCTTGTTCCTTGGAATATTAATCATACCCAATTCTTTCTGAATATAACGTTACGACCCTTAGACTATTTTATGTTAATAAACATTTTATGTTAATAAAAATGCGTAGCTTTTATTTACATAATTTCACGAATCGTCGAGAAATTATATAATAAAAGCTACACATTTTTATTAACATAAAATCATACAGAGATTCAAATATTTCCTGTTTTTGGTCTAAAGTGTCGCTGATGAAAAACGAGTTACATGGGTTCGTGTTCCCAGGTATTTCAAGAATTGCAACAGGAATTCTATCTATTCTATCTAAGAAATAGACTACACGTTCCCACTGTTTCTAATTTGATACAAACGAAAGATTTATTGAAGTCAACAAATTGATGTTGTTTCAATTTTAAAATAACAGAAAATGTATTATCTAAAAATATTTTATAAATAATTTTTTAAATAATTGATCGCTAGAACTGAAAAGGCTGATGTATGTATCTTTATGTAAGCAATATTTATTATTTTCATGTTATTTTTTAATTTGTACTTGTGAATTTATATACACATTTTTGTTAAGTTTCTGTTTTTAATAAATATTAAAAAATGGTACCGTCATAATCTAAATAGTACATTTTGTTTTCATAGTTGGTACAAAATCATAATAGCCATTTTCCATCCCTGGAGCAGATATATAGGACCACGATAAACAAACAGACCAAAACAAAAATACTGTTTGAGTGGATACTGATAAGGAATGGTCAAAATAAGGCCTGAAGAACGTTTGTAATTAAAAGTTTATTTATTTTTAAAAATGTAAATTTCAAATATATATACATATATGTAATTTTTATTTGGTTTTTTAAAATTATATTTCATTACATTTCTTGTGATGTTTTTCGTTTGTGCTTTTATATACATATATTTTAGATCCCCTGAAGATGATCAACGACGTTGATCAAAATATCGGGAACATATAAAATAAAGTGAAAATAAATGATATGAAAGTCGAGAGCTTTCAATTTATTCAACAGACCTCAAGCTGAATTAAATCATTTCTAAAATTAAATTCACACATTATTATCTTTAATACTTCGATCCTTTTTTCGCCTCTTTAAATTTTTCCAGCACTGTAAGTTTTTTACTTTCCTTACAAAAAAAATCATTATTTTGATTCTAAAGAAACTAAAAAGCAAACATGTAGTGTATAAGTACACATTTGCCAGCATATTCGTATGTTGTTTCATATTATTCAAAAAGTCCACTAGATACGAGCATTCATTGTAACAAAAGTTGCTTTTTGTTGCTTTTCGAAACAGATTTTCTTTTCTTTTTAATTTTTTTTATTGATTGGCAACATCCGGATTGAATTTCACTCAAAATATTCATGTTAATTTTTACTAAATGCTCGTACGAGAGAGAATATGAAGAAAGAAACAAAAGGATACAAGATAAAACTTATTGTGGGAACTGTAAATTTTATAACAGGATTCTCACGATTGACAAATAGGAACAGATGATGTTTGACGAGTGATGACAGTTGGTAGTGACAGATACTGTATTGCACCAAGATGTTTATGTCAATTATTTAATGTTGCTGAAATCTGTGCTTAATTTCATTATTTGAATTTAAATGGTTGGAAGTAATTTGTACATACTTATATAAATTTATGAAAAAACATATTACACCTACGTAATTGTAATATTTATTTTTAACTGATTTTACAAAATTGAGAAGAAATACATATCAAATCATCAGGTTCATAAAACCTGAAAAATAACTGGGATGCAAACTTGTATCTGTTTACACCATGGCACAGTGAGAACTTTCGCAAAATAAATGGTAATAATTGCGGAAGTTCTAAGCTGCTGACTGGAATTTTCTGAAATTTGGAAGATATTTAGAGTAGGAATAAGGCTTTATACTCCATATCTCAGTGGCATCGTAAACTAAATAGAAACGGCGCTGCAGTGAGCCAAAGTCTAGCACCTCAGACTCCAAAAAATTCTGAGGCATGTAACTTTCTTCAATGTTATGTGATTTAAAAAATGTAGAGTTATTATGTAGTTATGCTAGAAAATATAAAGAAATAATGTCTCTTGAGTTGTTTATATCTCTCATAGTTCAAAATACTAAAAAGAGATATTTTTTTTCTTGACCTTTTTTAGTTTTATTGATTTAAATTTAAATTAATTTAAAAGGCACCGTTCGATTTTTGATAAAATTTTAAATAAAACTGAGGAAAACACTTTTGATATTGATTAAGCTTCTTATTTATTTAAGTAAAAGTTTGCTACAATACCTTTAGCTTTTTTATGATATTTTTGGGTAAAGGTTCCCTGACGATCTGCATTTAGCCCTAGTGAAATGCGCATAGGAACTAGCTACTACCCCTCAGTGAACAATTTCAATGTGTTTTTATAAAACAATTAGTATTTTACTGAATAATTAAAATAATAATTTTGGGAAATAGGTTGATTATAAATATAAAAACTTAAAATTACCTGAAAAAACATGTTTTTTCAAAATGATGATACACACTTCATTATTTTGAAATTTTGTAAAAAATTTCGTTAAACGCATTCATTCTTTTATTAGATACCGCGAAAGGCATAAGCGATGTATCTGCCGCCAATTATTTTCTTTTTTTGACATGCACCCTACATCCAGCAGTGACCTAAAATAGTAACTTTTAAAAATAATTTTTGTCTTTAAGGCCCTATAAAAAATTGTGGTTACGGATTATTAAAATTCTAGCGATTACGTTTGATAAGGTTGATTGTTCTAAGATTCGTGGCAAAATTTTAAGACAGCCTGTTTATGAGTGTGATTTTCTGAAATAATTAAAAATTTAGGAAAAAAAAGCTGTACCATAAAAAATCTGTAGCAAAAAGAAAATTCATTTTCCCAAATCGTCATTTTTACTTCTATTTATATGAATCTCTTTACTACGCCTAAAAATAATATTCAAATATATTTTACTGGCCTCGAGATATTCACACAGAAAAAAATAAGTTTCGTTTTTGATAACAAAAATCCCGGTATTCAATAATTTTTTTTTTTTCAAATTTCCTGTGATAAAGAATTCCCCTATATTGATAACAAAATTATTTCAAAATAAAAATATGTATATAAATTAAAAAAATGTTGACATTGCTGGAATACGAACCCGGGCTTTCCGGAAGTAAAGCATACACTCTATAGCTGAGCCATATCCCATTTATTTTTTTATGGGATACAACTTGTTTTAAGTACTTCTGTATAAAAAGAAAAGAAATAACCGGCATGGAAAAGAAATACTTACAACGAAATATTTTTTTATGTTAAAGATAAATGTTATTGAAATTCATATTTTTTTTAATAATATGGTTTTATTGAATATAATTCTTGTCAATTTTTTTCTGTGCAGTTTGTAGGATATGCACTTCAAAGACAATATAGAATGATCTTAACTTATAATTAAATTATTTTTTAATGCATTTTTGTGCTTTCAATTTTTCTCTGCCTTTGTTTTTGAATATGCCTACTTAAAGCAGTGGTAGGCACAACTCAAAATGTTTTTGTGTTGTTACTTATTAGTCCCACTTAGCATTTGGAAGATTGTTTTAGCAAAAATCACCAAACTGGGTCTTTTATGACTCCCTAGATGATCAAACAGCGATTAATCGAAAATGACTCTCGCAAATGCTTAAAAAGCGACTTCTGCGCAATAATAAATTGATCATGCAAATGATCGAAATGTGACTGAATTGACTCGAATATGAACATTAATTTCATAAAATGTTAACAGGGGTGTTACTTAGAGCTGCATTACAATATTTCACAAGCCTTCTGTAGAAAATGCAACCCTGATCTAATGAGTTTATGGAGAGTTTTAAAAAAGCAATAACAACACATTATATCAGGGTAGCATTTTGTGCAGAAGTCGAACAACTTGTATAATAGTCTGAAAACAGCTTTAGCCGTTCGACTTCTGTAGAAAATTAAACACTTATCTAATAATTTTATGGAAAGTATTAAAAAAAGCAATAACAACACATTATATCGGGGTAGCATTTTGGGCAGAAGTCGAACAGCTTGTATAATAGTCTAAAAACAGCATTACTAACACATCCACATTTTTTCTAGTGGCAGCATCGGTACCAACTCTAACACTTTTGTGGCATATCTACCTCTTTTGGGTATCTGACTCAACTCTACCACTTTCCGAGGAATATCTACCACTGTTTTTAGTTTTTCAAAAATAATGCTAAATTATAGTTACCCGCATTTTTTTAAATTAATCTTAGCTAGAAGTTTAACTGAAATATATTTTTAACAATGCATGTAAACAACGCTGCGTTGATTACATTATTTAGAACCTGCTTCTAGCATAAATTTTCTATTAGTCCATGTCCATATGAATCAAGTTTTGCTTCTGCAACTTTCTTAAATTTTCTTTGGAAGTTGCATTCGTGTCCATATAATGAAATTATTGCTGCGCAGCTTTTGTTTTTTTTTTACATAGAATTTGTTGTTGCTTATTATTACGAAGAAGAAAACAAAAGAGAGTTGCATGTACATGAATCAGTGCACCCCTTCCCAATCTTCTCACCTCTCTCCCATAAACTCAAAAGTTGCTCAGCAAAAGTTGACTCGTATGGACATAGAGTCTATGTCATAGACTTACTGGGCCAGTTTGTGAGAAAATTGCTCGTTCTTCTACATACATAAGTATATAGTAGTGCTATTGTTGAAAGATAGTTTGTGAAAAATTGTTTGTAGAATCAAACTATACAGATACTCTGCAAGGATTATCAGCGCTAGCGCTGGGCAACGTACACTTGTAGAGGAACATTACAATTTATTGAATAAAAATATTTATTTCTTTAAATATAAGAATAATAAAAATATATCCTACATATATATATATATATATATATATATATATATATATATATATATATATATATATATATATATATATACATATATATATATATATATATATATATATATATATATATATATATATATATATATATATATATATATATATATATATATATATATGTATATATATATATATATATATATATATATATATATATATATATATATATATATATATATATATATATATATATATATATATATATATATATATATATATATATATATATATATATATATATATATATATATATATATATATATATATATATATATATATATATATATATATATATATATATATATATATATATATATATATATATATATATATATATATATATATATATATATATATATATATATATATATATATATGTATATGTTTCTTCTACGTACATATTAATAGTTATCCTCACAAAATATTTCAAATTAAAGAAATAACGCTGGCATAAATGAATCCTTAAATTTTGTAGATGTTTTTAACGATCCGTAATTACGAGTTGTTTAAGGTTTCTTACTTGAGGTCTACACGTAACATAATATGTAAGATGAGATTGTCAAATTCAATCGCAGAGAGAATTATTTTACGTGTAGACTTCAAATTAGTGTTATCTCAATGTTATAAGAATTTTTATGAGAGCGTTGTTATAAGAATTCTTTCTTGAGGTCTACACCATGGTGAAATAAGTATACAGGTGAGCGCATAAGAGAAACAAATACAACAATAAAATAGATGATGCTTGTCAAAACTATATACGTGCTGGACGTGGATTATGCACAAAACTAGCAGAGCAAAAAATAATCAGCTGTCGTTATGCTGCCACCTGTATACTTATTTCACCATGGTCTACACGTAACATAACATGTAAGATGAGATTGTCAAATTCAATCGCAGAGAGAACTATGTTACGTGTAGACTTCAAATTAGTGTTATCTCAATGTTATAATAATTTTTATGAGAGCGTTGTTATAAGAATTCTTATAACAACAATCTTATGAGATGAACTGTCAAAAAACACATGTATATGAAAATAAAATAGTGTGCATGTGTGAGTGTTTATTAAATTAAATGAAAAGCGATGTTTTTTATAAAATTTCTGTGTTAAATAAATGAATAAATGTGTTTAATTGATTTATAAATTTAAATTTGTGTGAAAAATTATAAATAAAGTTACTAATTATGCAAAAGTAGTACATGTTAACTCGATGAGCATTTGCATAAAATGAAATCTTATCGGAAAAGTAAAATTACGTCTTCCCCTAGTATGAGATTAACAGAAAATTTTACATTTTGTTTTTAGTATTCTGCCGACGTTTTTTCTCATGTTATCTCAAAGTTAATGTCTCGTGAAGACGCTGTGTTATAAAATACTCCTTATCGTAAAGAAATATTAATTAAGGGTAAAAGTCTTATTCTAAGGTGCTTAAAATACCAAAAAAAAATGGTAGATCTACACAGACAAAACTAATTTTTCACTTCACACCAAATTCCCTGAATCAAATGTAAATTTGTTCAATTTAGGTCCTGTAAAAAAATTTGTAAATTCAAATGCGAAAATTTGTAATAAGTTGTTTGAAAAAAATTCTGATTTTTCAATAAACAAATTGTTTCGATCAAAAGATGTTTTACAGAAATTTGAAAAATAAATCAAAGAATTTCATAAGTTTATCAGGTTGCCAATATTGGCGGTAGATAAATGAAATGAAATAATAAGTCAAACAAAATTATTTATCAGACGAAATAGAGACAATAATAAAGATTTGTTTAAAAAAAGCTATAATAATTTTTTCTGTGTACCTCTTTTCATAATAAGATTTGTTTGAAACTACATCTTTTTCACATCGAATCTACCTCCAAGGCAGATTTTGGGTTGACATGACTGAGTGGCAGCTCCAGTGGCAGCTAATTTTACATGCGATTAAAATTTGTCACTTGCATGCCACTAAATGTCAAAATGATAAACAATGTTACACTGCCAAAAATTTACTGCAAATTTGATGGATTACAGTAAAATTGTAATTAAAGTTTTAACACAAAGTCAAATGTTTGAAATATGATGCTGCATTATATTTCCTTAGGTAATATTTTACGCATTCGAAATAAACCTAAACATTTTAAAATAGTTTAAATTAGCAAAATACATTCATTGTGTGCCATAGAAACCATGTCGATGTTGCGGATTATCGTTTTTGCAAGCCAATGTTGGTTTCATTTTGCGTCATGAAACCAAGTTGGCTTTGTTAATTTCGTAAGCAAATAAAACCAATGTTCGAATCAGCTGTTACTTACATTTGTTTATTTGTTTACAGTTTTTAATTTTTGTTCTTTGCAGAAAAATTAAAAAAAAGTTTATTGTTTCAATTAAAATATCAATAAAAGTGTTTCTGTGAATAAAAGTAATTGCATTTTATTAAATAATTAAAAAAGGGATAAGTGGCAAAAAATGAAGTAAAATGACATCAGCAGTAGTAGCATTTTTGTTGTTCGAAAAAGAGCGTTCAGAAAGGGTAGCAATCCACTTGAGCTGCCGGAGACAGCGTAACTGCATTTTGTTTTTATTGTGCGTTTATGTATATTTAAAGTAGCTTTGCAGATTTGTAGCTAATTATCGGTTAAACAAAGATGCATTTCGTATGATACTTGACGCTATTAAAGGGCATCCGTCGCGTTCTAAAGTTCTTCCGATTTTGCAACATGCTACTTCTTTTCGGTTTTAGCGGAGGGATCTTATCAGAGATCAGTCGGCAACGATTTAATCATAAGTCTAGGTAGAAACACAGCATCAACAATTTTAGGTGATGTGCTCAATGTTATGGAGCGGTTCATTTGTCCTCAGTGGGTCCAACTGGAAATGAACAGCAATGAAAAGCGCACATCAAGAGACCATTTCTACAATAAATATAAAATGCCATCTATAATTGGTTGCATTGAGTGGACTCACGTAAAAATTATAAAGCCTTGTATTGACGAACATTTATACTTTAATCGAAAGAGGTATTATGGTATGAATGCCATGATTGTAAGTAGATTAATTTTAATTCTATAATTTTTAATAAAACTGATTCATACTTATTAATACTCAGATTTGTTATGGTGAAATGAAAATTCGAGCGGTGGATGCACGGTATCCCGGTTCTAGCCATAACGCATTTGTCTGGAATATAAGCAGCGCCAGGCAATATTTTCGTAGGATGTGTGAGTCGGGCGACCCAACATCCAACCTAAACGTTCGCCAGTATTTTCGCTTCTAAACCTTTTTGGAGTACTGCTGAGCCCAACCAGGGACAATGGCTGTTTTAAAGATGTTGAGGGCGATTCTTCTTCGATTGTAAGATCAACTTCTTCATTGAGGCCAATTGCAATGCCGGACACACCTTCTATCGACTGCGAAATGCAACATAAGCGCACTATAGTCTCTTCACATGTTGTCAGCTGATGTTTCGTAAATGGTCCACCGCCAGTTGTCCTAGAATCCGCTTCATTTTGAGCAAGCTTTCGTTTAACTTAACTTTTCCACTCTGTCTATTTCTACACAAATAAAAGGGCTAAAACTTAATATAATTTCTTTTGTGGCAAAAAATTTGGTTACCTTTTTCCATCCATTTACATCGTATTGTGGTGGACCTGCACCGTTCAGGGATTCAGCCAGTTGTTGCCATAGGGCATCCACTTTTGTCTTATCACGCTTAGGATATTTTTCCATAAACTCCATGATTATAGCATTTTGTGTCGTATTTTTAGGGTTTCATCTAAAAAAAACATCAATGCAAAAATATTTCGTTTTATAAAGTCATTTAATTTAAATAAATGAATTAATTTTATGTTAAATATTATTTTTTATTGAATATTAAGCACTAGGTCAGTTTTTTTATAAAAAGTTATTTAATTATTCCAATATTTCGTTACACTATGTGTAACTTCTTCAGGGATAAAATTTTATAACAATTAATCGAATAAAATATATAACAATACAAATTGCCACAAAAAGAAAATATTTGAAAAATAGTTTGCAGTTAAAATTGAAATAATTTTCAAACACAACAAAAAACTTATGTATATCCCAATGCACTATGTCGGTTTTACACGTTTTCCGACTAATTTCTGACTGATTTCTTTTTTTGTATTCGCTAAATAGTTTAGAACATATTTAGGTCCTTGTCTTTGAAAATGAAAACTTATTGCGTCCAATAAAATAATTGTTTGAATTGCCACATTAGAATAATTATAAGTTGAACAAAAAATACAGGCCAAATAATTTTTTAAACTATTATGGTTTTTGACTTGGCAGTACCTTATTACTAATTTCTTGTAGGCAAGACAAGAACCCCGAAACTCAAACGAAAAAATAATAACGATTTACTGAATTGCTTTAGTGACTGCTTTCCGTCTATAGACGTAATGTTTTATCGAGATACTGAATTGGGCTATTAATACTATGAACATCTTTCATCTATTATTGTTAGTGTATTTTGATATTAAATGTCTGCAATTCTGAGCAACGCTATCAGTATCTGCTTTAAAGTTTATTCTACGGTCTATGGGTGTATTAATAATGTGTAGCATCTCTAACATATGTATATCTTCTTTTGTAATTATATGCTGTATTTAATACCGCGACATTCTCAAAATATGGATAATGTCTTGATCTAGAACAATGTGATGCTAATGCTGTTTTTTGTGAAGATATTATATCTCTATATCTTTGATCCGATCTATGTCCCGCAATTCTAGTCTTCAATTCATTCTTTGATGTACCTATATATACTTTATTGCATATAATATTATCCTTACCTTTACAAAGAATTTTATAAACTATATTAGATTTATCTAGCTTTTCTATTGCATCCTTTATTTTGCTAAATAATTTACCTAATAATTATATTATATATTTTATACGCGCTATATGTATTTCTATCAAATATATTGGATTTTCCAACCTTTCTGATATGAAAGGTATATAAGTCAATGATTTGTCTATTTTTGTTTCCGAAATATTATTAACCGCACTATTTTTGTTACGTCTATACTGCTCATTAAGTTGTATGTAAGTTGTGTTGGAAAATTATTAGCATTCAATAAATTTACAATTCTATTCTCATTATTCTTCTGGAATTCTTTGTCACTAATATCCAATACTCGTCTTATAAGATTCTTACCAGTGTTTATATTAACTCGTTTTGGATGCTTTGATTAATAATTAATTAACCTTCCTGAAGATGTAGGTTTCTAATACCAGTCAATTGATAAAATATTCCCTTTTCTTATTACTACAGTATCTACATATGAGAGTTTTAAATCTTTTTCCCTCTCGGTAATAAGCTTATAGCCCAATTCGCTATGTCTGTTGTACACGTTTTCCGACTAATTTCTAACTGAGCTCTTTGTTTTGTATTCGCTAAGTAGTTTAGAATATATTTAGGTCGTTGTCTTTAAAAATGAAAAACTATTACGTCCAATAAAATAATTCTTTGAATTGCCACATTAGAATAATTATAAGTTAAACAAAAAATACAGGCCAAATAATTTTTTTAACTATTATGGTTTTTGACTTGGCGGTACCTTATTTCCAATTTATTGTAGCAAAGACAAGAACCTCGAAACTCAAATGAAAAAATAATAACGATTTACGGAATTTCATTAGTGAGTGCTTTCCGTCTATAGACGTAACGTTTTATCGTTTAAAAATTATAAATAAAGTCTGTACTTTTGCAGAAATTCAATATGATTTGGAATCAACATTGCGACATGTTGATTTTATATTGGTATTTTTTCTGTGTTGTTTTGACTGTTGTTTTATTTCGGGTGTATAGTGATGAATGCATGCTTCTTCAGCATTTATGTTAGGCCAACAAATGCATCAGGATTTTGACTCAATCACTTATGGCCAGTCTTAAATTCTTTTACCTAATTAAATGTAGATAGTCTAAATAATGCTGAAAATTTGCCACAGAATTCATTTATCGCATTTTAGATTTCCTTCGTTACTTTCCCTATTTAAGTAGAAGTGTTTAATGATAGCAAAAATTGTTTCTTTTTATTCTTAATATATATGATTTTGCAAACTTATTGAGCTCCCCTCGTACTACTTTGGCTACCTTCTATTGATCTTTACGTTTGAGAACAAAACGAACAAACTTTAGATTTTCTCTTCCTTTTTATATACGTAACGATAAGTGTAAATATCATGTAATTATACACTCTGATATCACCTCTCCGAAAAAAGTTTAAAAATAAAAATTAAAACGATTTAAATTGTAATCGGCGTATTGTTATATTCTTTTCTTATATATGCACATACATATCTATGTGTTTTTTCATTTGCGTTAAATGTGTTAGATTGTGTAAGTACCCTGTAGATAAATGTACAACTAGTTACGTTTTGGGACAGTCATATTACTAGTTGTAACGTTACTACTCAACAAAGGACTGTCATCTTACTAGTTGTAATGAGGCTAGTAACGATACTAGTCAAACAACAACGTTTTGGAACAGTCATACAACTAGTTGTAATGATACTAGTAATTTAAATTATTATTTTTAAAAATTTACATATTTTCAGGTGTAAATACCTAAAACAAAATTTTAGATCTAAATATAATAAGTAGAAAGTGGCTCAGTGGATAAAGTACATGTCTTGAAATATGAGGACTGTGTTTTCATATCCCGGTTGAGCCAAATATTTTTTAATATTAAAAAAACTATAAATAAAGAAACTAGTAAGCGCACTAGTCTATAATAACTAGTATTTCAACTAGCATATAACTATGTACAAATGAACTAGTTGAGCTCCTATGCAACCTAATGTTAAAATCGATAATTCGATATATGGAAAAAGGGCAGTTAATCAACTAGTCTGAAAGAAAAAGCAACTAGTATATATCTAACCACATACTAGTCATTTTGTCTGCAGGGTATGTATGGTTTTATTTTATTTTCTTCGTTTTTAATCGCAGTATATGCCAGTCGTATCATTCGATTGTAATTCAATGCACATTTTTATTGTATTTGTTTTTATTGTATTTGAGCATTAGTTTATATTTTGATTTTCTTTCCTAGACTCGACTTATTCTTCTTCGTTGTATAAAATTATGTTTATTTGAAACAAATACAAAATCATGAAAAAAATTTATTTCGTAACTATTTTTATTTTTAGTACCCTGCTCCTTTCTACCTTTGGAATTGAGACCTTATGTAAAGTTTGTAACATATTCAGGCATGTTCTGAAAAACACATGGTTTGAAATCACGTGATTTTAAAATCAAAATGGTCATGCAGATATTTTTTCACTCTTTTTTTTAATTTTTCTACTGTATAGAGTAGGGATGTAACCGATACCGATATATCGGCGATACTTCAGATTTTCCGATACATCGGTATCGGCGATATTTTACTGTCGATGCGACGATACTTTTAAAACTTTTTTCGGAGTTTTTTTTAACAAATTATTTTTTTTGTTAATTTTACCAGGAACTAAATTTATTTCGTTGTGTGTAAATCTTATTAATATCAATTTTAAAAATTAATAATATTTTGCGCTGTTATTTTGTAAAAAAAATAATTGATTTTTTTTGTTAATTTTACCATTCCCAGCAAACAAGACAAAAGACTTATTGTAATCGCTATAAAATACGCTTTTTCAAGCAAATTGTTGCAAAAAAATAAACAAAATATAAAAAAATCTGAATGAAATACAAAATAAAATTTTTCTTTTCACGATATTTCCATGAAATGTAAGTCAAAACAAAATCTTTTAAATATGCACGGAAAGCTTAAGTCATCCTCTATTCGACACTGTTTAAAAATAGAATGAAAATCGGTGCAGAAACAACGCACTGAAAATTGTTTTTGTCCGTGGAGTCCCAAACACTACTTTTTTTAAATCGATAACTTCCGATTTTGATGGTGTATTGCAATTTTTTAAAATGGCAAAATGATCTACTCAACTAGACCTACAAGCCTCACTTAGTCGTTTCTCACGAGTAAAAATACGTGCCATTATGTAACAGCGTGTAATTAAGCAATTAAGTTATTTAGAAGAATATAAGTTTATAAATTTCCTTTAAAAAATCGATTTTTTAAAAAGAATGGCGAATATTTTTTAAAATTATAAAAGAATAACAAATTCTTACTAGCTTTTCTACTAATTATCTGCATACTTTTAATATAGATTCTTTGGTAGCAATGAAAATGTAGTTTCTTAAAACTTACTTCCAATTTTTTACACTGGGTTAATATTAATTTTAAATATTAATAATCTCTTACACTGTAATTTTGTATAATTAAAAAATTGCCCTTCTTGAGTTTTGTTAATCTAAACTTGAACTCAATTTCAATATTCGTATCGGTATCGGCGATATTTAGTTTTAAATATCGGTATCGGTATCGGATCGGCAAAACGGCGTATCGTTACATCCCTAGTATAGAGCATTAAATATCATTTCGGAAAGAAAATTATCGTATATGATATTAAAAACGTCTTCAGGTCCGTTATTGATTTTAAAATCACATGTGACTTAGAATCATGTGATTTTCAGAAACTGCCGGATTATTTGATACCTTATATCAGTGCTGGCCATCGAGAGAAATGAGTTTTTAATTTGGTAGTAGTGTGTATGAGCACGTGTTATTAGTATTCCACTGTCGGCCTATTAAAAAGAACAACAACGTAAAAAACAACAATATTTCATACAACTGAATGAAGTTGCTGTTTATTTTTTACTCTTTGGTGAGTACTTGTGTTTTCATTCGGCAGTATATATATACGAGCCGATTAATGTTCGGCACACTGGTGCCAGTATGAGCGACTATACTTTACACAGCGCAGCCCCGTTCTTTTTGCTCTTTTTTGCACTTTTCACAAAGAGCGGAGCCAATTTATTATTGCGCTTGCTCTGCGCCAATATTTTCGCGCTGCGCATAAAAGGAGCAAGCGCAAAAAGAAAAATTTTTCTTTACGCCTTTTGTTTGCGCAAAAAGAGCCAAAAGAGCATGAAATGCGCATGGCGCATTTTTTCCATGGATATTATGCACCGTACTTTTTGCTTAATTTTTCAAACACGGCTGAGTCCATGTACAAATCCCAAAACGGATATAGAAACAGTGGGATGAGACAATTGGTTCCGAACTGCTGCCCAGAGAAACAAGCCTTCTTAAAAAGTCGGCGGCGGTAGCTTGGGAAAAAATACTCGGCGGAGGTTCATAGCCGGCTGACTTGCTTGAGCCGAATCACTTTCTAAAACACTTTTCTGGAGAAAAAAAACTTTCTATGTTTCTTTGACTCTATAGAACAAGAAGTGGGTTACATTTAAGACAACCTAGTGGTTGCCACCCTCGCAAATATACAGGTACTCGCATTAATGCAACCCTATGCAAGTTCATAAATAAGTTGTCAAAAAAATGTAAGCACAGATTTAACACACACAACCTTTATAAAAATACTTATCAACAATTTCTACTAATATACCAAGGTGGATTTATACAGATGATATTATAAGCACAGCTGTTTTAATTTTTTTCCGCAAATTAGAGGCTCGTATGTCAAAATTTGTATATGTTGACATAGGGGCTGATAAATCAAATGTTATTGTTATGATGTAATTGTTTTAGAATCAACACCACCTGGAAAAGTTAACTCGCCTTGCTAATATACATTGTAAGACTATATAAACAAAAAACGGCTGATGAGAAATCTGGCTAATGCGTGTACCTGTATTATTGTACTATGCAAGCCACATTAATTTGTTTTGGCTAAATATTTCGCGATAAAATGTATATAATCATTTGCACTTTTAAATGTTTAACTTCTTTATTACGAAATTTTATTAAATTTTCTTTTTATAGAATTTTTAAACAAATTTTTATATAAAATGTTTCAAACACCTGACGACTTTGACATAATTTGTAATATGTAGTACAATTTGCAACTAAAAAAAAAAAGTCCGGCTGCAATTTTGAGCAGAGGGTGAAAGTCGGCAGCGGCTCCTGAGCCGGCTGTGAGCCGAACGGCTTGTTTCTCTACTTCCGCCTGAAATGGGCCGGTGGTGCAGTTCTCGTGTCCGGTTTAGGGACTGGACCAGAAGTTATGTCGGTAGTACAGTTTGAACTTCTTATTTAGCGAATACACCGGAAGTTTGGTCGGTAGTGCGGTTCACATTTCCGGTTACAATCTGAACCGGAAGTTGGGTACGTAGTGCAGTTCGCACTACCGGTTTAGGGACTGGACCGGAAGTTTAGTCGGTAGTGCGGTTCATATATCCGGTTCCGGTCAAGACCAGAAGTTGGGTCGTTAGTGCTGTTCATATATCCGGTTCCGGTCTGGACCGGATGTTGGGTCCGCAGTACGGCTCATCTAGCGACATCATAGGCGCTGCAGGAGCCCAATTAAAAATTTCCTTAAACCACCATATTCGTATGGGATCAAGGACAAAACAGTAAAGAAGAACGATATAATGCTACAAATCCAAATGTCTTAAAATGATATGACTACGGAAGATGTATTTTGCAGCACTGAATAAATTGAAACTAACCACTGTTGGTATAAAATAGAGCATGCGAAATGTGCCGCTCGATATGCGCAACGCGCAGAGCAAAACGCTAGACGAAATAAAAAATGCGCATTGCGCAAAGAGTGGCGCTTAGACAACAAAAGCGCTTGCGCAGCGCGTGCCAATTGCTCTTTGCGCATTTTTAATACGCTTGTAAGAAGTGCGCAATGAGCAAAAGGAGTGCATAAATCCGAGCTCTGATACATACGTATTTACTTCTAAAACCAATATTATTTTTCGATGAAATTCTTTGATCAAACATTTGCATCACATTTATGTATAAAGAATATGCAATGGGATCACATCGCTCACATTACTTCTAGCGCATTTCCTGATGTCGAAGAATGAATATATAAATTTATATACAGGCCAACCAAAAATATGCTCTAAAAAAGGGTTTTATGCGCATAAAAAATTCTGTAAAAAACAGAAAAAATGCTCTTAAAATTTTAAAAATATGCTCTAAAAAAGTTTTGTTTTTCTTAAAAATTATAAAATTTTATTTAAAAGATAATGAAAAAATAAATTAAAAAATAAACACGTATCGAATTCATTAATATAACTTGTTAATTTAGGAACATTATGTGTGTAATCAACATATAGCCCATAATACTAGTTTATGTAAGATAAAATATAAACTAAACTTTCTTTGCAAGAAAATTTGTACAAGTATAAGTCTGTGAAATATATAAGCTTAATTCATGTTGGAATTGCAATAAATTACGACGTGTTGACTTAAATTCTCAAAAAGAAAGTTCTGTCTGTTGATTCTAAAAATAGTTTTATAAACAGAGAAACTTCTTTCTACATCCGCTGAATTCATTGGAGTATATTTAAAATACAAAACTTCGCCAGCATTATATTCTGAAGTTGGGCTCACTTTATAACCATTGAGCTGACTATAAATATTTTGTATTGTTTCAAGCCCTTTGTTTTTATCCACAACACGTTTTAACATATTTTGAACAATATGCTTAGAATCGGAGTCAGGCACATTTTCGATCTTTTTAACTGTGTCGTTCAGGGTTGTCAGAATTTTTCTGACCTATTTCGCCAAATCGATTTTAAAAATCGTCAAAATTCGCCACAATCTGCTTTATGTAGCTTTTCTTAATACTTATTTTATAGTAAATTTGGTTTTACATATTTTTTTTATACAAGTTTTTATAAAATATTAGTATAAAAATTTAGCGGAAAATCGCCAAAAGTAGAAATAAAATCGTCAAAAACTATTTCATGTCAATTTTTCTCATCCAAATTCAAAATCCATTAACGACTGTAATTAAATATGAAAAAGGTTCAAAGTCACATTGTTTTAATTTCTTCCAGACACGTTTTGGTGGGATTTATTTTCGAATATAGTTTTTCAACAAAGTAATTTACCTGAATTATAAAAATTTTTAAGTTCAGTTTTGTTGAAAAATAACCATAAAAATCGCCAACAAATTTATTTATCGGCAGAAAAATCGCCATGTCGCCAAGTCAAAAATTTTGTCGCCAAACAAGTTAAAAAACCGCCACGTTTGGCGAGAAATCGCCATATCTGACAACGATGGTGTCGTTCGTATTTTTATTTGCTCATTTAGGGAAATACCAACAGTTTGCAATTTTTTGATATTGTTGGCAATAAATCCATAATTCGATGCAATAAAAACTAAATCTGTTTTTGTTTTAGATTTACGTGAAGCTTCTTTCGCAATTTTATTCGATTGAGCATCATCCTTCAAACTATCTAAAACTTTTAAAACTTTTTCGTTGTTGGTAGCATAATAATTTACAGCCTCAATCCATGTGATTATTTTTTGCTCATTTTCTCCGCTTGTATTTTTGATCTAGTTTGGATGTCAAATGCTTTATTTCCATATTTTTCAGTACTTTTTTTTACAAACAAAATGGCTATTTTCCAAACCGAATTAAGGCGAACCTATGAGTTTGCTTTGTTGCCGTAGTAACGCCACATGGTTTTAAATTCGCCTTGGTAATGTCATGGGCTAGTTCAGTTCGCCGTAGCCAATTCGCTTGGAACGCCAGCTGGCTGTCAACTCGCTTTGGTTATTTAAGTGGCAAATTCAGTTCGCCGTAGTAAATTCGCTTGCAGGACCATCTGGATGTGAATTCGCCTTGCTTATGTTAGTGGAGAGTTCGGTTCGCCGTAGTCGATTCGCTGTTCGCCATCTGGTTGTAAAATTTTCAATTACACGTTAAAATAGCTAGAATATAGTAATGACAAAAATTTTCAAAAAATGCTCTTAAATGTAAAATATGCTCTTAAAAGTAAAATATGCTAAAATATGCCCTTACGGGCATAATATGCAAAAACATGCTCTAACAAATCGATGCCAAAATTCTTAAAAATTTCTGAAACGGATAAATAACTACCTTATATGTGTGTAAGACATCCAGCAAAAAATATGATATATCATATTTTTGGTTGCCCTGTTTATATATATAAACAATATAAAAATAATACAACACACACCCAGGCTTCACGACAGTCGAGTTTAGATCTCTGATGATGGCAATTCTGATTACATAAATATATAGGCCATTGCGTCTCCGACCGGAGCATCTCGCATCCATTTGCAGAAGCGCTTACAGAAAAGCTCATACCCTGAATTAGCTTCCTATGAGTTGAGGAATATCCTGCGAGAAACATTGTGCCAATTGTCTTTCAGGTACTTGTCCTGCACAGCAAAAACTAAATTTCATTTTCAATAAAGGACTTCAATTAAATAGTAAATATTTTGTCTAGAAATCGGCCTACAAACAAATTTGTAAATATAGACAAAAATATCTTAACAATTTCATTGAAAAAATCGTGTTTTTTTTCAGAGAAAAATTTATAAAACATATTATCTAAAAATATTTACAAATTGTAAACAAAACAGTTTACTGAATTTTTCTTAAAAATATGAAACAATATTTTTGTCTGAATTTCTAAAACAATTAGTTTTAAGATACTAACAAATATTAAACAAAATAGTTTACTTAACCAAACAAAATATTTACTGGATTTTTTGTCATACATCAAACAAAATTTTTCTCTGGGTCATCATAAGTATACATTAACCCCCATGTTCATAAATGATAGGTAAAGTTAATGTGTGCAGTAAAACCGGGTTTCCCATTAAAAATTCGTGCAGTAAAACAACATTAACTTCAATAAATTTTTATGAATATTGGATTAAGCATTTAAGATATTTCACTTTGCTAAATGTGTTCAAGTCTGACCCCCATATTCATAAATGATTGGTAAAGTTAATGAATGCATTAAAACCGAGTTTCCCATAAAAAATTCGAACATTAAGCCTACATTAACTTTAATAAATTTTTATGAAGATGGGGGTGAATTTTTATCTAAAGACTCTAAAAAAAAATTAATGAGAGTTAACATAATGATATTTACGAATTGATTCACTCAAAAATCTTCAGTAAACAAACTTGGTACAATCGCATTCCTTTTGCTATCATTGTTGTTGTTGTTGTTGTTATCTGTATGTATGTCGTCATAAAGGCCATGTCAGATAAAACTTTTGCTTCGCGTTGCGTTACAGATTCGCTTTGACATCTAAGATGAAATGTACATACTTATACGAAACATGCTACATAAAGCACTTTTAACGCAGCGTGAAGCGAAAAGTTCGGCAACTCTCATCTTTTTGCTTGCTTTGACAATCAGCTGGTATAATTTTCTTTTATTATATTGTCAAACGAAACATATTGCGCGTTTGAATCTGTTTTAATATGAGGTAAATATGTATGTGGCATTTATTTATTTATAATAAATCGTAAAATAACATAATTGACTTTTATTTTTATAAAAAATATATATATATATATATAAATAGCAAAATTATCAACTACTTTTTTGGTAAACGATCAATGCCCGAGTGTTGTCAAAGTTTTCATTGTGTCATACACCTTTTGCTTTACACTTTTCTATCAAAGTTAGAAACGTCACGCAAAGCGACAAAGTTGTATCTGACACGGCCTTAAGGGTTGTTTTTTTACGACACAGAAAACGTGGTTTTCTTGTTGTTTCTGGCGTTTGCGTCCTAAATAAAAGTCAAACAAAAATTCATTAAATCAGTAAAGAGCATTTACTGAAAATAAAATTTATTTTGTGACAAACTTTTGTTTGAACATTCTGTTGTGATAATTTTTTCTGTGTATGACTGGGTAAAGTGAGAGGAGAGAACACACCACATAACTAAAACAAAAATGGTAACAAAATGCCCTCACTGTACAAGCAGATTTTTTCCAAATAAAAATTTTTGTTTAAATTATACAGAAGAAATTAAACATCATTATGATGAATTAGAACCTACAAACCAATTTGTAAATTAAGACAAAAATTTATCAAAATTTACAAATTTGTTTATTGAAAAAATTAGTTTTTTCCTATAAAGATCAGACAAAAATTTTTTAAATTTTACATATTTGTTGATTAAAAAAATATTTAATTATTCCCTATAAAAAAATTTGTAAACTCAGACAAATTTTTTATTGAAATAGGACCTAAAAAAGGAGTTTGTAAAATCAAACAGCACATTTTGATTGAAATTAAAGTGGTTTTTTGTTGTTGCTATTTGTGCAAATAAGAGAAACATTTATTGAAATAAATAAACTGTTTACAGAATTTAAGAAAATCAAATTTCAAACAAATGCTTGCCTGAAACCAAAATTTTAGAAATTTTTTGTGTGTATATTAAGTTGACTAATATTGAAGAAATCGCCACAGGGCAAGTCGCTTAAGTTCGGATCTGATATAATGTTTCCATCGAATATAAGAAGTATAGAGTCCGATCGAATATTCGGTTTCGGATTCGGCCAAAATTGTGGTTTCGGCTGATATTCGGTTTAGGCCAACTTTTTGGCCGAATACCGAAACTGAAACTTTTTATTCTCTATAAATAAGGAAGTTAATCAAAATAGTATTTTCCAAATTTTAAATATGTCACCGCCATGAATCTGTTTTTCCCCTCTCATTTCTTTCCAAATTGAATGAAAATTTTACTTAGTTTTCTAAAGCGCAAGCAAAAGATATACATAGTAACATAAAGTATACAACTATTTGTTGCCAAAATAAGAAGCATAAGCTAGGCAATGGTAAACCGATTTCGATTCCAATCGAACATCTAGTTTATGTTATAATAAATCGATTATTCGCAATAGAATTTACTTTTTGCAATTTTGCACTGAAATTGATTTTTTTTTATAATTTCAAAACATGAAAAAAGCTCATTTTCAATCTTCACGATAAATTCAATACCGTCGAGAAAAATTCTTTATTGTGTATGTCATCGATGAAACGCGGGCGTAAACAAAAAACTTCATTTTAGTAGAAATAAATGAAATCGTATAAACTTAGTGTCGAAAATAGGTAAATATTCCACTTTATATCTTTTTAGTTATTGCAACTCAAGCTTTTTGACTGGTGCTCTTGTAACGTAATCAATAGAGTGATAAAACACTCCTCAACGTATGTGTACCGAACCCAATATTCCTGTTCTATTCATCATTTAAGCTAATTTCATACCAAGTTTTTATTAGTCATATGTTCGTAAATGTTTAAGTTTTATATTTGCTCGATGGAAAGAAATATATTCAATTTCTACTATTATTTTGACTGACACTGTATGTATGTAGAAATACTCACGCACTTTTTCACAGTGTACAGTTGAAAGTTAATGTATACTTTAACGGAAAGTTTTGTATGCCGAATTTGATGGTAAAGACCACGTTAACTTTTAATCACATTGTGAAAATGACCGTTAATAAAATAAATGACTTTTCAGTCCTGTTAAATTTTTAAAATGTCAATATCAGTTACTGCTAAGAAAGTTTCGGCAAGTTTCGGATTCGGCCGAATATTCGGCCTTTTTGCCGAATATTAGGTTCGGTTCGGGTTCAGCCTCAAAAAACTGGTTTCGTTCGGACTCTAAAGAAGTATTTTGAAGATAAAGTTCGAGTGTATTGCGTTAGACTGCGAATTGAGAGTTTTAGCAAATAAAATGAATCCTGGCTTCAATATGAAGTAGAATTAAAAAATCCCAAAAGAAGCGAATAAACACCAGTCAAACTCAATTCAAGCAAACTTTTCTTGAGCCGAACTCATTTCTTTACGTAGATTCCTCTCTTTTAGCAACTACGATATTTCCCTTAATAGTTGTAGAAGTCTCAGGAAAAGCGATTTGGTGCAATACAGTTCCTCAATCTACAAGATTTTTTCATCCATAAAAGACCTATAGTGCAATTCACAAACTTATTTTAACGCTAAACACGGCGTTTAAGGAAGTTAACACCAATATTATTGCTTTTACTATTCGTTAACACTTTTAAGCACTACTAGCTGCGTTAACTAAACTGCAACTATTTTTGTGGTGTTATTGAATAGACAACAGTCAGCTGTTCCGTTAAAGCACGTTGTCTTTTGGCAAAACTCAAATAATTATTCGACAACAATATACACACATATAAAATCTTTTATATATAAATAACAATATTTGTAAACAGTAACTATTGGAGACAAAATTATATTTTATTTAAGCGTTAAAAGTTAGTCGATTTCACTACTGACAGGGATCAAAGCAATCCACTTTTCTCCTATAGGTTGGAAATTGACCTATATATACACAGAAAAAATTATGACAAAAATTTTTTACAAACATGTTTTTGAAACTGACACAGAAAAAAATTTTTAAATACAATTAATTTTTTTGTTATATCAATTAAATAATTTATTGATTGTGAATCTACAACGATTTTTGTAAATACAATTACGAAACTGTAAGTTAAAGGAAAATCAGAAAATTTTTTTTGTTGATTTCAATTTTATTTCAATTAAGATTATTGCTATATCAACAATCTGAATTGTTGATTTACTGAACAAATTTTAACTATCATAATTGTTGTATTAACAAAATTTTTTAATATAATTACAATCCTAGAAGGGACTTTTTGCTTGACTGCGAAAAACAGTAAATGTCTTTAGGCGGAATCGAACCGGTGACCTCTAATAGACTTACGTTCTTGCCTCTCAGCTACAGAACAATTCGTTATTAAATACGCTAATAATGAATACACACAAAACGTGATTTTCTTTGTTTCATCTACGTGTGTGCATTCATTTGTTATATCAACAATAGTGATTGTTAATTTTTTTCACAATACATAACAAAAAATTTGGTAGTTCAGTTTGTTGAAAAAAATTTCTTGATTTGCTTTGTTTCATTTACGTGTGTGCATTCATTTCTTATATCAACAATGATGATTGTTAATTTTTTCACAATACATAACAAAAAATTTGGTTAGTTCAGTTTGTTGAACAAAATTTCTGTGTTTGTCGTATCAACAACTCAATTTGTTATATTAACAAAATATATGTTTGAATTTAAATTACATATTAACAATTGAAATTGTTGTCTTCACGATACATAATTTTGTTCTAACTTTTGTCAAACTTCATACATAAAAACATCAGAAAAATGTTGATGCTATTTTTTCATATCGACTTTGACTTTTGTCAAGACAAATCAATGGCTTGCGAAGACGCTATGTAATAAATAATTTTGTTTGACTTATTATTTCATTTAATTTTTGCTATCGCCAATGTTGGAAACTTGATAAAATTATGATATTGGAGTATGTTCTGCATTTCATGTGGAGTTAAAATGTGCGGAATTATCAAAGCATTGTTGTTATAAATATTGGGCCTTATCGCAGTTGGCGTTTTTCGACTTAAAATTCGACAATTTGTAGTAGATTAAAGAAAATAAGCATCATTTTTCTTTAATCTAGTTAGTACAAAATGCCTAATTTTCGCCACAAAAACGCCAACCACGATAAGGGGGATTAATTTGCAACAACAATGCTTTGATAATTCCGCACATTTTAATTCAACATGAAATACAGAACATACCTGACTGTTTGATTTGTTTTTTAAATTTCTGTAAAACATTTTTTGATTGAAAAAATTCGAATTTTTTTTTTCAAGCAAATTATTAAAAGTTTTTGCAGTTGAATTTACAACTTTCCTTGTAGGACGTATGTATTACGAAGGGGGCTGTGCAAAAACTTCAGTGGTATAATCAGACCAATTTAAAATTATCCAATTTGCGTAGGGTGAATTATATAGTTACTGTAACTAATTATATTTTTCAATTATTATATTTTTATCCCACTTTATCTATTAAAGTCTTTCGACATATGTTGCCGCTGTTTCGTTTTGTGTGTCCGTCTTTCATCCTACACGCGCAAGTCTATGTTAGTTTAGTCGCTGAGTGGTACATCAACGTAGTTTGTATTCTGTCAGTGTTGTTATATGGACAATAACCTCGCTGTTGTTTTTTTATGATTGTTTCTGATTTTTTTATACGTACTTAGGGAACCCAATTGGAACTTGTTCTTTGAATTACGGGAGTCGGTATTAAAAAACTCTATCTTGAGGTCTACACGTAACATAATATGTAAGATGAGATTGTCAAATTCAATCGCAGAGAGAATTATGCTACGTGTAGACTTCAAATTAGTGTTATCTCAATGTTATAAGAATTTTTATGAGAGCGTTGTTATAAGAATTGTTATAACAACAATCTTATGAGATGAACTGTCAAAAAACACATGCATATGAAAATAAAATAGTATGCATGTGTGAGTGCATATTAAAATAAATTGAAAGAGATGTTTTTTATAAAATTTCTGTGTTAAATAAATGAATAAATGTGTTTAATTGATTTATAAATTTAAATTTGTGTGAAAAATTAAAAATAAAGCAACTAATTATGCAAAAGTAGTACATGTTAACTCGATGAGCATTTGCATAAAATGAAATCTTATCGGAAAAGTAAAATTACGTCTTTCCCTAGTCTGAGATTAAGAGAAAATTCGACATTTTGTTTTTAGTGTTCTGCCGACGTTTTTTCTCATGTTATCTCAAAGTTAATGTCTCGTGAAGACGCTGTGTAAAATACCAGACCAGAGGCTCCAGATTTTGGTATTTTCAAAAGTATGTATAATTAAAATGTATACATACATACTTATTTTCTTTAATAAAAATAGTTTTTGGATGAATAACACGCTGTTAGATAATATTGTCGCTAAAAAACGATACACCCTCAAAGTCGGAGATTATCGATAAAAAACGATTTTTTTAGACCACGGACAAAAAATCACTACATTATTTCTGCACCGATTTTTAAGTTTTGAACCTTGTCAAATGGAGAATCTTTTTTTAATATACATATTAACGATTTGATATTCAACAATCTTTGGTGGAAATATTTGCATAAAATGTGAAACAAAATTGTTCCAATACTTTTCAATAGTTTGTTTGAAACCCTTTTAATTTTTTAATAAGCATAAAAGTTGTATCTTCTGGCAGTTGAAAAATAAGCACTAAATTATAAAAATCGGTTGGGAATTAGCAATTTTTAACCGACTTCAAAAAAGAAAGAGGTTATCAATCCGTTTGTATTTCTTTTATGTTTGTACACGCATAACTCTATCATTTGTGAACCGATTATCAAAATTATTTTTTTTTGTCTGAATGGCTTAGTTTGGTCCCATATTTTTTTTCGAAAATCGGAGGGAGAAATTTTCTCCCCCATGCATAACTGTCATTTGTCAAAAGATTTTCAAAATTCTTTTTTTGTTTGAAGGCTTTGCCTGCAGTTTTGTTGCATAATTTTTTCGAAAATCGGTGGGGAAATTCGCTCCCCCAAGCATAGTTTCGTCACACGTGAGCCGATTTTCGAACATTATTTTTTGTTTGAAAGGGTTTACTTGCAGTTTGGTACCACAAATTTTTTCGAAAATCTATAGGGCATTCCTTCCACCCTCCTCACTCCCCGGGAATATTGATTATGGCACAACTCTTCCATTTATTTACAAATTTTCAAAATTATTTTCCTGTTTAAAACATTTATCTCGAAGATCTGCGGGGAATCGCCCCTCCCCTAACCCGGAAATATTTATTATCGCATAACAAATTATTAAAAATTATTGCACTTGAATTTACAAGTTTCTTTGTATGACGTAAATTGAACAAATTTACATATGTTTCAGGAAATTGAAAAAAAGAATTTTTTTCTGTGTAGTTTAGCATATATTTTATATTTTATATTTATGGACTAATTTAAAAAAAAATTACGAAGCGTACTTGCAGTTTTATCCCATAGGAGTGAAAATTGGGAGGCCAAAGTTGTAGCCCGATATAATAATTATCGCATAACTCTTCCATTTCTTGACCGATTTTAAAATAATTTTATTTGGAAGGATATGAAACGTTAGGTACTATAACACTATAACAAATACACTATTTGATCTAACGCAAAACGGCGTCAATTTTGCAATCTGTTCCATAAGATATTTGCATTGAAGTCAGTTTGTTTTGCCAAAATTATTTAAACAAAATTTTAATGTAAAATAGTACAAGCAATGCATTCCCTGTTCATTCTAGAGCTGCTCACAATATAACTTGTAATTATGTATGTATGTATATATGTACGTACGTATGTAACTTTTAGACTACTAGCCAGATTTATTTGATACTTGATATATCAATAGATGAAGAGCTTTATGTTCATAAACAGTTTGCAGATTAAGAAATAACGGCTCTAGAGTCAACTAAAGCTACATATATCGCATGTAAAAACTTTTGAAATCTTCTATCTATCGCAAATCTCAACCGATTTTAAAAGATTTTATATATGTATGTATGTTTATACATTCTTACCCCGATATTCATAAGCAATTTATAAAAGTTAATGTTGGTTTACTCTACGAATTTTGTATGGGAAACCCGGTTTTAATGCGCATATTAACTTTACTAATCATTTATGAATGTGGGGGTTAGAGTTTACTTTTTCTGTTATACATTAGGATGTGCAGGATAACTAAGACGGCATTCCAAAAATTCCTTGAAAATATAAAAAAATCAGCAAACCGAAAGTATTTCCCATTTGGCATCTCTAGTTGTACGCGTCACATATTCACTGCATGGCATGAATGCCGCCGCGATCGTTGTTTGTTGTATTATCACTGACGACAACAACTACAACGATGACTATAAAATTAACATTTTTTTATTATTGTACATATTCGATTTCTATTCTTTGGAATATATATAAAGCTGCATTAAATTCAATTATAACAAAACAAGCTTGTATACTTTTGTTTTGTATTTCCGTCTAACTTGTATTGTCAGTTGCAATTATATGACACAGTAAGGCCTCTCTGCTCTAGCTTGTTATGAGGGGTATAGTTGCAAACACTCCTATCTAAAATTTTTTTATGAACGTGTCTAACAATGCCATGTGACTGCGTTTGGTGAATGCTTGTGACCAGTGAAAACAAAAAATTCAAAAATGTTTTCATCCAATATAAATCCATTGTGGGTTGAACTGACGTTTCGATAGCTGCCGCTAATCTCTTCAGAATTCCCCTGCGGAAAATTTGGTGACAATTGATCCAAAAGTGCTCGTCCTATGACTTGAGAAAATGAGACTGGTACCAAAAATAAGGAGTAGTGAATGATGAAAAAAGACATATTGTCACATATTAACCATTTTCAGTCAATTTAGTTGGTACTCCGGCTAGTATTGTAGTAAACGGCACTGAACAAATTCGATGCACCTGGATCTAAGGCCTATCATATAGTATATATATAATATTAATTGTCTCCCTTTAATGAGACTGCCATGCCACTCAGGAGCCTGTTCCGTAATTATATTCAGATATTAACTCTAGCTTAAATGGTATTTATAACATTGAAATATTAGTTCCCCTGTGGTGGAGTGGGTAGTATACTAGCCTGTCATGGCGGAGGTTGTCGGTTCGAATCCTATCAAAGATACCGCTTAAAAATAAAATACGATTTCTATTTGGATTTGTAACAATAAAAAAATAAATTAATCGATAATTACAGCTGAATTTTGGAATAATATTTATATAATCTATATTATTCTACACCGATTAGGACTCCATAAGATAGTTCAGAGACAAGTTACAAGGTGCATACAAAGTATCAATTAACCCCATCCTAGGCCATCCCCATATAAAAGTGGCTGGTACGCTTCATAGGAAGTGTTAGAACTCGAACTGGTCCCTATCACCTAGGGATCGGTCACGTGACTTGTTTCGTGTCAGTTCCATTTACCGTAGGGTCTTTTCCGTTTGACCACTTGACCAAAGTCGGTGGTTTGCAGTCGAGAGTTGAATATCATCTACTTTTAATCAATTCATACTGTCACTCTTAGAGCTGTATTTCATTTGATAATTATTTTTATTCACTTTTATCTTTGCCTTGTGTTAAGCTTCTTTTATTATTTCTCTATTCTAGTATGAATTATCATCAATAATTACAAGTACTAGCGTGTTTGAATGTTTGCTTGTTCAGTTTATTTGAACATGTAAATGCTTTTGCTAGGTGTCTTTAGGTGCGATGACAGTTCGTGAGATCGACCGTGTGTAAAAATTTTCTATTTTTGTAGTCCCATGCAATGGACCTGAAAACCAGCCCAACCGAGCCATCAGTATTGTAATACCCCACAAAAAAACTTATTTTTCAAAAGTTTGCGAAATAATTAGTTAATGGTATCATTGGAAAAGTTTTATACCACTAGACGCGACTTCAAAAGACATTTCAAAGGGTATACTAAAGTACATAAGTTGTCTCATGAGATACGGATAAGCTCACAAACCGGATATATAGATGAACAAACCAATCTATGACTTATGGGTATAAAAATTTGCTTTTTTAATATCATATAATTAATATCATTACTACCATTGCTTCCATGGAATATCGCATTGTTGGTGCTTGAAAAACTTTTTAAATAATGTATTCCATGCACGGGCATTTTTAGAACTCGAAAATTTTTGGGATTTCTCTGGAAAAAAAATTTGACACGGGTAACAAAATACCTCATATATATTCATTATATATGTATATAAGATCAGATTTCCAGTAGTTTTATTTGTTGAAATGATATTGCATGAAATCTGCAATTTAAGAACGAAAATCTGCAAATCTCACTATGTCAATTTTTAAGTAAAAAATCAGCAAAATGCAGAGAAATCTGCAAATCTGGCAACAATGCCCCTGAAGATGCTTGAAAAAAACAAACGAAACGTCGGGTGATTAAAATAAAATAGTTTTATTTACTTTTTGGATTGAACATTATCAGCCCAAAGGTAACCCTTGATATTAGAAAAGAAATATTGTCATGCTCTCTTCATTGATGTCTCTCAGGCTTTCGATAAAGCATGGCATGAAGGACTAATCCAGAAATTAAAGCAAAAATTACCCTTTAACACTCATAAGCTATTGAAAAGCCATTTAACTGCCATTTAAGCACATCTCAGATGATTCAAGCTGAGGGTTTCTCAAGGTAGCATTTTGGGTCCTGTATTATACCTGATATATACCTCCGGCATGACAACAGGCTATAAGATTCACAAATCAATATTTGCTGATGATACAGATGTTTAAGCGTACACGAAAATCCTCAAGATGCATTCAGAAAATTGCAGGAATATGTATTGCATCTGAAGAAATGGTTGAAGCAGTGGAGAATAAAAATAAACGAACAAAAATGTGTACATGTAACGTTTACATTGCGCAAGGAAACATGTGCGCCTATTTATATCAATAATCATATCATACCGCACCACTTTGTGGCTAAATAGCTTGGAATTCACCTTGCTCGTCGTCTAACATGGATGACCCACATAGATTCAAAGCTAACCCGAATTATTTCGAGCGCATTTGCTTGTGAATCCAAAGGAGTTCCACTTAATTGGTTAATAGGGAGAAATTCTACACTTAGTCTAGAATGTAAACTTCTCCTATACAACACGATAATAAAACCAAATTGGTGCTACGGTATTCAGCTATGGGGTACCGCTTCTGCATCAACCATAGAGAAAATTCAAAGGCGAAAAATAAAATGCATCGTTTGATTACAGTGGCACCTTGGCATGTCATAAAGATCTAGATGTTCATTAGTAAAGACTGTGTTTTCAAAACATGTGACAACATATACAAATAAATGGAATCACATCTAAATCCTCTATCCCGCAACATCATTAATTTTAAAGGGCACACTTATCTGAGAATGAGAGACACTCTTGCTCTCAGCCGAGGAGTGGCTGGACTAATTATTAACAATTTTAGTTTTAAGATTTGAATACTTAGTTCAATTTACAGTTGAAGATTCAATAAATAAATTTAAAACTTAAAAACAAAACAAAAAAAGTTATATAAATTAGATGTCGTCCATTCGCACGAGTTATGGAGAACTTCGGGCTATGGAAGTTCGGCTTACAGAAGGAGAATTGTAAGTTATTTATTTTCTTATTGCTATTGCCAATCGAATTAGTAGAGTTAGAGAAATTAGAGTTATAGAAGTTCAAGTTATAGAAGTGCGACTGTATATGGGAAAACAAAGATTTTAAGCGTTGTATAACGAAAACTTAATTCCTCGGACTTAATAGCAAAAACAACGGACTCAGATTTGGCTGAACTTTAAACAAATATGCCTTTTGATTTGGCTTTCGTTTAAAGAAAAGTATTAAAATTATAAATTTATATTAAAAAAAATTTAATTTGGTTATCAAGGTAAGTTGATACCATCATAACTAAATTCTAAGAAATTTATAAAATTACCATATTTTTTTCATAATCCCAATATCCGTTAAATAAACACATATGTACATTAGGGATATAACTTTTTAAAAAAAATTTTAATATATCAAAATTGGGATAGCACAGTCCGATAGAGCATAAAAAGCTATATGGGAACGCATATTTATTTTTTCGCTAAGGTCAAAAAAGTTCACACACCAACCGCGATGAAGTTTTGAAAATTTTTATTTATTTTTTTGGTTAAGAAAAATTAACATGTAATATGTTTATTTAAAACAAAAAATAGCTCAAGTATGAAATTTCATTAATATTTAGAGATGGTAAGAGATTTTTTCGCAAACCAAAACGTATCTTTAAACTTTTTTAACGAAAAAAATTAAAAATGAATAAAAAACACCGTATAAAATTATGAATTATGAAAAACCAATTGGTGCATGAACTTTTTTGAGAAAAATTACAAAAGATTATGATTTTTGTGGTTACTAGGATATGGTTGACCTCATGGTACTATGACAAAAAATTGGTTATGCCCCTAATGCATAAACATACTCAAATATATAAACTAAACATTCAACCGTAAATAGTTAGACAAAACATTTTTCTTTTTACATAAATATGTATAAACATATGTATATATTTTAAAGACTTTTCTTTTCAGTTGTTATTCCTGAACACATGCTGCAACTTATACAAATTTGTGGGGGACCAAAATCAAAGAGCAGACAGATAAAAAGAATCCAAGCTGACATTCAAGTTAGTGAAGTAGCGTAGCAGATTTTTTCGTTTTGTTATTACACTATGCAACAAAATGAAAGTCATGACCTTTGAGAACCACCATATGTATATGTTTTTGATGTGTTATGGTCCTCTAACTATAAAAACAATCGAAATTTAAGATTCTATGGATACGTTTATAAAAATTATTTTTTTTTCAAAAATTTGGGATTTTTCAAGAATCTGCTCCACGGATTTCATCTTAACTTGGGAAGCAATTGTACAATTTTAATAGCAAAAACCCTAAAAACCGGAAATAAAGTTACCTTTAAGCTGTTTTAATATTAGTGCAGTTCACGCAATATTCGGTTACTGTTTACTCGCTAAATTGATAAAATTTCATATATTTTGTTGGAGTAAAATTTATTTTAAAACAACAAAATAAATGGGAAATGTTAGCAATATAATGAGTAAACTGTTACCGAATGAGGTGTGAACTGCACCATTGTTTCTATGTAATCAACCGGCTTGGGAATTATTCAGACCGCAATGACAAAAAATATTTTTTAGGCAAAATTGGACATATTTTATTAATATTAATATTAACTTATCATAAAACCACATATACTGCAACAAAAAAATCTTTATATCAGGAAAATCGAAATATTTATTTTGTTCACAATGAAGTGAAATTACCTGATTTTTGCAACAAATTGAGTTTTGTTATAACTTGAGTTAAACATTTTTTAAAAATTAATTTAATATGTAATTTATTTGTAGCCATCTTTAAAACATATTAACATTACTTTTTGCATTCGTAAAGGTTTCGGAGTTATTCGGAACTGTTGAGCAACATCTTCAAAAATCCCAAATTTTAGGTAAATTAAAAAAAATATGTATATCCATAGAATTTAAAATTCCGACCGTTTTTGCAGTTAGGGGACCATAACAATGCTTGGCATTTTTCTTGTTACATAGTGTTATTATTATTTTTTCTTTTGTTTCTTGCAACTATATCCAATGAATAGTTAGTTACTTTTTTACTTAGTCTGATTACAATAAAAATAAATCCACCATACAAGAGAAACGATCCGGGTAAGAGGGAGGCATTTGATAGTAAAGATCACTGCATCGCGCAAATTCATATTCAGTTTTCATCTTAGTTTATTATGCATATTTTTGTTGGTGTTCACAACTGTGTGGTTAATATTTTTGCTTAAAGTTTCGTATTGCTTGATATGTGTTTACACGACGTGTATTTGTCTCCCTTCCATGTGAAAATTCATATATGATTGCTCTTTACCTAATATTGGTGATAAATATTTAAAAAAAAACTCCTTTTCAGTTGTTGTTGTTTTTTTATATAGTATTTTTCCAATTTTGGCGCATTTTTTGGAAATTTTTTCGAATTAAGTCTCTTTTTATGAGTGTTGTCTTTTTCTTCCGACGGGTTTTTTTTACTTTGGAACGATTTTCCGTCATCCCACGTCCAATTTGGTTTATAAACAGACCGGTTTCGGCTATGTGCCATCTTCAGTGTTCCATTGATACTATTCAATATTCAATAGAACACTGAAGATGGCACATAGCCGAAACCGGTCTGTTTACAAACCAAATTTGACATTGTATGACGGAAAATCGTTCCAAACTCTTTTTATGGCTTAAGCAACTTTCAACTTATTTCGGAAAATTTTTGTTTGTACCTATTTATTTTTTGTTTATTATAATTTAATTTTAAATACAGTGTAACAAGATTTAAATATGTGCAAAGTTGAAAAAAGTTATGAATCCCAAAAATGGATAATTTAATGCTTTATTACATTAGTATTTAATGAAAAATCAAAAAAAATTAGACAAATTATGGAATTGACGATATAAACGTGTAAAGGGACAAGCAATGTCATAATTAGCTTTACAAAATTTAATAAAAGGGTATAATAATGACGAATATTTCGAAAAGGGATGTTAAATTGAATGGAACTTAAAAGAAATTCGCAACAAATATTATAATTGATAAAATTCATCATCAGAAGATAGAGTGTTACGTAGGAAACTCTTAACATTGAACGATGACTTTTGAGAGTACATATCGCGCTTTAAATCATAAATAGTCACAACTCAAAATTTTTCAAAATTTGTTTTATTTCAATTTTTATTTATGACAGTTCGCTTATGAGATATTGAGTACCTTTCTTTCACCTAAACAGTATTATTTCGAGTTGTGACACTATTGATGAAATAAAAATTTAGGTTTTGTGGTGCATCATTTAGAGTTGTGTCTCCTTAGCTGAAAAAATTGAGTAGAATCGCCTGTATTATTTTGAAAAGTGACTTTTCCTATGAAATAATCATGAATTAATTTGATATTCTTGCAACGAAACAACAATAAAAACCTACGTTGTATTAGTTTTAGTATTACCACTACCTGTATTAATCTACCTTGATAGTCTCAACTAGAAATGGGCGTGTGTAGTGTTTTTTTCGTGACACGAACACGCTTGTCTCAAAGTGCTCGTGACAGAAAATCCGATTTCGTTCGTATTCGGATCGTGTCGTGTTGAGCAAACTTGCCACGAAAAAACACGAAACGATTTTAAGATTAAAATATCTATGAATGCAGAAACTTGGCGCACAAGATTATTGAGCGAAAATCTTAATATTTTACTGTTTCTCAAAAAAAAATATGTCAATAAAAATACAAATAGGCCATGAAACGTTGAAATAAAAGAAAAATGTGTCTTTGAATAGAAAAAAAATAGTTTTTTTGTTTTTGGATTTGATTTCGTGTGTGTTGTGTCGTGTTTTGAAATTTTTTGGCGTGCGTGTTGAACATCCCGTGTTCGGGTCGTGTCGTGTTGGAAAATTTCGACACGCGCTCATCTCTAGTCACAAATCAAAACTTTCAAAACTACAAGAATAAAATAAAAAAAAAATTGGCTAACTTTTTTTAAGAAGGAGCTCTTTACTGTGGAGCTCAATTTAATTATACAATTATAAGAATTAGATCTATGACTTTTTTACTACTTATTTTTGCAAATATCAAATTTTACACTCCCTAGCCATAAAAATATATAAAGAAACGACATCTTACTGTTATAATGACGTCAACAAAGTTCCCTCACCAAACGAGTTTAAATTTAGTCTATGTGTTAAAACGTATAAAACCAACCAATCAGTTTTCCTTACCCCTTTACATATTGATAAAATTGTAGATATGGAAAACTCGATCCCTACAGATCAGAAAAACTGTTGCAGAAGAAGAACAAAATGATGCCAAAATACTCATCTCAGTCATATTAAAGCTTTATAAAAACATATGCCATGTCACAGAGTTCAATTCCGTTCGGAAACGGAATTCAATCAACCCTAATATGTCAAGCCCTATCTGGAGCATACCGCACCATAATAGCGCCGCCAAAAGTCTGGACACACCTGACAAATTTGCGTATTTTAGTTTTATTTTTTAGACACCAGCTGCTACAAAAATGGGGTTGGTTGAATTCCGTTTCCGAACGGAATTAAACTCTGTGACATGGCCGATTGGTATAGTTTTAACTCAAACGTGATTTTATTTAATTTTTTAGCTGTATCAGTTCTTATTTATTTGTTTATTTCCTAATTAAAAAAAATGCAGATTACTGGTACTTGCATCATTTGGGCTATTAACTATGGGGATCGGTATTTTTGACAAAAAAAAGAAGAAACCATAGATGGTTTTCCAGGTTGCGGAAATTCCAAAATATGTTGTGATTTAGTTCGTATTAGAGGGATGAAAAGAGTATTCAAATGTATTCGTAGAATGTATTCGTATCAATTTCGTGTGTGCATTAGGGATGGGCAAAAAATATCAATATATCGATATTTTCTAAGAAATATATCGATATACATCGTCGTTATTTTTAATTGCAATATATCGATATATCGATATTTTTTCAAAATACATATATCGATAATATCAAATTCTATATTTTTTTAGCTTTGCTTTTGTTTCTCCTTTAGTTTTATACAAAATGTCGACACAATCTTCATTAAAATAAGCATTCATAACAAAATCTTTTGTTCTATTTATAATTTTTTGTGAAAGATAATTTTTCGAATATCTTTCTTTAAGTATGATTTTCTTGATGTACGTTCCATGAAATATTGTTGAAACAGTAAGAAAGCTGGAAATTTACTCTTTTTTAGCTTAATTATGTATAAGAAAAGTACTTTTAGTGTTTCATAAAAAAAACTATGGGATTAGGTATGAATAATCATGCTTGAAAAATATCGATATATATCGAAATATCGATATTTTTTATTTGATATATATATATATATATATATATATATATATATATATATATATATATATATATATATATATATATATATATATATATATATATATATATATATATATATATATATATATATATATATATATATATATATATATATATATATATATATATATATCGATGCCGATCGATATTTAAAATTATATCGATATCGATATATTATTTAAGCTTGCCCATCCCTAGTGTGCATATATGTATGTTCTTGAGTATATACGCATGTATACATGCATTTACATTAGCGTACATACACAGAAAGAAAAACGCCGTACTAAATTGAGAGTTTTTGTGCATTAAGTCGGTAAGCCACAAAAACAATATGTCGAATAAATTTACTTTTTTTAAGTTTAAACAAAATTTGGAATTGTATGGATTTTGGAGTTTTCTACTTTAAATACACAGCATTGTTATTTGCAAAATACTAGAATTTATGCAAAAAGCTGTCTCAGATACAAAGCCATGGTACCTAGCAAAAAGAGTGAGCACATAAAACCAATATTTGATTTCATGTGGCTTACAGAGTTATTGCACTAAGCCCTTCAATTCAAGTATTTTCTACTGACTTTGATTACGAGTTGTACAAAAAAATTTAAGTACGAATACATAATATTTACTAAAATGTACTTAAATCAGGCCAAAAAAGGGATAATCATGTAAAAATTTTAAATCAATAACAAAATTCTTAAATTGTGCACAAAAATTCTTATTTTAAGTACTACTATTAGTATGAACTTTATACACAGTCGTAGTGTGTTCGTGTTTGTTTGATTTTTGATAGCTTTAATCGCATTTTGCGCTTATGTTGTTGTTTTGTTTGTAGTTATTCTGTTTGTTCATGCAGTACAGATTAATAGCCTACAAACTAGGGTGATCGACTCGGTTTAAAACCGGGTTTTAAACCGGTTTTTCCGCAATACGGTTGTCGGTTTTTTTTAAATGTTGATTTTTCGAATGTCGAATAGTCCGGGTTTTTTTAAATTAAAAAACCGGCCCCGTCGAATACTGTTCGATTCGTATATTTTATTAGTTTTTACTAAAATAAAACTTGACGAACTTTTACTGTTAATTTTCCTGAGTATTTTTGTTCAAGAGCATTTACTGAATGAAGCATGCAATTAAGGTGAACTAATTTTATAAGATGGTAGCAGGGGCGAATTAAATTGGCCTTGTGATGTTAGAATTTATATCAAGCTTTATATTTTATATGGAGTTCGACATCCATCATAATGTCAAGAAATAAACAAGAAAAGGAAAAAATGTGAATCTGTGCTCTAGGGTTCCTCCCCCTAAATGTGTGGAATAAATTTTTTTCGGATTTTGATTGTAAATCCTCATTGAAAGGTTTTTTTAGTAAGAAAAAACTGTGGTGATTACGTAATGGGAAGGCGTGCCGCATATAAGGGGCCCTATAATGCGCAATTAAGAAATTATGGGAAATTATAGCGATGGAAATTATAGTGTTGTACCAAACAAAGAATTAAAAAATAGATGTCAGATCCGTACAAAAACATTAATGAGAAAATAAGGCCAAGTTCCCATCCAAAAGTTTTGGCCGTTAAAAGTACTGAGATCAAAATGAAAAACAAGTTCTTGATAGGTACAATAGCATCTCATTTTTAGGCAACCTGCTATTTGACAATATTTTTTTTTACATTTCTAATATTGGGAAGAATTATGGGGAAAGTGTTTCCAAGTTAGCTTAGAAGTTAGATGGTATCATACTTATCAAGAACTTGACCCTCATTTTGATCTCAGTACTTTTAACGGCCGAAATGTTTGGATAGGAACTTTTATGCGAACAGTATTTACATGAACTGTTAACTCTTTTTTTAAAGCAAATTAAAATCAAAACTTTTGCATTATAATTTTCTCACAAAAAAACCGGTCGACCGGTTTTTTCTGAATTTTAAAAACCGTAACCGGTTTTTCTTATATTTCAAAAAGTCGAACTATTCGAAAACCGGTTTCTGGAAAATGTCGAATAATCGATCACCCTACTACAAACGTCGTATTACATGCTGCTGGTTTATACTGCATATTATCTGTCGTTTTTTTGTATACTGAGTTAAGCCCCTGATTCACTATCCTACACGATCGCACGATTTATTCACAGGAAATTTTTACAGAAGTCTGACAGACTTTAAAAAATTGCTTCAAAATGGCGTTGTAGATGCCACACCATTATTCAAAAATAATGCAAAAACATCTGTTTACTTTGTGTATGAACATGATCGCATGGAAACTATAATTTTATGAAAATTTTCATAAATTTTTCCAAATCGCACGACTTGCTAAGAAAATCTGTCACACAGTTGCATTTTTAGTCCACACTACCATATTTATTTAGCACACATGTCATATTTGGTGGATCGCGCGACTGTAGAATAGTGAATCATGGCCTTTAGCTGAGTGATCTAAGGAGTTGGTTTACAAACATGATGAGCTATTTTCAATACTAGGAATGAACAAAAATAAATTTTAAATTAAAACAAGTAAGTAAAAATATAAAATTTATATAAGTAGTAAAAATATAAATTCTCAAGTCTGTTCCGGGATTAAATACATAAATAAAAGTTAGCCTAATTCGGGCTTGATTCAAGTACGCGGCGGGATTGATTAAAGTACGCAGTTAGGATTGATACATGTACGCGGCGGGTATAATTCAAGTATACAGCGGGCTTGAATCTACATACGACGTTTGTCAGCTACTTGTCGACTATGACCGAGCAATCAAAATAAACAACAACAAGACCAGAACAATGATTTGTTACCCTATCCATTTTCTTAACAAAACGTTTTTTTAGACACTACTAAAATACTTTTTTAGGATATATAGAGAAGGACGTGGTTGTGGAAATAATATTATAATATATAAAATGGGTTCAGGTTCGGGTTCGGTTCAGGGTTCGGTTTCGGGCTTAAAACCAACATTTAAACGCGCGCAATTATTTTGTTTAATAATAAAATACATAAATCAATTTTACATTCACGTTTATACGTTTAAATACTATTCTGCCTGTTCTGTAAATCGAGTCAATTTAAAACGCTCGATTTAGACAAATTAGATCCACTAATAGCAAACTTTTTGCATACTTTTTTGCAATTTCATATTTTTTAGAGCTTAAAATATCATATCTGAAATTAATTTACTATATACGATTTAAAATACACCAATGGGGGCATTATTTATTTTTGGAAACCGAGAAATTTACTCGGATTCGGATTACCGAACAGGGGCGTATATTCTTTTTTTAGTTTAATAAAATTTAACTTATTTAGCTTTCAAAAAAACTTTTTTCAACATTGTAGCGTACGTACCGCATTGACATAAGAAAATATACTTCAAATAAGAAATTATTAGAAATACCCAGAACAAGAAAAAGCTAAAAATTTGGCAGCCATTCGGCACTTTTAAAAATACCAAAAAATTTTCAGCTTTCGGGGTGCTGCCACCTGGTATGAATTTGTTTTTAATTTTTTGCATTAAATATTTTTTTTTTTTTTGAACCCGAACCTTGCTGAAATTTTGGGTTCAACGGGTTCGGGTTCAAAGTCTTTATAAACGTTTGGGTTCGGGTTCGGTTTCAGTCCCTGATATATATGTAGAACGTTGATTTTGATAAACACGCAAAATTATATGTAGAAGTCGTGTAAACACAACTTCAGTTAGAACTACATTTTTGTTGTATTTTTAGAACCAGTAACATGAAATGTGTTCGTAGTTGATGCTGTCACTTGTGTGGAAGATATGAACCAGTATCAGTAATGTATGATTCATCTGTATTAAAAATAATGCTTTGGGTTTTTTCTGAATTCTTGTGAACTACACATTATTGAAGGTATTATTAGTTAGGGATTGTATTTAGAACAGACATGTACTTATAGTTATGGCTATGTATTGAAATATAAGTTTTTATTTTACTGGAATTACGGAATTATGTGCTTTGAAATTTCCCGGAATCACAGGCGCTGCCGTTTGGAGCCAAAAGGATTTAAATTTAGGGTAACATATATTTTTATACTTTAGCTTTATTAAAAAAAATATATTAATGTGATCTATTCAAAATAAAGAACAAACAAATTTAAAACGGCAGAAGTAACTCTTCAGGCTTATTCTATATTCCATGCGAAATAAAAATGTTCGGAATTATCCTAGCAGTGTTGTCATACATATCGAACCTTTGCTGCAGTATAGGCATAAATTTAAAAAAATCAAAAACTCGACTGCGTAAAAAAATAAAAGAAAACAACTTTAAACCGTCACAGATCCTAAATGGTCATTCGAAATTAAAAATCATAAAAGAAACCTAAGGATGATTTTCAAATACCTGTCGATTGATATCCATTCTGATATAGTTCGCCGCCATATTGAATTTTGACTACTGTCATATCTTTAGTCACACTCCCAGAATTAAGACGAATAGATTGACGTAAGAATCGTCAAAATCGGTCTACGCACTCGGTTTATATAGTGCCGCAAAGAACACATATACATACATACATAGGCTGATAAACACAATACCCTTCTTTGCGTCGCGCAGTCAGGTAAAAAAGGATTTAAGCGCATAAAAATGCTGTAAAAAACAGAAATGGTCTATAAATGTCAAAAATGTTTTCTAAAAAAGGTTTTTATTTTTCACAATAGAAAATTTTATTTAAATATAATGAAAATAAAAAATAAACACATTACCGAATTCATAAAGCTAACTTGCTAATTTAGGAACATATTTCGTGTATAGTGCATTTTAAAGCTGTCTTTAGAGTATTATACAAGGTGTTCGACTGCAGCAGAAAATGCTACCCTGATATAATGTGTTGTTATTGCTTTTTTAAAAACTTTCCTTAAGCTCATTAGATCAGGGTTGCATTTTCTACAGAAGTCGAACGGCTTGTGAGATAGTGTAAAACAGCTATAAACAGCATATATGTAATTCCATGTCAAATCAACTAACAGTTAGACACGACCCCTTTCGATATTGATGAAATTTGATCAGGCGTTTTCTTTCATCCTATAACGAATTTATGCCACAGAAAAAAAATTAAAATTGTTTATTTCAAAAGCTATGACATATTCAAAATGTCATTATTTCGCCAAATATACCGAATGTATTGAGATTAGTTTTTAAATATCTCGAAAGCCATTTTATATACCAGGATGGTTTGTATGTCATTTTATGCAGCATATTTGGGGCTACAAAAAATATACCACAACGGGTTGTTATGGATTCAGGAGGGAGAGAAAGTTCCGGATAAATTTATTTAAATATTTATATGCAGTATATAAAAAAAATCTTTTTAACATTAAAAAATTAAGTCTGAAATTTATTATTTCGGTTTTTTAGTTCATTATTTGAATAAATGTAAATTCAAATTATAATTAAGAGTAGAATGTTCGAATATTCAATCAGATTAGCAGAACGTATCAGACTACCGATTTCGACAGGTCACTACACCGTCTCATCAGCGTTCTTGTTCACTTTACGACAATGTCGCTCAGAATATCGTCAATGATTATGTAAGTGAAAATATCGTCTGTTTTGTCGTCAATAAATAAAAACCGACATTATGTTATGTATTATGTCGTCAATGAATATGTAGGCTACAATGTCGTTTAGCTTGTTGCCAACGATTACTTAGCGACAATGTCATAAGTAGAGCGGACTTTCATTAATATCTTTAACACATAAATCTACCTTTTTAGTTGCCTGTTTGTTTCCATTTCATTTAAATTATTGACTCACTTAGCTGGGATTCGAACTGAGGCTGTATGTTTATAAGTTTTTGCGATTATCACCCTGTTGCTGCACCACCTAAAACATCGACAACAAGAGGCCAACATACTCATTTGCTTGATTAAAGACAAAATGTAAGACATTGTCGCTTAAATTGCCCTCAACAAAGTTCGATTAAGAACAACAATTAAGACATTGTAGCTCATCTTGTCCTCCAAAATGCTAATGAAGACAAACTGTAAGACATTGTCATCCATATTGTCCTCAAAAAGTTGGATCGGGGATAAGACGAAAGACATTGTCGCTCACATTGTCGTCAAAAGTTTTTAACAGAGGACAACATGCAATAATTTGTCGCTCAGATCATCGTGAACGACGATTCACTTAAATTGTCGATTAGAAAATCTAGTCGACAGAGGATAATTTGTACAAGAATTGTAGATGACATTGTCGTGCAAGGCAGTCTGGCCAAGTGAGTATATAACATCCCTCTTTTGGTTGGGGCTAAAAATAAAAGTCGATTAAAAAAATCGGATGAATATTGAGCCGCTGATCAGCCAAGTAATATATTTTTAAACAACTGATTTTCAGTTACAAGTAAGAAGAAAACTTTAAAGCTATTTTAAATCAGGCGCGGATACAAAGGGGGGCTTTATATCCCCCTAAAACGAGTAAAATATACCGAATTTCTATTGAGTTTCTAAAAAAAGTTTTCAAAATAGCATGCTTTAGTTAAAAGCACAAGCTGAATCCGCGCCTGTTTCAACATAAAAATTTTACGAAAAAATGCTTTTAACATAAAATATGCTCTTAAAAGTAAAGTATGCTAAACTATGCCCTTAAGGGCGAAATATGCAAAAATATGCTCTGACAAATCGATGCTCAAATTCTTAAAAATCTCTGAAACGGATAAATAGCTACCCTATATGTTTGTAAGACATCCAGAAAAAAATATGACATGTCATATATTTGGTTGCCCTGGTCTTAACTCAAAAAATTGTTCTCAGAAAACTACCCAGTGAACACATTGATGTCATTCTGATGTCAGCATGATATCATGAAATGTCATACTTTACATAAGAAATGACTCATTACTGATTCATATATGACTCATAATTTCGCACTTAGGTACATCAGATACTGACGTAACACAAATGACACAAAAATTATACAAATCTGACATTGGGATAATCTTTCTTAAATAAATTTTAAGTAGCCGTTAGGTAGTAACAATCCTTTATTTAATTATGAAATACTTTTTATTTTTATTTATTTATATAAAAATGTTACTGAAGGCGCTTTCACATTGTAATACAAGCTTTGAGATTTTTATTAGATTTTGTAAGACGAAAATCAAAGGAAAATCAGTCTTACTGTCAAAAAATTTTAATGAAAATTTTCTCATTACATTTTGTTTCTACACTATCACATTCCAAATAAAACGTAACATAAATAATTTGCAATAAAGCACATTTTTTCGTTCTTCTTTTTCTTTATTTATGCCGGAAAAAAATACACAACAAATACACAAACAACTATGCTTGTTTGTGCAACAGACAACCCTGATAAAATGAAAAATGTGATTGTTTAGAAAATTTCTTAAAAATGACGAATACCATAATACTGTCAACTTTCTTTACGTATTATTTGACAAATGATAACAATTTGTTTTCACACTGTTGGATTTTTACTTAAGATTTGAGTTTTTGATAAGTATTAATACTAAATTTAATAGTCTGAAGGCCGCTTTATGCCGTCTTTAAACTGTCTGAGTTTTCGTCTGATTTCAAAATCTAACTTTAAGAATATGAAATTTAAAACTCATAGAATAAGTTATATTTTCAATTGAGCTCAGACGAAAAATAAAAAATTTTATATTAGAACCGATATATCACTTTTACATATTGAGATTAGACGAAAGCTCAGACAATGTAATGACAGCTTTAGAATTAAATCGTACTAGGATAGGTGAAATGGTTGTTCTTCCGCACATTGGTACCTAATCGTGGCCAATTATAAACCACCCTTTCAAACTCGGCAGAACTCCAAAAAACGAATTCCGACACTAACATTTCTGAAAAAAAAATATTATCTTCATTTGTATTTCAAGTTCCTTGATAATACAAAATACCTTTGATGGTTTTCACTAAGGTCAGGTATTCAACTAAAAGTATCCCCCTTCTCGGGGTTGGCGATTTGTGACAAAAAGCTGCTGCCGAATATATAGCTTCGACTGTTTTTTATTTGACAAATCAAATAAAATATTAAAATAAAATATAAAAAAATAAATAATATTATAACAATTTTTAAAACCATATCTTAATCTAAACCGAAGTTATAACCACTAAGTCTAAGTTTTTTAGATATGTTCACGCTGCAATAATGGAGCGATATATGTTTTGAGCGAAAAAGTCAAATTTGGTATTATATTAGTATGATGTCAGAATGATAGCCATACATCCATAGATCATATTTTAGTCACAAAGTATGTCACTACTAGGTCAACATTACGTAAACTTTTGGTTACTTACCTATGACTTACCAGTGATATCAAACCTAGGTCATGTGTTCACTGGGTAGTTTGCAGTTTTGAATTTGCTAACAACTTAATAGCAAAAGAAAATTGTATTCTTCTTTTAGCATATATGTATGAAATTTTTACACAATATAAAGAGCGATAGGACTCAAAATTCACGTTTTTTGAGTTGTGACTCTATCGCAGAAATGGCTCGAAATGACCTCATCGCTTTTATTAAAATGTAGGAAAATCCGTAGAAACTAAAATATGTATATATGGTCAGCTGAAATAAAAATCACGCAACTACGCACTACTTATGACATCTCGAATCCTGCCGCCCTAAGCTCCAATTTTTTGCACGTGGCCAGAAAGCCCTTATAAAATGTAGTATGTCTACCTCTAAATATTCTTACTTTCATGCCACGCCCCAAAGGTAAGCCCTTCTTTTATTTTTCACGTGCATACACCATTAATCCAGGCCAATTAAAATAAAATAAAAATTGCACCCTAGAATGAAAAGTATATCAATGACGTTTTAAAAACTGAAAAAATTTTTTTCCACGCCCAAAAATACAGCACTTCTTGTTTTTTTCTTGTCAATACTTATGACATCTCCGATCTTTTCCCTTAATGTCCAATTTTTGCACGTGGCAAGAAAACCATTCTCAACATTTGTGTGTTTAACTTAAAGCCTACCTTTATACCACTTTCCACAAATATGCCCATTTTATAAGATTAATGACGAAAGCGGAATTTGTCTTAAAACTTAATTATTCGGAGGAAGAAAATAGCATAGCTGCTCGCATGGGGTATCAGGTGAGCCCACGATATTCTTATTGTTTTAAATATATAAAAAAATTAATTTTAATGTTGCTAACTAATCTTTAATCCTAGCAGGTGACCTGCTCAACTTCTTTTAGAACCACCCTAGTGTAAAATTTTTCAAGGCACAAAAGTTCAGGTAATTTCCGCACTAATTAACCGGAATTGCAGGATTGACAATTTTTTGCGGAATTATAGAGAATTTCCCTTGAAAAACTCTAGTTGAAAATTTTGTACGCTACATGTATAAGTAGAGGCTTTTTACACACAATGGAGCAGCTAATTTTGTTCTTTTGATTCACAGTTGAACTACTTTTACTGTGTCCTCTGATCAGAAACTTTTGTTGGGTTATGAAGCACACTTTTGGTTAAACGACTACGTCAACTAGCAGAATTTACACATATAAATCGATGATAAACTGTGTGCAACCCATTGCCGAATAGCTATTTTATTCAGAAAATGTCGCCGTTTGGTGCACTTTTATGACCAGGGGAGTCATTGGTTCATATCTCTCCAAAGCAGATGATGGTCGGAACAAAAGCCAATAGTTAACAATACAGAGATATATTTTGTAAATTTTTTCGTACACCAAACTTAAGGCTTTAATGGTGCCCTTAGCAAAACGACTGTAGGATATAAAAAGTGTCTAAATTGCACTGCACAACTCTTTTAAAATGTATTTATAAATATTTGCGTATTTGCATTTGCTTCCCCATAATTTATGTGCATCGAAGTAAATTTCTTTGAATTTTGTCTACCGTTTCTGTGATTAAGATTTCGATGCAAAACAATTCGTCGAAGTGTTTAAGTTTTTCAAGATATTATTTATCTTTCAGATTTCAGTATTTTTATAGCATATGCAGGCGCGGATCCAGCTTGAGCTTTTGGGGGGGGGGGGGGGGGGACTTCTAAGTAAAACATACTATTCTTCCAAACTTCTTTTAGAAACTCTATAGAAATGTGATAGGCACATGTTTCTATTCAAAAAGCTCGAAGTATAAAGCTCTCAGATAAAGCCACAAAATTAAATAGTAAGTACGTTTTAGAAAAGAGTGAACTCGTCTGATATAAATCGTGGTTTGAATCTTTGGAACCTAACGATCAAAATTGACTCTTCGCAACCTTAAGATATTTATTCTAGTCATTTTGCTTGTTGTTTGTACCCGGCTTGGTTTTGGCCTGACGTTGAAGTTCAATTGTTCTTGTATTTGTTGGATAATGAATGTTTCAAATGGTTAGACAAGACCTTGAAATAATTTTTTTGTTGTTTTGTTTTGTTTTCATTATTACTACTTCTATTGTTTTGTTATTGTAAGTTTTTTTTGTCTTTTTATGTATGAAATTTTATTGTTATTATGTTTGTTATTTTGTTTTTAAAGTGCACGATTCGTACAATTGTTCACTTAAAATAAAAAAGTTAAAAATTATTCGAAAAAAAACACACATATTTTGTTATTTTTAACGTCATAACAACTCAACATGACATACTATACGTAGAAACACTCAGTCACACAAACTTAAGCTTAGTAGTATTATGTATGGTTTGGATGACAGATCTTCAAAGGAATTTATTTAATTTCGGAATATACCACCTAAAAAAATTCATTTTATATTCGTAGCTTTAAGTTTCTCTACGTTCAAACAATAGAAGATTCAAATCAGTTTTGGTATCTGCGACAACTATGAGTTGCCCAATAACAATTTTAATTATGTCAGACGAATCATTCGTCAGGCGCAAAATACGGCATTCGATATCGAACGAAATTTCAATGTAGTGCCCTTGTTTGCTGGGTACTTATGGCCGTTTAGACATTATCCAATATTACATATGTCTGATATAGATCTTGAGGTTGACAACCTCACCAGCATCTTCAAATCCGTTGGATAGACCACAAAGCAGTTTTGTAAAAGTACTTGCAGGAATGCTTTTAACAAGACTTTGGAAGCCCACAATCCACAACTTTAAGCGTATAAGAGGGAGATACGATTTCGCTGATCTATAACATGGAGGTGCTTCTGTAATATTATTGGAAATGCTTCAGCAGCTTCTTGCTTCAGAAAATTTTTCTACGTTAATTGCTTTACATCAGGACACCTAAAGGTTCCACCTGCCGAATAAAATTTAGATGGCAAACTGTACATTTGACCAGAACAAAATACGCATAAAAAATGTATCGGAAATTATTAATACTTCCACCTAGGGTTTATTATTCCCGGACTTTTTGTTTCCCGGGAGAGCGGGAACTAAAAAAGAAATTCCCGGGAATTGAATAACATAATAAAATGTCTACAAACAAATTTAATTTCCAAAATGCATTGATTTTTATATGCATTTTCATTGAATCATTCTTTATCTTAAACCAAGCTTTATTTTAAAACTATTTCACAAACAAAACAATCTCTAAAGAAATTAGATAAAAAATATAAAACTTAACTAATCACAAAAACCAAAAGATTTAAAGTAAATTAGGTAAAAAAGATCAATACTTTTATCGAACTTTTAAGGAAACTTCGTATGTAAAAATCAAATTAGTTTTATTTCTGATCATTCGTCAGTGATGTTAGCACGTAGTTGTCAGAGGGCGGAAGTGATCGAAAGAGCGATTAAAAGGTTGTCTAGTATAAATGTTGCTGACCAATATATGTCTTAGAATATTAAATTCAGTCTCTTATTTTTTGGTATGTAATGAACATTTTTACTTTTATAGTCTTTGTTGCAAATGACTTTTTAAAACAGTCAATGCATTAATTGTATCATCTCACAATCGGTTCTTATTTAAGTAACACAATTTTCAGTTGTTGAGAAAAGAGTTTCACCCTCGACAGAAGTTGTTGTCTTCAAATAATTTCAGCTGCTTTGTTAATAGCAGCGTTTAAAGTTTCCTCGAAAGTCCTCTCTTTCAAAACATCACTGTCATCTGAAGTAATATCCATTTTCAGATTTTCTTCATCATTAAATGCATCAAAAAGTCGTGCATACAGATTTTCTGCATATCTAATCGTGCATACAGATTTTCTGCATATCTAATTACCGTGCGTTTTGTTATATTTTGAAAAATATTGCAGTTGCTTTTACTAAAAAAATTTGGTTCTTTTATATAATAAATTAAAAAGACAAATTTTTCTCTTCGTTCTTTAATCCAAAATAATTTAATATACACTTTGAGCCTTCGTTGGTTTCTTTCTCTTTAAATAGATATTAGGAGAATTTTTGGTTGCCAAAATCAGTACTTTTTTTATGTATATAAATAGACTATTAATCCCGGGAATTGCCGCATTAAATTCCCGGGAAAGCGGGAAACGTATATAACGTAAACTCTACTTCCACCGCATAACACAATTTTCCCCTTATTTTGGAAACAGTCTTTTAAAAATTTCTAAATTATTAAAATCTAAATACACTGTTGAAAACTACAAATAATTTTATAAATCTTGAGGGGCTGAATAGTTAGCGCGTTTGACTACAAACCCTGAGGTCTTGAATTCAAGTTTTAGGCAAGCTAACAACATCATGCATTTTTTTTATGTGAACTGGTGTGTTATTGAGTTGGTTATTGTTGGACTGTCAAATTGATGGAAGCATAGCACCCCAGCGGGAAATAGAAGGAGTACGGATGCCGTCTAAAAGGCTTAGGGTTGCTAAGGAATGTCTGCCTGGAGGTACATTCTGTTTAATCTCAGTATTTTTATAGCGGCTTCTTTATTTTGGATTCATTTGATTTTTTATTTCGAATTATTCCCTTTCATATAAAGTAACTTTTATACGAATGTATTTATTAAGAAGGATTTGAATGTGAATAGTTTCGCCGGTATAAGTATAAGTTAATCAGCTTCATCATAAACGACATAATACCACCATGTATGATGTCTCTTGTACGCAAATTTCAGCTTTATATACAAACTAGCTTTTTTGGACCCGGCGATGCACGGGTTAATATGTTGCGGTGAAAAGTTGTAGATATCCCTACATTCTTTAGATGTTAAACAAATAATATGAATTATATTACTAATACGACCTTTAATGATATAAAAATGGCTAGGCGTCTCTACTTATATAGCAATAGTAAAATATCGTTTTTGTTCTTATCAATAAAATAAATAAAAATAGAGACTATATTTTTAAAAGTAATGTTTCAAGTATAACTTCTATTTCACATTATAAAAGCGTAACCAATAAATTTATGTATTAATATATATTCTTAAAAATATTGTTATTCAATTATTCAAATATAACTACTGTAGATGTGATAATACATTTCTATACACAATATTCGGTGTTTTCCCTTTTGGTGTAAAAATGAACAAATTTTTAGCGCTTGGGACACGTGAGCAGGCTACATATATTTGGCCTGAAGAAACTAGCTTACAAAATCCCTTTTGAAACGAAATCTCTCCATTTACATCTCTCGAAACTTGGCCATTTCCAATCTTAAGCAGCTCAGTGGCATGAGCTTCATGGTCATTAAAAAGAGCTACTCTCATATTAGTTGTCAAACTAATTTTTGAAACCTTGTTCCATAAGGGTGAAGCTTTTAAGCAGGCTTTAATTTCATCAGCTGGACTTCCTCTTGGTACTATGGGTAAAATTTGTCGAAAGTCCTTAGCAAGCATTATCTTGTCACAGCTTTTGATATTTTGCATACTTCGGTTTAATGCCTCTACCGCATGTCTATGGGACATAGTACATTCATCACATACCAATAATTTACATCTATGGAGCAATAGACCACCAGCGCTAGTTTTGGTTATATTGCACGTTGGAGATTCCATTTCTGCTAACTCTATTGGTAATTTAAAAGCGGAACGCGCCGTCCGACCACCATTAAGAAGAGTTGCAGCTATACCCGAAGAAGCTACTGCTAGAGCTATATTGTAATTTTTACGAATTTAAGACGAGTATTTTACCAGTGCCTCCCGGTGCATCTAAAAATAATAAAGCTCCATCTCCTTTATTGACTTCGCTTAGAACTTGATCAAAAACTATTTTTTGTTCAGGTATTAATTTTGGCAACATCTCCTCAACTTGAGCATTTAACGCAGAAGTATTGTAGTTAAGTTCTCTTGACAACTCATCAGGCACACCTTCCAATCGATTTGGCCGTGTAATACCAAAGTTACTTACATCTTTTCTAGCCACAGCAATCACCTTGTGATCAATAATTATGAGAGCCTCAAAAGTAAGTTCTGCATTGTTTATCTGTTTTCGGCGCAGAATATCCTCAGATAAATCATTTTTATATCGCTCCCAAAGATCCAAAGGATTTGATAATCCACACATTGCAATCAAAATATCAAATAGGTCACTCATTTTGCTTGGAGAAGAACATAAAGCAGATTCCTGCATAGCTAGCTCCCATTGACGGTCGATTTCCATTAGTCCCAATACCTCGCATGCTTCTCGTAAAGTATGGCATTCATAGCCATCAATAGTTTTGAGATCAGAAACATGTTGGTCCCTTTATGTTATGTAGTAACATTCGTAGACAATAGCATTCCATATTGCTAACATGCACGGTATATACACGACCGAGAGTGTCTCCTGATCTAACTCCTGACCAGTTTTCGACTATTTTACCAACTTTTGTACGTTTCCATTGTCTTTGAGCGATATTCCAAGTATAAAACCGAGGAGTCTCTGCATAAAACAGCGCCTTAACAAAATGGACAATATGACATTCAGTTTGAATTGGCTCTATATCGGTTTAGCCGTTAAGGGGTAAAAAAAGAAACAACTAAGGAAACAATCAGCCACACTTAAAAGTTTTTTTATTATGCATATAGCGATGGTTTTATTATATACAGTAACCATAGTAGTACACATTAACTCATACTTGCGGACGTCAACATACATATATCGATTTAGAAGATGTAGTATTGTGATAGCCAGGAGGAAAGACTGACAAACATACATAATTCTGCAAAAGAAAAAAAAACAACTTCAATGCAAAGTTTTTCTGGAACAGATTAGAAAACGGACGATATTTTGTTTTAGATCAAATGGTATGTTTGTCTACAAATACGGAGTCCGGACGCAGTTTTATAGTACCAAACCTTTTATGTACTTTGAAATAAAATATTTTCAAAATCAGTCGAGAAATGGTGGAGTTACGCGATAGTTAATATATTGGGCTACCACTTTGTCCACCCAATTTTCACAAACTGCAATTATACCATTTCAAACATAATTCTTGAAAAAACCGACTTCAATGCAAAGATCTTATGGAACAGATTACAAAACGGACGCAATTTAGCGTTAGATGACCACAATATTGCAAATTTATCCACGGATTTTGGAAAAAAATTGTGAGACCAAACTGGCATCAAAACCTTTCAAACAAAAATAGAATTTTAAAATCAGTTTGCGTCGGGGGAAGCAAATTTCCCCATAGGGTTTGGGAAAAATATTACAGAATAAAACTTCAAGGAAACCCTTTTATTTTTTTTAAGTCCGGCTCACATATGACAGCGTTAATCATGGGGGAGCAAATTTCCCCACCGATCTCCGAAAGAAAATTATGGGAATAAACTTCAGGCTTTTAAAAAGCAAGAAGAATTTTGAAAATCGGTTCATAAATGACAGAAAAAATGATGGCACAAAGCCGCAAGCAAACCATTTCAAACCAAAAATAATTTTCAAAATTGGTTAACAAATGACAGAGTAATACGTTGGGGACCAAACTTTCCCCCATCACCCCTCCCCACTTAGTGAAAAAAATTATGGGACCAAACTGCAAGCAAAACTTTTCAAGCAAAAAAATAATTTTGAAAATCGGGTCACAAATAATCGAGTCAAAGAAATTAAAGTCGGTTGACAAATGACAGAGTTATGCGTGGGGGACCAAATTCCCTAACCTCATTTTGGGAAACAAATTATTGGACCTAACTGCAAGCAAATCTTTTTAAAATATAAATTATTTTGAAAATCGGTTGACATAAGACAGAGTTATGCGAAGGTGGAGGTTTCGACCCATTTTATCCCCTTCCACTCCAAAATCCGGGCAAAAAATATGGTCTATAATAATTAAGGGCCATATATCTATCTGTGAACCGAATCTCATTTAAATCGGTTCAGCCGTTTAGGCGTGATGCCGTAACAAATGACAGAGTTATGTGTATGAAGATGTTTTGACCTATTTTATCCCCTCCCAGTCCAAAAATAGCTTATACTAATTGCGGGCCAAATATCTATCTGTGTACCAAATTTCATATAAATCGGTTTAGCCGTTTAGGCGTGATGCCGTAACAAAAATGTGCTGTTCACAAATGACAGATTTAAGCATTCGGGCGGGGGAGAGGGGGGTTAAATATCCCCACCAATTTTGAAAAAAAAATTTGAGGACCCAAAGGAAAGCAAACCCTTTCAAACAAATAAAGATTTTCATTATCGGTTGACAAATGACAGAGTTATGCATAGGGGGAGGTTTTGATCCATTTTATACCCTCCCGGTCCGAAATTCTGGAAACAGGTGCAGTCTATATTAATTATGAGCCAAATATATATCTGTGTACCTAATTTCATTTAAATCCGTTCAGCCGTTTGGGCGTGATGCCGTAACAAATGACAAATGCCATAGTTATGTATAGGGGGATGTTTGACCCATTTATACCCTCCCGGTCCAAAATCCGGAAAACAAATATAGCCTATATTAATTATGGGCCACATATCTATCTGTGTACTAAATTTCATTTAAATAGGTTCAGCTGTTTAGGCGTGATGCCGTAACAAAAATCTGCAAACAAACAAACAAACATACACCTCATTTTTATATAATATGTATATGGATATGGATTACTTGCGAAAAAAGAATGCGAGAATGATTGTTATTTATAAAGTACATATTTAATGAATAAAACCGGCGTTGTCAATTCGATGCTTTTCGCGTTGTTTTTAATGCTTTTTCAACTTTTCGAAGCGAAAATTTTTAGTGTTAGTGCTTTTTTTATGGTGGCACTAAAACCAAAATTTCAAAATAAATTTGTTTATCTAAAAAATATTTTTTAAAGGTAAAATTTTTTGCTAATGTAACTATTTCCTGAACACAATTTTTTGCAGTCTTGCAGAATAATATAAATAGCAAATTTATATGAACTACGAGTACATTCGAGCAATCAGCTGTGTTTTTGTTTTCTTTTAAAAGCATCAAAGTTCATATAGAAAAGTTTTTTGTACGTATTTCGTTTGCTTGATGCTTAAGAGTAATTTAAAAGATTTTCCTAGGAACAAGGGAAAAAGTAACATCAACCTAATTTTTCAACGTACACAGTAGAACAGAGTAGCGCGCCACTTTCGGAGGACGCTACACTTTCATCGTCAGTGCTCACGTGTATTTTGCTTATCACTACTTGTCAGGTGGCTCTGTTGAATGTGATTTCAATTCTTATATATACAACTTTTTCGTGAAAATTTAATATGTAAATTAAACTCAGGGAAAATCCAGTTAATATCAACTTGAAAGTGAATGTGGAATGGGTACAGGGGTGTTAAGTATGACAATTTTTTACGATATGATAAAAAACGATATGACATACTGTGTTGTCATATCATAAGCTAGGAGATATTCACCTTTCTAACAACAAAAACTAAATTAAAATCGCTCCAGCCGTTTGGGAGCTACAGTGCCACAGACACAAAGACTCAAGAGGATACAGCGAGAAAAGATGCGATAACTTCTAACGCCAAGACAGATTTTCTTCAAGAATACTTTCCACCAAATCATCTTTAAAACAAAATAATTTGAATTGGTCCAACCGTTTGGGCTCTACGATGGCGCAGACGGACACACAGATATATTTATGATGTTTCTGGATTTTGTTAAGCAAATGAAATAAGTGTTGTGCTACAAATGGGATGTCCGTCCACAATTTTAAATAGTACCAATTAGGGTTTATAATTTCCCGGACTTTTCCCATCCCCGGGAAACGTTAAATAAAATTTCTTATCCCGGGAATATTTGAAAATTAGTGATTCGAATCAAACGAGCTCGAGACAAAAAATACAACTTGTTCTTTAATCAAAATATAAGGAATAAAAGCAACTTAATGCATTCTTATAGCAAATACATACATATATTTACAAACTAATTAAAAATTATTATAAGAGATTATAAAAATTATTAAATTCGTATGGACGTATGTTCTATTTTTTAAATTGTCTAAATCACATCACCAAAGTGAAATTTATGTGAACAATAACAAAATTAAAAAAATTTCATCCCTCAAATGCCCCTGAATTGTGCACCAACCCTATATTTTATCATGTAGACCGTATAGGCACATATCGCTCATTTATTGAAACGTCGGTATATATCGAAAAAATTTAAGTTGGCAAAGTGCGAATGCAAATGTTAGCAGTTATATGGCCTGTATTAGCTTTTTAATGGCTATAACATCCGTTTATATTAAGATATGTTTCTGAAATTTTTTTACATAGAAAGAATGCATTAAAGAACAGTTTTCCGCCATAACTTAAAATTTTGCTTTTTGAGATATCACTAATTTCAGATACGGTTTTTGGTTAACGCTTTGTGCCTCTATCTTTTCAATGTCCGATATACTTTTTCTTATTGTACTTTTTTCGCAAAAAATAAATTAAATTTTGCATTCACGGAAACTCAATCTACAGTCATACAACATACATATTTCATAACGCTTCAAATAAGAATCGTCTGCGAAACATCTATGGCATACGCTTCGTTGTGGATTTGTCATAAATGTCGCGCAAACTCAATAGTACTTCCACCTTTGTATGTAGGGATGGAACATTGGACATAATCTTTGGTTTTATCAAAATAGTTCCATACTACTGATTAAGTCAATCATTGCATGTGCATGTACATATGAATTTGTATTTTTAAGTACCAAAACAACCAACAGCAATATAACAAAAAGTAAAATCCAAATATAAATAAAAGTTAAACTGAATTTCTCGAAAATTTCTGGACAAAATTTCCCGGGATCTGTTTTAAAAAAATTCCCGGGATTTTCCGGGAATTCTTTACCATGTAGAACCCATCCTTTCATGTCTATTGAAATATGTTTTAAGATCGGTTAAGAAATGCGATAACTAATATATCGGGCTACCACTTTGTCCGCCAGATCTTTACTTCTATGGGATCAAACTGAAAATATAAATATAAAAACTGCCTCACCGATTTTCAAAAAAAAATTATAGGACTAAACTGCAAGTAAACCCCTTCAAACAAAAAAATTATTTTGAAAATCGGTTCACATATGTATGACAGATCTTTGCTTGGTGGAAGAAAATTTCCACACCGATTTTTTAAAAAATATTTTGCAACAAAACTCTGATTCCCAAAAAAAATATGGGACCAAACTGCAGACAAACTCTTTCAAACAAAAAAGAATTTTGAAAATCGGTTCACAAATGAGAGAGTTATGATGAGGGAGCGAATTTGCCCTCCGATTTTCGAAAAAATGTGGTACCAAATAGCAGGCAAAAAATTAAAACATAGAAAAAATTTTGAAAATCGGTTCACAAAAGACAGAGTTATGCATGTGAAGCGGAGCAAATTTCTCCTTCTGCTTTTCGAAAAAATTTAGGAATAAACTGCTGGCAAACACATTTTGAAACAAAAAAAGAATTTTGAAAATCGGTTCACAAATGACTGAGTTATGCATGGGGAGTAAATTTCCCCCTCCTATTAAAAATAAAATTTGGGGCCATACTGAAGGTAAATCCTTAACAAAGAAACAATTTTGAAAATAGGTTCACAAATGACAGAGTTTTTCGTCTACAAACATAAAAAATACACACATATGTACATCTATAACGCCTATTAGCATTTTTCTTCTTATTCTTTAATAAAGTAAAAAATGTATTTCTTCCTTGCGAACACGACTGTCTTTTAAGCAAGTACAATTTGGGATAAGTATGCATTTGCAACTGCAAATAGCAAATAATCTGTGCGACTCAGCTCTAAATCAATTAATCTTTTCTTGGTAATTTTTGTTTGTTTGACAGCCTTTGTAAGGTTTCATTTTTAAGTCAAGTTTTGTCTTTTAAGTCAAACACACTGGTATGATTATAACGCACACAAAAAAAATTTGGTGTGTGTTGTCTCATACGAACTAATGTTCAATTGTCGTGTAAGTCACAAAAAACTGTTTTGTCAGCCTTAAGTTTCTATATTTCTCATGGTAGGAACGAATAAGTTGTAGTATTCTCTCAAGACTGACAGTTGGTAGCGATGCTTTTTGCCAGATTTCTAAAACTTCCTGAGCAAATTTTCCGGATATGTCATGGAACGGTCGGTTCTTTTGCTGTTTTATCAGGCTTTAATTCATATTTAATGAATAGCTAATTTTTCATAACGTCATTATTAAGATAATGGTAATTGAGATAATAGTAGCTTCTCTGGTGAACCATACACAAGACAGGTCTTCGGTTGTCGTGTTTTGACTTGAGAGATTTTAATGTAATAAAGAGAAATATATGTATGTGCTAAAGTATTACAATACCCAGTCAAAATTTTCATGTTTTTTGAAGCACTAAAGAAATAAAGCGCTTTATAATTCGCTTTAAAATATGAGCTTGTTCAGAAGCTGTTTCATAGCATCATAACAATGCAGGTTTTGAAGCGAGAAATGTATTTGCTTTTTACTTATACAAAAGCTTCGTACATAAGCTATACAAAAAAGCTGATTTTATAATGCTGATCGAAAGCAGGTTTTTAAGCGAGAATGAAGAGTAAGTTTATTTGAGTTTCTTGGTGCTGTTTTGCTACAGTGTTTTTGGTCGAGTGATTGGTACGTTGGACTTCAAACCTGAAGGTTCTTAGTTCTATAGTAGTTGAAGTTAAAATAACAAACATTGAGTAAAAATATGAAATTAATAAAAATAAATAAAGAAACGAAATAAGAAAAATTCAAAATGGCGTCAACGACGCCAATCCACAACGAACCATTTTTTCATATATTTTCAATTCTAGTGCTGAAAATGTTGATGATTTTCAGCGCTTCAAAAGCGCTTTTGTGAACAAAAATGTAGTATTGCAATCCGGGAACTCGCCATACAAAAATCAGCAGCGATATCAGCGGGTTTGTTAGCGCTACTTTTATTGCATAATAGTAGAAACCTGCTTTATTGGAAGCAAGTTTTTTACTGGGTAATTACTTGAACCGGAACGGAAGTATTATGCCACCTCAAAAAGAATTTATGAAAATACCTCAAGTTGACGTTGAGCGTTCATGGATCTACAATCAATTGAAGCAATTGTCTAATTACACTATGCAACAAAATGAAACTTTTGTCATGACCTTTGATCACCACTACATTTTTTTATGTGTTATGGTTAGCTAACTACAAAAACAGTCGAAGTTTAAAATTCTCTGAATATTTCTTTTCAAAAGTTTTTTTTCTAAAATTTGGGATTTTTCAAGAGGCTGCTACACCGATTTCATCATAACTTTAGAAAGGTTAGTCCAATTTAATTCAAAAAACCGCTAATAAACTTGGAAGAAAATTAACTTTAAGCCGTTTAAACATTATTTTTTTATATAATCTATAGTTTCGGCATTAGTCAGACCACAATGAGAAAAAATATATTTTTAATGCAAAATTGGAACATTTTTATTTTTAAAAAAATTATAAAAAATCAAAAATTGCAAAAACTTACCTTTTTATTAAGTGGTTCATGAAAATCGATGGAGTTGCTTGCCTTTATTTGTTTAGGGGCCAAAAAGAATACGTCAAAGAGATAGAGGGCTAAAATGTTCTACATAAAACTGCTGAATGCATTTTATACGTTAAACGTACGGCCTACAATATATCCTATGCCGAGTCAGTATAACACAAGGGAAAAAATGAAATTAAATTCTTCTGTCTGACTTGAAAAATAAGCAATTGTATACTTATCTGAAAGGTATCTGCACAAAAGTAAATCGACGGCAAACAAATTATTGAATTTCCTAATATAGTCGGTCCGAATATAGACGACCTATTTTAAATAGAAATTTTGAGTTCAGTCCACATGTTCTAAGATCCTAAAACTAGGATGCCAAAACCCTTGCCACTTCTGAAAAGCTTTATGTGTACGCAGTGATTTGGCTAAGTGTTAAAAGGACATTGGATCAAGTGTGGACGCTATGGGCATTGTTCAAAAATGTATTTCAGATGAAAATCTTTATAACAACATTTTTCCCCTTGTGTTCAAAAAGCTTTAAATTGTTAAAATCTCAATACATTATTGAAAACTACACGTACCCAGCAAAAACTTGGTGATATGTTGTCATTACCAAACAACATACATTTTAACCACAAACTACAGTTGAACAATTACTTACTAGTAATTAAATAAGGCATTTATTCTCGTTGGCAGAGTAGTAGTGTATCTGCTTATCATACAGACGATAAAAAGTTCAACCCCTGGGGAAGCAAAATGGATTTTTTAATTGTGTTCATGTTTGTGAAAATAAGTTTTAAGCCCGTAACAAAATAGTTATGCAGTTGGCTAGTGAGTAAAACACTTGGCATAAAATAACACAACAATTGAAAATGGCATGAGTTTGATGCTTGGCAAAGTCATTTAATTAAAATTGTGTTTTGTGTATTCAGTGTCTTCTAAATATTGAAACTTATAACTTATTATTTGTAACCCAATGACATCGCCATGTTAAAGTAATTGATTAAAATGCCAAAGTAGAAGTAGAGCATTACCTTGCCCTTAATATTTTTCCTGTTTAATTTTGTAAATTTTGATATGTGACATGTCTACCTTTTATACTTCTAAAATGTATGGACTGATAAGTAAAAACCCGTACTGAAAAATCTTTACTTTCCCAGATAGTGATATTGGACAATGTGGCGGACACTTAATATTTAGTATTAATCATATGACATACTGGACAAAATGGTTAGATCTCAATTTGTTTTCCATATGTACTAACTTGTTGTTAGTGGTATTCCTTTGCATTTTTCTTGTTGCATAGTGTTATTGAAAGATAATTATCGACAACTTGAATGGGTCAAATAAATATCAAGATAATTGCAATCCCACCACACAAATTGGAAATGCGATTGCTGTAGTGGATCGAACAAAGTACATCATATATTGGAAAATATAACTGAAATGCATAAGACATTTCTGTGGCAATAACGAATAAGTGCTTAAGTTGACTTAAGCAAATGTTGCCTTAACACTGTTATATTCCTTAAATTTTAACGCATTCAGTTGAAGGTTGCAGTGGCTACAATCATACCTCAACTAAGAAGGGTGACATAAGAAATATATCATATAAGCCTATAAATCTCTTATCAGTGGAGTAAGAACTTTTCTTAATTCGACTGAAGCACTTTTTCCTTTTTGAAAAATAAAGCCAAGAAAAATAAAGTAAGAAAAATAAAGAAATTTAACCAAAAATATATTTAAAAAATCTTCAGTAACTGGCATTTAGGTGCGAAGTTAATAATTTCAATTTCAGTCATCGGAATGTAATAATAATGTTAAAAAATTATAGTAGTTTGAGAGCTTCTTTTTAATTTATTGTTATTGACGCATAAATTGGAAATATCGAGTGCTCTTAATTTAAGATTGAATATTCGTATTCGACGCATATTGGCGTAGATATTCGTATTCATATCTGCGAATATGTACTAAAAATTATATATATATGTATGAATGTGACTATCCTAACATTTTCTCATTAAAAATAAATTTGTAAAATAATTTCTTTCTTTCAAATTACTGTTTAATTGTTGCTGTGTAGTTATAGTACGGATGTTGTTTGTTTGACTATTTTGAATAGTGGAAGTGAGCCGTATCTCTATGAACTCCGCATGAAATTTTAGTTTATGGGGTTCGTATGAACGAACACTCAATCATATACAATGAATCAAACAAGCAGACAGATAGACAAATGTATATTTCATCAAATTTATATAAGTTTTTTTTCGCTTTTTACTTTAGAATACTAAAAGCACAAGGTCATTTTATGTCATATTTTAAAGTCCGAAAACCGTGCACATATTAAATATACAAAAATTAAAGAATACATTTATACTCTACTTAGAACATACAATCGGTTTTTGTAAAATGTTCTAATGATGTCATAAAAACACTTTTATTTTTGTGATCATTCATATATGTAGTTAATTTGAAGAAAAGAGAATTGTAAGACTTCTTCTTTCTAGTCGTCCACTTTTAAAACGTTTTTAAAGTAATTTTATTTAATAGTTTTGAATGTGCTCTTTCATCAATTGTATTGAGGAATAAAGACTCACTTAGTCGATATAAACGTGAAATGAAGATTTTTGTATGTCAAATACTAAGAGAGATACATATACAGAGAAAAAAATTTTGTAAATACAATTAATTTTTTTGTTATATCAATTAAATAATTAATTGATTTTGAACCTACAACGATTTTTGTAAATACAATAACAAAATTGTAAGTTAAAGGAAAATCAGAAAAAAAATTAAAAAAATTTTTTTTTTATTTTAAATTTATTTCAATTAAGATTATTGTTATATAAACAATGTGAATTGTTGATTTTCCGAAAAAATTTTAACTACCATAATTCTTGTATTGACAATATTTTTTTATACAATCACAATCCTCGAAGCGACTTTTTGTCTGCGAAAAACACTAACAGGCCTATTCCAACACAGTAATAATAGTCACCATGTTTACAATTTGTAACCAAAGTTATAAAAATCGGAAATTGGTATTCTGACAAAAGTCAATAAAACTTACCTACAAAAAAGTACGTAACAAGAATTTATTTAAAAAAAATTGTATTTAATTTGTTATTAAAGTTGGCGAAAAATTGTGAAACAACCCCTTAAATTCATTAAATATCACTGAAGTCAATTTTACTGCGAAACTAACTACAATTCGCAAGAAATTGCAAAATTCCTAACGAGGCCCAAATTTGCTTAAGAGTAGCTAAAATTGTGAGGAATGCCAATAATTCGGAAAAAACACGAAAATGACGAAAATTCGCAAAAACTGGCTAAGATTAAAAATATGCCGAAGTCTGATATTGATTAGACGTCGTTAAAATTGTAAATAGTCCAAAAACTGGCAAACAGAAACCACTTTTACCGCGAAAATTGCGAATTTGCTTAATTTTCGCCATTTTCCCGAGGTTTTGGCATTTCTTACAAATTTTGCGATTTTTAAGCAATTTAGGGCTTGTTTGCAAATCTGTAATTTTCCGCATATATTCGCGATAAAAGTGTTTTTTTAAGCTAGTTCTTCCTTTTTTGCAGTTCTACCGAATTTTAATCACTATAAAAATTTTCAATTTTTTAATGTTAACAAGTTTTTGTGAATTATCTTCATTTTCGTGTTTTTCCGAGTTTTTTACATTCCTTATAATTTTAGCTATTTTAAAACAATTTTAAGGTTTGTTTGCAATATTGCAATTTATAGCAAATTTTCGCTATTTTACGGTAAACGTGATTGTTTTCTAGTTCTTGGTTTTTTTTACAGTTTTGCCAACTTTTAAACACTATCAGACTTCTCTATCTATTTACCCGAATTTTCCCAATTTGGCATAGTCAGTAAATGATCCAAAAATATGGACGATTGCTCATTTTGCCACTGAGATTGTTCTACCTAAAGCTTTTGTGTGATTTGCAACTATTTATATTTTTCAATATGAATAAAATCTCAAAGCAATTAGGCGCTTTGGACGATTTTCTCTTGGGCGATTGATTGTTCGTTTGTTCGTTTGTGGGCATTCCACAATCTATTTTTATTTAAAAAAACAATTTGAAATAATTAAATTTTATTACAAAACTGTGTAAATTTTTTCACCACATTAGTTAAATTATTTTTTTAGTACCATATTTTTTAATTTTTTTTAATACCAACTGTCCTGGTTTTTTCGTTGTAAAGAATACAATGCATATTATACGGAACACTTGTGGATTTTTTTCCTTTTCATTATATAATTTTTTTTTATAAGTTTGAATATAATAATTTTACCACTTTAAAATTATTTGGTTTAGTCAGATATACACGAGCAATCACCCAAAGGAAAATCGGCCTAGCTATTATCTTTTTACAAATTTCTAGTTTTCTTTGAAAAAATTTAGCTTCTTTCGCACTCTGGGTTGCAATATTGTCGAAGAATGTATTAGGTAGGTCGTATTTTGCTACAAATTGACATAACTTTTCACATTGTTGATTGATTTTATTAAAAAAAATCTTATTAGCCTACTTTTTACTAATGTATAGTTTTTACTAATGTATAAATGTTTGTAAAGAATTATTTTAAAACATGAAATTTTTTATTTTTCCATGTGAATCCAAGTCAAAATTGAAAAAGTGGTCATAACTTTTAGGGCCTGTCACATTATATCGACAAGTCGATGTCATTTGTATTGAAAACAATAATAACAAAAAATTAAAATTGTTTTTCTTTTCAATATAAATAAGATAACGATATCGACTTCTCGACATCGTGGGATAGGGCCTTAATTTCGTTCTGCGATTATTATAATATTTTGGTTTTAGGGAGTAGATGTATAGTGCTTTCAAACCCTATACACACAAATAATAGACAAGAATTATATTCAATAAAACCATTTTATTGAAAAAAATATGAATTTCAATAACATTTATCATTAACTTCATACAATATTTCGTTGTATGTTTTTCTTTGCCATACCGGTTATTTCTTTTCTTTTCATACATAAGTACTTAGAACAAGTTTTTTTTAACGGTTATATTTATTTATTGTATCTTCAATAAAATTGAACTAACAATAAGTAATCAAATCTTAGCTCAAACAATTTTTAATTTTTAAGTCCAGCCAATTCTAGACAAAAATATTTATTTCAGGGGTAAGATATATGATCAGCATCCCTTATGGGTTTACTTGGTTTGAGTGTGCCCTGATAAACATTGAGCTTTCGTTAAAAAATATTTATTGCCTGTTCCACAATGTCGATCGCACGATTTAGCCTTTTCTAGCCTTTAAAAATACCGATTTAGCCTCTTTCTTCCTGAAGGTTCTGGCAACACTGCCTATGAGTTGGAGAAGATTTTTTGTTTGTTTTTTGCTTCCACTGCTTAAAAAATACTATTTTGTGTATTTTTTTTTTCAAAATAGCACAATTAAATTTTTTGATTATACATTAAAAAATTTGTATTAAAAACTACGTTTTCATGCAAAAGCGATTCTTTTTTGTTGAAAAAATACAAAATTTACAAAAAAGTTTAAGGTTGTTATTAAAAGTTAAATTAAAATATTTACCACCAAAATCATAAAATTTTAAATGAGTTTGAAATGTATTTTATTTAAAATTGTTCACACATAATTTTCTGCTAAAACTGCATCAGACGAATTTTTCCCTCTATATCTGCAAATTTAACGACTATGGAATCTACTTATTCGTTGGTCTTATACGCACAGTGGCTTTAAAGAAAAAAGTGGTATTAAATATGTAACTTCTAGAGTAGTGAACGGATTTCTCTAAAAACTAAAATGGCTGTAGAGGATGAGTAGAGCTTTCAAAACAAATAATTAAACATATTCTATAATAGTACAAGAAATTAAAAATTTTGTTACATCGGTTAGTCTGTTCATCGACTGAAATTAACTGAATTAACCGTTAATCGAAAATTTCCAATTTTAATAAAATTTTTTCGTTTTTCGCCACGCCTTTTTGGGCTTTTTGGCTTTAACAATTTTACTAGGCATCTGATTTTAATTTTAAGTACACCATTAAATTGCTGATAAAAGTCTAAGTAAACACATAGAACAAAGGTTTGAGATGCCTGAGTCCGTTAAGTCGTTAAAAATGTCTAAACTTAGGGCCTAATTGTGTAAATCACGTCACCAAAGTGAAATTTATGTAGAGAACAAAAACAAAATGTAAAACAAACTCAATTTCTAAAACTTTTTTCAAAATTAGTTTTTGCTTTAATAAAAATTTCACTTTGGTGATGTGATTTACACAATTAGGACTTTTATTTTTTAATATAAGCTAATAGCAAAAAAATATAAAAAAATAACAAACTGCTAGAAGCCATAACTTTTTTTCGAGCGAACTTTAACAAACCACTTGTGGATTTTCTTTTCCTAATGGAATACTTTCATACTGTGTTCAATTTATTGAGGAAACATTTTCCTGTTGCACTGTGTAATTTATGCATTTTTATTTATTGAAATTACTTAATTTATGAAAACACTTTATTAATCGGTTAACCGATTAATAGCCAATATAACCGATTAAACCAAAACCTTGATTAATTAATCGAGCGATTAACCGATTAAAACAGAAGCCCGGTTAAATGAATACCATACTGTACACATTTGGTGTTTTGTTTAAAAAGATATTCACAGCTTCCGGCAGATTTTGCTGATATAACCTACTGGCGAAGTATATATGACTCAAGATTAAATAGAATTTGAAAATTTTAACTATTCATGGGTTGTTGCGCGGTAAACTTGACGTCGAACGAAAATTACATTGAAGGGTGATGAACAAATATTTTAGAATACATTCAAAGTGAAAGAAAACATATGTTTTCTAGCATTCAGAGCTCTAGTGTATTTTATAATAGCAAAAAGTGAAAGAAGTGCGTTTTTGTAGTGAAAGTGACTTCCCGAATAGTCCTGAATAAGTCAAATAAAACTATTTCTCAAATTAAATAAAGACCATAATAATAAAAACTTAAAATCAGTTTCAAAAACATTTTCGTTTGAAAAAACGCTATCACAATTTTTTCTTTGTAAATAGAGAAAATTTTACAAAACATCGTAATCCTGCCAGCTACGGCATCTTGGTCTATTAGGAGAGAATTCCGCCTAGTCGGCCTTCGGCTGGACTTAAAGATGTTCTCCTCTCGGTATGTCGAAAAGTGGCTCGGCTGCGTAAAGCTTTTCTATCTGTACATAAATACAAATTACAGCCACGGTTGCCAGATTTGACGATTTATCGTCATTTTAACGTTTTAGGGTTAAAAAATGGCATTTTGACGATAAATTTGACGATTTTTAAGATTTATAAGTTTACACCATTTTTTAAAACTTTTAGAAGAATTTTGAACTTGATCGAGAACTTCGCAGCCTTTGCTACAATATGTAATAAAAGTAAGGAGTAAAAGGGATAGTTATGTCATACTTAATTATTTTTATGTTGATATTTTTAGTATTACAGATTTTAATTATATATCTTCCTCTCCATAATTTATCAAGTGCTGCAACATACATATATGTATATGGATGTATATCATATATAGAAAATTCTAAACACTATGTAGAAAGCAATGCTCAAATATTTACAAGGAAATTAACGGAGTTTAGTGTTTGATGCAAATAGGTTTGCAAAATAAAGACGTGCACCACTATACCACAAACTATTGCTAAAACAGATGTAACAGATACATACCTGTTACTATAAGTATAAATGATGGAATGAGTGTAACTGATATTGTATGATTTTATTCCACGCACACATTCTACGTGTACTAAACAATAAGAGTAACCAAAGCGTATTAATACCAAGTGGCTTTATTAGTGCAACAACAACTGGACTTTACCAATCTGTCATCTTAAATGCATATATAAAAAGTTGTTGTTGAGTTTTTTTTTGCATAGAGTATGACACTTTGGTAAAGTCAGCTGATGCTCATTTTTACTAATAGGGCCACCTGGTATCAATTCGCCTTGAAGAGTAACATAGTATTTTGCAATGGATAAGAAATTTACATACCTTTTGTTTTAAAGTATCTGTTGTACCACCGATATTTTAAAATAATTGTATGTTTCATACATATAAAACACATTCACATACACTTCATGTGCAAATTTATTGCTAGCTTACAATAAAAGTTAATGCTTGTTGATAGGTACAGCACAGTGATGTGCTTTGTTATTGCTGTTTTTTTGTATATTTTGATGTTCGTTTTAAATAGCCGACCAATTGCGAACAAACTTCGTTTTGCATAACAAATTTGCCTCTTTATACAATAAGTTACTTATTGTACGACATCAGTATCTGTTAATATCTGTTTGGGCGAAACATAGAAAACAAATGTGTTTTCTCTCTGTATCCACTCATATCTACTATACTTCAGCCAATAACAATACTACCTAATAACAGAAACACTACATTACTTAAGCGGCCTTCAGACTATTAGATTAGTATTAATACTTGTCAAAAACTCAAATCTTAAGTAAAAATCCAACAGTGTGAAAACAAATTGTTATGATTTGTCAAATAATACGTAAAGAAATTTGACAGTAATTTTTAGGAAATTTCTAAAGAATCACATTTTTTATTTTATCAGGGTTGTCGTTTGCACAAACAAACACAGGAAGAAAAAAAAACAGTTGTGTATTTGTTTGCCGGCATAAATAAAGAAAAGGAAGAGTGAAAAAATTTGCTTAATTGGAATGTGATAGTGTAGAAACAAATTGTAATGAGAATTTTTTTTAAGATGTTTTGACAGTCAGGCTAATTTTGATTTGATTTTCGTCTTACAAAATCTAATAAAAATCTTAAAGCTTGTATTACAATGTGAAATGGTCTTTATCAATATGCACTCATAAGAATGTACACAGCGAAACTGATATAAAAAGATGTATCTATGCACGTGCCTATTGCAAAAGTGCAAGTGCAAATTATCGTTGCTTTTTTATGAATTCTTTTGCATTTTGCTGTTGTATTTCACAAAAAACTCTGAAATCCGCTATTCTAAGTTTTTCAAATATATTGGTATCTCATATCTCAAAAAGTTAAGCTTGGCGAAATGTATTTCAAGTTTTAAAAATGTTAGCATAGATATGGCTATTATTAGCTCTTTAACAGTTATAACTTTGGTTTAGATTAAGATTTGTTTCTGCAAAGTTTTATACGCATAAAGAGGGATTAATAAACAAATTTACTAAAGTAACTTGAAATTTTTGGTGAGATAAGACTGTGTTACATTTAAAGAGCGATACGTATGGCTACGTGATTTACACATATGGATTTAAATTCTACAAGTTTTTGGTATTGCAATATTAAATTAGTATTGAAATCTATAAAATCTTGTGAATATATGAAAGGCTTAGTGAAATAACTAAGGTAAGCCACTAGGGTATTCACTCGAATAATGTTTGCTCGATTAATCGAATAATTGAACTCAAATAATGTTCGATGAAACAAAAAATTTCAATTTCGAGTAAAAATTCATTCGAGTAATTTAGGTCGATTAATCGAATAACTCGAGTAAAAAATTTTATGTAAATTGTCCTTTTTTCGATTAAGTTTTTGTAGATTTTTAAAATTATGTGAAATTTGCCATTCAATACGATAGACCGTATGATCAAAGAATTAAGTAAATTATGCAGTACAAAAAGTACGGAAATATCAAGCAAAAATTATTTGATATAAAGACGAAATTTCAAGAGCAACTAGTTAACTAGATTTTTCGTATTAAAGTATCGAATGTAATCTAACGACGGAGTTCAGTAAAAAATTAACAGCATTCACAAAATCAAATAGCAAGAAAAACAAACAATTGATCGGATGAATTGGAAATGCTTTTTTATTCACTTTTCTCAAATTCTCTGGCGTCTACAATTAGTGAAAGAACATTTTTATGAAATAAAGAAAATAACATTATATTTTTTAGAACTAAATGTATCGCTTTTGTTCGATTATTCAATGAATTATCCTGTTCTGTTCTCCATGCAAAACAAATTTCGGAATTGTAAAAGCTTTGCTGTTACAATTTAATATTTATAATAAAAATGCTTATGACTATTTTTATTTCGCATTGAATACAGAAGAGGTCTGAATATTATTAAATATTTCCTGATGCTAAATTTTCTCAGAACGAAACATTTGAGTAGTGAATAGTAAACTATATATTTGAAATGATCAGTTTGTGGTCTAATGAATGTAGAAATATTTTTTTCTTTTGTTTTCCTTATTAATATATATAAAACGCGAAGAAATTTTATTTGTTTTATTTTCGTTCACAAAAATGTGCTAAAAACCGAGTAAATTCAAAAATTTTCCGATTGACTCGAATAATTTTTAGCAGTAATGCTTACTCGAATAACTAAAAAGTGTTACTCAATTGTTCGATTAATTTAAAAAGCTCAATTTCCATTAATTGATTAATCGAACAATGGAAAAGTCGAGTAAAATGAATACCCTATGAGCCACATAAAATCAAAATTTGGTTTTGTGTGCTTATTCTGTGGTTAGGTACCATATCATTGCATTCTAGAGACATTTTTTGATAAATTCTAGTATTTTGTAAATAGTTCTAGGACTTTGCAAATACTTTCATTTAAACTTAAAAAAAAAATATGTATTTTAATTAATAAGTATTTTAATTAATGTGTATGTACATATGTATATTATTTTTCTAAAAAAAATACACTAAACGTGTGATAATACTGTTTATTCAGTTCTTTATTAATAAAAATTTCGTTGATTTTATGTAAAAACTGTGAATTTATTTGTTATGTTGTTTATAATACATTATTATTCTGCTTATAAAGCAGATTTCCATACAAAATTTGTTTTATTAACCTCGAAAAAGTGTTTTTTTTTAATTTTGACGAATTTTTGGCGATTTCGGATAGTTATTTTACGTTTTCGACGATTTTTTGCTCGAAATTTTGACGAATTCATCCCTATTTCATCTGGCAACTATGATTACAACATGTTTCCTTCTCGCTCCCATTGGTACTTGTGAATTTATTTAGTAAAATAATTCGCGGGAGTAAACATTGGAGCGATGCCAAATTTTTAGGTTTGTGAAATCGCTGCCAAAAACTTTCTTATTGGAAACATTCACGATAGAAAATCAGAAAATTAGGGAGTTTTTTCATGGGAGTAGTTATTCGCGATAGGGGTGATTATATTTTTTTGCATACTCGTAACATATATATATATATATATATATATATATATATATATATATATATATATATATATATATATATATATATATATATATATATATATATATATATATATATATATATATATATATATATATATATATATATATATATATATATATATATATATATATATATATATATATATATATATATATATATATATATATATATATATATATATATATATATATATATATATATATATATATATATATATATATATATATATATATATATATATATATATATATATATATATATATATATATATATATATATATATATATATATATATATATATATATATTTTCTTATTCTTTATACACTGGCACCACTTATGGCATATAAAAAAATCAACCACACGAAATTAGCATACCCAAAAAAGACTTTAAGAATATTTAATATTTTTGGCAGAATGGTTTACGAAAGTATGATAAGATTTTCATTAATTATCTTGAAGTTTTTAAGCTTTTTAAGTAGTCAACAATATAAAATTTTTCATAAGTTCCTTTAATTTAATTTTACAGTTAAATTAGTATTACATATTAAGAAAGTATATTTCAAAGCATATAATAATTGAAAAGACGATGACAAATTCTTGACTTTGTATAAGGGTCGAACTTAGCACCATGATATTTTCGTGAAGAACCAGATAATATAAGGATAAACTAACATATGTAAACCCTACACTTAATTAGCCAAAGGCTTTCAAACTAGGCATGAGAAAAGAAACAAAGGCAGTGATTGTCCAAGACAAGAACCAAATAGTTTTAACAATTTCTAAACTTCAAGAAAGCTTAAGTAATTAAAGAGCTTAATGAAACTGGTTTCAAGTTGGATATTTATCTGCTTGACTTTAGGGGCCGTGGTGACCTAGATTATAAGAAGAGCTCTGATGTTGGGTGTTTAGTTCGACCCTCTTACAAAGTCAAAAATTTGTCTTTGTCTGTTTAATTATTACATGCTTTAAATAATCCTTTCTCAATAAAAATAATTTAATTGTAAAATTAAATTAAACGAACTAAAGTCTGAATAATAAAATTACTTTGCATTAAAACCCATATAGTTCGACTAAATATATAATTTTCAATGCCTTTTGCTGATTTTGTAGCAACAAAAATGTAATTCCTTAAAAAATTACGTTAAAAAATTTTACTGGCAAAAGTTTTAATACAATTTACTTAGAATGTTAAGCTATATATGTCGTAAGTTATGGTCAGAATGAACGAATATTTGACAAAATAAGTGTAAGTACTATATAATGCCTAGCTCCATTTTATTCAAATACAAGACCATCAGTCAAGTTCACTTCATTTTATCTTGTAGTTTTGCGAAAAATATATCCATGCTTATTTTTTCAAATATTATTTCAGTTTAATCACACCTCAAGTTTGATTACAATTTTTTTTGTACCAAACAAGGCAAGAGTCTGGAAATGCCTGTTTTCGTTAATCATTTAGATTGTATTTTATCCAATTTTTCCAATTCAAATGTCTGTCAGAGTATTTTTTTTTAATTTTTAATGTTTAAATATTATAAAACAATGTACTCGTAGTACTCACACTGGTTGTATTCGGTTACGTAGTCTGCTAGTGTACGAAAAGGGGTGTTATTTTCGTAATACTGATTTATGGCTAAAAACGAAGGAAAATTTTGGAAAACTCAGCTAAACTTTCATTAAGCATTGATAACATTTGGCTTATAGCAACAGTGATGCTTAAAAAATAGCAGCAGCCATAATTTAAAATAGAGTGGAACTTAAAGAAATACATGAATTAAAATTTCACGTAAATGGGGCTTATCCGACACCAAGTCCAGCGGTAGTGGGTTCCCGCCTTAGACCCTGGGTGTTTTCCGCAGACAAGCTGATCGCTTCTCGGATTGTGTTTGTTTAAAAAAATTAACTTAAAAATAAAATAAATTACATTAATTCAAATAATGAAATAAAAAGCCAAAATAATAAATTTCAGATGTTATTTTTACGCAAAGTCGCAAATATGTATATTAAGGTGTTGCCAGATATGTAGCTTACTAACAATTTCAAATAGCAATTAAAATATTTTTTCAAAAAATGGCTGCCTTATAGGCTCAAATTGATGGCTTATTTACCAATATCGGCTGATTGCATATTGTATGTCAGATCCAACACCATTCGCGCTCTCGAATTTTAGTTTGACATCTTTTATACCAGTTTCGGCCATTATTCATTCATCATTCATGCAGATCTTTATAAAACTTTATTTATAAAGACTTGTTTGTATTGTAATTTATATATATTTCTACATTCCACATCTGTCATACTAACAAAATAGTGGATTTAATTTTAGCAGTAACACTTTTCAGTTTCGTCTTGCTACATAAGAAGATTTTGCACCATTTTGATTCGTTCGAATTCTCGGTTAGCTTTATATGTGATTATCCTGATGAAAAGGGAACTTATCACGAATTTTCAGTAGAGACAAAAATAGCTGTTTGTGTAAATTTTGCCGATTTTTATATTATGGTTGGTATTACTGCTCAGACATGTTCCCCCCACATTACAATTGGAATTATCCCTATACTCTTCTCCCGAATGGATTAAAAATACATTTTCCAAAATTTTCGCGGGATACCCTTCACAATATTCCCAAACTTTAAGTCCCATTTACTCAAAACTATATTTTAACATTTGTGTATAGCATTCAAAGATTCGCATCTCGGTAAATTTCATCAGGATCATCACATATATTTACGGTTGGAGACGTAAACTTAAAAAATATAATAATAGTTGTATCCAATATAAATACTTCCCAGTTCACAAAATGATTCTACCTCGCAAAGTGCTTGACCTCGTACAAACAATGCACAGTGTAAGATTTAGCTAATCTAGGAGGACAAAATTAATATCTCGGTAAATAATTGGGCTGAAGTTTTGAGTTTCCGTAGAAGGCATATCTAGATCAACATGCAACTTTCCTAAACATTTGGGAGAATTTGGATCAGTCCCACGCCAACTGCCCATACAAGTACCAAATTTTTCGTTGGATATGATTAATTTTATATTGCGTTATATAATCAAATGGCTAAAACCAATAAACTTATGTACTAAATTTTATGAAATAAAAATAATAAATAAACAAATTATTAATAAAAAAAATATAATTAAAAAATATATAAAATTTTATGAAAAGGTCTTAAGCAAATTTTGGAATTTTTTTTTTTGGTCGGTTATGTCGTTCTATAAGGTGTTGTAGCTCATTGCAGAAATTCAGAAGATTTGCAAATATTAGCAGATAATTTGATAATTATATTAAAGTGGGCACTTTAGCAATTCCTCTTGAAGTAATTTGGTTCTGGACCATAGTGGATCCGAACAGTACTTTCTTAGGACTTTTTTCATTTAAACACAAGTAGTGTAATTTTTAATTGAAGCGCACGGAAATAATTTTAAGATTCTAGAAACAAACTCAATTTATATACATATGTACATTACGTGAGAGCAAATTAGGCGGAAACATAAAAAAGACGATTTCAATAAAAAGTTACACGTGCTTAAAACTGAGCTATTTTTTATAAGAGTTTTTGATATATTTAAATTAATAAAATTCAAAGTACCGTTATATTGCTCCAGTTCGTGCTCGACGTCTTGTTACTCGTTAATGGGGCTGTGCGCGCACAAATCACAAGCAACTAAAAGTTTTCAATTTCTTGTGATTTGTGCGATGTGTTAGTGGGCTTGTGCGCGAACATTTGAATGTTTTTTTTATATTTTTGTATACTACGAAAGACACATGGTTGGCTTGAACAATATATATTGTTGAAAAAATTCTGACTACAATCATGGTTTATTTAAAAATTCAACAACAGAATGGTCCTATAATAATAAAATATCATTCTTATCTACACTATTTTGTTTGCAATAAAGCTATGGTTATAAAACAGACATGGTTCTCTGCTTCCAAAAAAGGTTTTGTTCTATCCATTTGTTGAATGTTTTTTGTTAGTTTTGTGATTTACTTGACAGCGTATGATTTATTTTTGTAAGCAGTTGGTGTGAAAAAATAAAAAAGTAAAAATTAATATAACAAAAAGTGATATATTCCGGCAATTAATGTTCGGCCATGTTCTGAAGACCATTTATTTTTGAAATAGGAAAATTTCAAAAGCGAGGAAAAGTGTTCTTTAATCGGACGATTTAGTGCATTCGTAGCTTTGTTCTGATAAAATATGTGAAATATCTGAAGCACAAACTAAAAACCTTCAATAAGTGAGTTTTTTAGTTGGATTCTATCCTGAAAGTTGCCGATTTCACAACGAAATGTTTTTCAGAACATGCCCGATTGTAAATATAACATGTGTCAACAAATATGTACGTATGTATCTATGTGAAAATAGATAAAAAATTTTATTTCAGATTCAACACACTGACCAGTTGAAAAATTTTGTTTTTGATTTAAATTGATATAATAAAATTGTTTAGCTCCTGTCAATTTTTTAATGAACTTATGGTTAAGAAAACAATAAATATATGGTTATATAGAACAATATATATAGTTATTTAGAACCATTTATATAGTTAATTTTAACCATATATATGGTTATTTCAGACCATATTTTGTAACTTTGGGCAATATATATGTTGTTTTGAACCATATACATGATTGCTTGAACCATGCATATGGTTGCTTTTAACCATATATATGGTTACTTCAAACCATTTATTATAATTTTGAACCATATATATCGTTGTTTTGAAACATACATATGGTTGCTTGAACCATGTATATGGTTGTTTTGAACTATATATACGGTTGTCTTCAACCATATACTCAATCATAGTATGTTGCTCTTCGATTATGGTTGCCTCAACCATGTTCTTTCTTTGCGTGTAGGGTTTCAAAGTCACTTTTCTTCCTTTCTAGTAGAAGTTACAGGGTTTCATCACTAATCCGTTCCTTCCGGGAGCTGTTCTTATGTTCCAAGTGGTCGATTTGACCCTGCGTTTCATCAGGCTATACTCACGTCACCTTATGAACTCTTTAGTAGGAAACCCGTATGCCGCAGAGACCAAATTGTTTGACACACATGTCTCCACAATCAGTTTTCCATTTTGTGTCCGCCAATCCAAAGCATATTTGCCCATCGTTTTTCTATGCTCGTGTTGCCTACACCAACTCAGGCATTGAAGTTTCCAATAATTATTGTTGCATCCAGCAACTGAGCATGTCTTAAAACGATTCGTTAGAGGATAGTTTGGATGATTCATTTGGGCTTCCCGGACGTTAAGCATACTCTCTACAGCTAAACCATGTCCCAATTATTTTTTTATTAGATAAAACTTGTATTGAGTACTTATGTATGAAAAGAAAAGAAGTAACTGGCGTGGGAAAGAAATACATAGAACGAAATATTGTATTAAGTTAATGACAAATGTTATTGAAATTTGTATTTTTTTTTCAATAACATGGTATTGTTGAACATAATTCTTGTCTATTTTTTCTGTGTACGTAAAGTATACTCCATAGAGGAGTAGTGCTAGTCCAAAAGTAACCCAAATGTATGGCGAAAACATGGTCGATTTAACATTACGATGTCCGAGGGCTAAACGATATAACCAAACTTTGCGTTACATCAGAGTAGTCGCAAAACTATTCTATGTCAATACGTGATGAAGCACTCATCTGTTCGAGTGTACTATTTGCAATCGTTAAAACACGAGCACTTGTCTCTTAATTACATACTCTTCCTTGCAAATGGCATGGCCAATGACTGCATTACATAGAACCGACCATGTGGAAGCTAGTCCATGTCAGCTGAAATGGACCACGTACTCCAACAATATCTACAGAGTCTTTACAAAGTTGTACCAAGCAAGATGATTGCGATATCTTTCTAACATTCCAAGTTCTAACTCGAGTCCTTGTTTCAATGCTTAGGCTCGATATCTTTAAATCTAGAGTATCAGTACCTTCTCTCGTTACGATTTCGGATATCTGGATGGACTTAATACGAATGACTGATTAAGCCAGACAGTCCAATCCTGGTATTAGGTTCCATGTATTTATTCATCCATACTTATCGGGTTATTCGCCCTTATTATGACGGCAGAGTCTCGTTAGCGTGACTGAGGGCATCAAGTCCCAGATTAACTGTTAGAAAGGATTTCATGTAACATTTATATTCGCTCCACTTTTCTTTAAGCCCTCGAAATGTATCTGGCGTAGTAACAAAACGCAGATACTGATTCGCTCCGCAAGCAGGCGGGATCTTCGTGTGCTATAGTACTAAGGCATAAAAAAACTTTGCACTAGCAGCGTCTTCGTACTAAAGTTCTTGCGCCCCCTTGGGGTAGCAAAATTCTTTCGTTAAAATAGTAAAGAATAATGCTAGTTTCACAATTCCAACACTTTTAAACGATGACCAAATATTGATAAAGCAAGTCTTCTGGCTGAACTATTAGCAAGTAATTTCTGTGGTTGGAGGAGTATCTGTAACTATGCCAACAATATACTTTCGAGCGCGGTCTTACCAGAGATCAACATAAATAAGTGTCTTGGACCAGATGGTAACCTCATTCAGCGTCTGGTAACCTCATTCAGCCCTTTGTACCATGCTGGTGAAATTCCAAAGCGTTGGAAGGTTGCTAATGTAACGCCAATCCTCAAAAAGGGAGGGGCTAGTATCCCTGAAAATTACCGCCAAAACACAATTTATTCTGCACATTCCAAAGTGGTAGAAAGTATGGTGGATTTTCGTCTTGTGAGGTATATGGAGTCCAACAGTTTACTCACCTACTGGCAGTATGGCTTTCGTAGGTGATGCTCTACGGCTCACTTACTGGCCTTCCTTTCGGAAAATTGGTGTTACTTAATACACCATTTGGGCGAAAGTAAGGTGGTGGCCCTATATATTTCCAAGGCGTTTGATAGAGTGTGGCATGGGTTATTTTCAAGATTAATTCAAGATTAATTCATGGGTACCGCAGGGTTCCGCTCTTTCTCGTACCATATTTCTTATCCTTCTTAATTACCTTCTCTATCAAACTTCCAACCCTATCTACTCTTTCGCAGATGACAGCAGCATTTGCCATTCATACTCATTCATCAATAGGCCTAAACTATCAGAGATTGGGGCTATGAGGAAAAACGTGAATGATACACTTAATTGCGATCTAAATATAATAGGTTCGATTTAAATGCTCGTAAAACACAATATTGTATGCTTACGCACAGTCGTATTACCGACAGGCGCGGCTTCAGCTTAAACTTTTGGCAGGGGATCATTCTGCTTTATCTGTAATTATGGACGGTGTAAATGTTACGGAATCAGAAGCTCTTAATGTTCTTGGCATGAAAATCCAATGTGATGTTCGTTGGAACGATCGCATTTTTCATGTCTCAAAAGAAGCATTCAAGTGCCTCGATTTCTTAAGACGTGCAAGAGATACTTCACCCCATCTGATCGCCTTAATATTTGTACCACTTACATCCGACCGAAAATGTAATAAAGCTCCCATGTATGGGCCGGTGTTTCATAGTCTATTTTGAAGCTACTCGACCGCATATAGGAGGGTGCGAAGACACTTATCGGTGAGAGTAGGGTAGCCCACTCTATTGACTCACTGAAATATCGACGCAATGTGGGGTGTGTTTCGCTGCTCTATCGTTACTACAACGAAATGACCACATCCTTTTGTGGTTGATCTGCTAGTGAACCGCACTACATATTACAGAGAGAGTCCGTACTTTGGGCGAACAGCTCGTATGTATAATAAATTCCCTACAGAGGTCTTACCAGTAATTTTCAGTGTGGGAAATTTTATATCGAATGTCCACAAACACTACTCCCTTTATCCTCCTCCCCATAACGAATTTTGCTAGGTCCGGCACAACGTATTGCATAAGTCATCCCCTGAGTGCTGGTAAAAAAATACAAGTTTAAAGAGTTTATTTTTAGGGGACTACGGTAAGAAGTCTATATGCATGCTAAAGATGGACGCGTGTCGTGCTTTTTTTCGTGACACGAACACGCACGACTCAACACGAAATGTTAGTGACAGAAAATCTGATTTCGTTCGTATGCGGGTCATGCCATGTTGAACAAACCTGACACGAAAAATCACGAAACGATTTTAGGATTAAAATGTGTATGAATGCAGAACAGGGATGGCAAAATTGGTACAATTGTACCATATTTGGTACAAATCGAACTTTATAAGTACAATGGTACACCAATGGCTTATTTAGTACAATTAATAATGCCTGTACTTTTTCTTGAAAAATATCTTTATAACTGCTCTTTTATTATCACAATATATTATTCTTTGCGTTCACTCGTACATATGCGACTGTTTATCTAAATTAAATTTAAAATTTCCCAAGCATTCCGAACAAAGTTCGTATTAAACAAAGGAATACATAAAGAGATCATATAAGGTTTACTCACAAAATGTAGTCACTGATATTTCAAGGTCTTGCTGATCATGATACATGTTAAAGTGTGAAAGTAATATACTTTCTGTACATGTTTCTGGGTTTAAAAATCTGTTTGTGTACAATTCAGCTCAAAAAAATACAATTTTATACTACAATTGGTGCAATTTTAAATTCTCATTTGCCATCCCTGATGCAGAAGCTTGACAAACAGGAATTAGATATACATATGTGGCTCCACTTTTTGATAACTCTTAAGCCGCACAAGATTATTGAGTGAAAATCTTGATAAGTTACTGTTTCTCAACAAAAATATGTAAATAAAAATACAAATAGAACATGAAACGTTAAAATAAAAGAAAACTATGTCTTGAAATATAAAAAAAAATGTTTTTTGTTTGTTTTTTGGATTTGATTTGGATTTGATGCGTGCTGTATCGTGGTTTTTTTTTGCCGTGCGTGTTTCGTACGTGTTGGACATTCCGGTATTCGTGTTCGGGTCGTGTCGTGTTGGAAAATTTCGACACGCGCCCATCTCTAATACATACGTAAGTTTGCTTGCGCATGATTCACTGTGTCACCTTAACTAATTTACCGTTTTCGTTCAGTGAAGTGTCAATTGACTCATTATTGTAGTCTGGGTGTGTCGGTATAAAGTTTGGGACCAAAATTTTATATTATCAAAAATTTTTATGTTTCGGGTTATTTTAAAGAGTGACGAGTGACAAAAATTAAAAAAAATTAGCAAACCCAATTATTCCTATTCCCCAGTTTTTTAGTCACATCTTCAAATGTCTGATACTATTATTTAAAAATGGTAAATATTTGCGATTTTGATAACTATTAAAAAGAGGGGAATTTTATATAGCAACTCTTAAGTATCAATCACTCGATATCTAAGTTAGATGTGCTATAATTTTCTACCTCACTTAACATTAATTGTCTGCATATGAGCCCATTTTACATGAAAAGTCGCAAGTTTTCGAACGTTAGACTAGAACATTTAGGGGTGCTTTTTCCATACTTTCATCTTGCCTTGCTTGGCTCTTGTTGTTTATCAGCTAAATTGAAACGAACATTCCAAGCACAAACTAAAAGTATTTGAAGATACACAAGTACAAAAAAGTAAAATACGATACGATAAACATTAAAAAGCGTAACTTATATGAAACGAATTTTCAAATCGATGTGGCACTTGCTGCATTAAACTGCAAAATAACAATCACACACATACAGTCATACATATTTTAACATACACAAAAGCACACATACATACACACTTACAAAAAATAAAACAAAATAAATTATAGCCCAGATGGATACGCACGGACAATGTTGGCTAAGAATTATTTTAAAAAATGGGGTACAGGGTGTTTTTGTATTTCAAATCTCCCGCAGTAACTACAACAAAAATAAAAAAGTGCTACCAGAACAACTACAACAACCCTTCAATTAATGAAAAGTCAAAGAAAACATTTTTTAATTTTTCTTTACTTTTTTTCAACGAATATCGCATGTAAATCGTACTTGCAGTCCAAAATATTTTGTTTTGGTATGAAAATTTCATTTTCGAAGGTTCTTACTTTTTTTGTTGCTGTTTTCGCTGTAAATTTCAAAGTTAAAAAAACGTTCAGAAAGAAAGAGTTGAGCTTGCGTGACTACAAAAAAAGTTTTGCAAGTAAATTTTATACAAATTCATACATTAAATTCTGGTATTTTAAATACCAGAGAAAAAAAGTGAAAATATGCGAAAAAAATCACCTTGAATAAGTCAAGTCATGATATGTACGTACACATATAAAACAGCGTAACCCAAGAGGCGTTATGTGGTCCCTTGTCTGTCCGTGAAATTTATAGTTCTAGTACTAATATTGAATATGGTTTGAGTCTAAGAATGCAGCTGCACAATGGGATTGGTAAAGACGTGACGAGAAAAGATGTATGACATTTGAAACAGCGTAACCCAAGAGGTGTTATGTGGTCTCTTGTCTGTTCGTAAAATTTTTTAATTTTAGGGCCCCTTTACACAATGTACGATTAAAAGTTAACGTGGCGAGTTCGGCATACAAAACTTACGATTAAAATCCACGTTAACTCTTAATCATACATTGTGAAAAGGGCCGTAATACTGACATTTAATATGGTTTGAGGCTAAATGTATTAACACTATGCAACAAAATTGTTTATTCGTTTAGGTTCTCTAAGGCATTCAAAATTAAAATTGCTTAAAACAACAAAGCTTCATGATATATTAATAAAAGTGTAAGGTTTTACCGTTTTCGATTTTTTATGAAATTTTATATAAAACATTTTTTCCATTTCGCACGCACAAAATTTTTTCCAATATTTTGGACTGATTAACTCCGAAACTGTTGATTATGTAAAAATATTATACAATGAAACTTCAATATAACGAATATTAACGGTATCGAAAAATAATTCCTTATAGCTATTGGGCCGTGTGAATAAAAAGGTAGCTAAAGCTAATATTAGCATATTTGGAGCTTAAACTAGCTTTAAGGTGAATAAAAATTTCAGTTAAAGATAGTACTTTATACTGACTAGTTTTTCCAGCGTTAACTTAAAAAATGTGTGAATAAAAAGTAGCATATGCTTAAAATTACTAGTTTATGCTTCGAGTTTTGTAAGCATGTGATTTAGGTGCTGGAAGTTGACATTTTGCTTTATTTATTTATTTTTATTTTCATTTATTTTATTTTCATATAAATGTTAATATTTTCTGCATCATCTTTTGCAGATTTTTTAAAGCCAAGTGGGATTTTTGAAATAAATCTTTATAATTCTTTGAAATATCATTCGTGTAGCTTTGTGAAAAAAGTGGTAGCTTATAAACAATTTCTGCCAGCTGTTTTAACAGCCACATCGTAGACTACTATCAGAACCAGGCAACTTACAACAACATTATCACTATTATATGAAAGGAATAGCAAATCTTGTTGTTTCTAATTTGGCTATCTCTTTCATGCTATCTCTCTTTCATGCTATTGTGGACGCAACAGAAATAACACAGAAGTATAATCTTTCGCGCACCCTCCTTCGTTTGTATTTGCGGCTATGAACAACCGTCGAAGGAAAATAATTAATAAGATCTATATTATCTACTTATCAACATCTATCCACTCACAACTATCCCTTTTGGAAAGAATGTAACCATCTACAGGTGGACATATTAATTGCCCTCCATTTAGAAAAGTAAAAAAAATGTATTCAAGGCTATAAAAGTGGCTTTTCAATTAGAGCAGCTCTATAGTGACAGCCAGTGGCGGCCATATTGCTTTGGCGGATCACGTCAAATTTGTCATTTTTACATACTTGCTGATGACAAGTCATCATGGTAAGTTACACAATTGACCGCACAATAACTATATCATCCACAGACTTCTAGTTGCCGAATTTAGCATGGGGATACGATCATGATAAAACTAGTTAAGTAACTACACAGAATGAAATAAGTTTCGTTTTAGATAACAAAATCACGGTATTCAATTAATTTTTTTTTTCAAATTTCCTATGATAAAGAATTCCGCTATATTGATAAAAAAAAAACTTGTAAAAAAAATGAATTTCAAATTTATGTAAATTTTTTATTAAAACTTGAGAGAATTTTGATAAAAAATGTATTTAAAATTTACTTAAAAAAATATATAAATTAAAAAAAAATCATATGGCTGGGATACGACCGCGGGCTCTTCGGACGTAAAGCATGCTCTCTACAGCTGAGCCATATCCCAGTTATTTTTTAATGAGATAAAAGTTGTTTTATAGTACTTACCCCTGGAAAGCATGTCAATGTATTAGGTATGGGCAAAAAATATTGATATATCGATATTTTCATATATATCGGCGATATTTTTAATTTCGATATATCGATATTTTTTCCAAATATATCGACAGTATCAAATTCGATAATTTTTATACATGGAATTAAATGCACATATGTATTTGTTTTAACGGCTATATTTATTAAATATGTATTTGCCATTTTTCAATGACTTTTTTTCAAACACTTTTTATTGCGTGATTTTTAAAATGCGCGGTATTGATAAATATTGTATTAAGTTAATAACAAATGTTATTGAAACTAGTATATTTTTCAACAACATTATTTTATTGAATATAATTCTTATCAATGTTTTTTTGTATAGATGAACTTCTGGATGAATGGTTATAGTAACAATCGAAATTGTCGTATATGGAATGATAACAAACCTATCCATTTCCCCAGCTGTCAATATATCCATAAAAATTGTTTTTAGTGCACATTTTGCAATGGCGAAGTCATTTGTCCATACTTCATCAAAAAAGACATTGGCCAAGACATCATCGTCGGCGACGAGCTCTAAAGATCAATTATAACCAATTTATTAACATCTTGCTTAAATGGTTTATGAGGATTATTATATCATGGGGAGGTAACATGAATAGTCTACCAATAGTGTGCGATTTTACTTTCATAGACTTTTTGTATGTAGTTTTCTGAAGTGTGACAATGTGCTGCAACCAATAAAACAGGAAAAAGATGACATTACCGGAACTTATGTCGCAGAAGGTAATTATCATGGGAAAATACCAAACTATCATTCAGACGGCAATATTCATCTTTATTTATGTTAAGAAATTTTGATAAGAACGATAAGGAATATAAAAAGTTAGTCGTGATCATGCACACCGAACGAATATGGTGTTCGGAACAATCTTATAGCGTTTTCTTTTCTGAGTAATATGCTGCATTTATTTTGCCTTTTACATTTCTTTGTGTTCTTTTCTGAAAAATATATGTTTTTTTTAAGTGGAACGCGTTCTTTTCTGATGATGTTGCACTTAAAAAGAACAAAAATGTTACATGTTCAACACTCATTTTAATTAAATAGGCATAAGTACAGAACTACATTAACAGCTGCTTTTGTTATTGTTTCTGAAATAAATAAACTATTGTGCTTTTGTAAACGTCAAATATGCAACACTTCTTTATAATCAGGGGAGTATTTAAAAATGTTACCCAATCACGTGTAACACTTGTGGTACACTTTTGTTTTGGAAAAGAAAACGCCATTACATTGTGATATGCTGGAAAGGAGAGGGCTGACTGTTTAATATGGTATTCACTCAAATAATGTTTGCTCGATTAATCAAATAATTGAAGTCAAATAATGTTCGATCAAAGAAACAATTTAAATTTCGAGTAAAAAATTTATTCGAGGAATTTAGGTCGATTAATCGAATAACTCGACTAAAAAATTGTATGTAAAATTTCTTTTCTTTAATGAGTTTTTGCAGATTTTTTTATAAAAATGGGCAAAAAATTTTTAATTATATGAAATTTACATGATCAAAGAATTAACTAAATAATACAGTAACAATAATAGCGAGAAAGAGACGAACTTCAAATATCTTGTAAAAAATCGGAAATATAATTATGAAAACAAAAATTATTTTAAGCAAAGGAGATATTTCGAGAGCAACTAGTTAACTAAAATTTTCGTATTAAAATATCGAATGTAGTCAATGCAAAATTAAAAACATTTACAAAATCAAAGAGCAAAAAAATAACTTCAGGAGACATTACACAGCAAAAACTTTTGTCATTTTTGTAATCGGTAGTACTTTATTAAGGGTTAGAAAGTACTTATTTATCTTATTACTATGCTTCAAATTGGAACTACTACCGAGTTCTTAATAAAATAAAATGAGTACGTATTTTTCTCATTATCTGAAAGTAGTTTCAATTTGTTGATATGTATTAATAAAATAAGTAGACAACCACTTTTTAAGTCAACAGGTGTTTGTATATGAAAACAAATTATTGTCGCTTAAACTTATAAGTCTACAATAGCTGAGTGGGTAGAGTACTTCTCTTCAAATCTGGGTCAAAAAGAAAAAAAAATAAATAAAAAATTTAAAAATATAAATAAAATATATAGTGTGTATAATTTTTTTTTAATTTTAATTTGTTTATTTGACTACTTATTTTTTAGTTTCAAGTAAGCTAAATAGTAACTAGTTAATTGCTATGACAATGTAAATACATTTGTAAGGGGTACCCCTTTTTTAACTTCTCAAACCAAACTACGTAGTTATCGAGTCAAATTATTAGTGCACCAATACCCCGGTTTGCGTCGCTTCGGTTTGCGTCGTTTCGAAGATGCGTCTTTTTAAAATTCCCGTGATTTCAAAGTTGAGTCGTTTGCGTTTCAGTTTGCATCGCATGGCTTCGAAGTTCCGTCGTTAGTGGCATCGATCTGCGTCGTTAATATGAAAATGTTTGTACAAAGCTAAAACAGAAAAACGGGATTTCCCGTTAAGCCTCATGCAAATATGAATGTGAAGTTTGTTTACTGGTGGCAAGTTGAAGATCGTTCAAACTAAGTATTTTGCAACAATGAGTCAAAAAAGAAAGCAAATAAGCTTAGAACAAAAACTGGATATTTTGAAACGTTTTAAAAAATTAAAAAAAGTTCCATTTTTTATTGAAAAATCTATTTTTTTTGCTAAAACTATAAATTATTATAGGGGAAGACGTAATTTTACTTTTCCTATAAGATTTCATTTTATGCAAATGCTCATCGAGTTAACATGCACTGCTTTTGCATAATTAGTTCTTTTACTTTTAATTTCTCACAAAAATTTTAATTTATAAATTTAAATATATAAAATCACAGATATTTAATCAAAAACATCGTTTTTCATTTAATTTAATAAACACTCACACATGCACACTAACTTATTTTCTTGTACGAGTTTTTTTTTTTGATAGTTCATCTCATAAGATTGTTGTTATAAGAATTCTTATAACAACGCTCTATTAAATATTCTTATAACACTGAGATAACACTAATTGAGGTCTACACGTAACATAATTCTCGTAACATCTTACATATTATGTTATGTGTAGACCTCAAGTTATGGATCTAAAAAAAAAACAAATAATTAGTCCGATAAATTGGAAATGCTTTTTAATGCACTTTTCTCATGTTCTCCAGCGGAAAAGATCAGTGAAAGATCATTCTTAAAAATGAGAAAAATATTCAATCGAAAAAAATATCTATGAAATCAATAAAAAGCATTATTTTTTAGGACTAAATGTATTGATTATGTTCGACTATTTAATGAATTATCCTGTTCTATTCTGCATGCGAAATGAAAATGTTCGGAACCTTAAAAGCTTTGTTGTTACAAGTTAATACTTATAACAACAATGCTATGCCAATTCCGATTATTTTTATTCCGCGTTAAATACAGAACAGGTCTGAATATTATTAAATATTTCCTGGATCAAAATTTTATCAAGATGAAACATGTGAATAGTTAAAAAAATAAACTATCTTACATGATTAGTTTGTGATCTAATTTATGTAGAAATATTGTTTTTTCTTTTGTCTTTTTTTTTTTTTTAATATATAAAACCCGAAAAAACTTGAATTGTTTCATTTTTGTACACAAAAATTTACAAAAAACCGAGTAATTCAAAACTCGAATAATTTTTAGCACTAAAGCTTACTCGAATAACTAGAACGAAATAAAAGTTTTACTCGATTGTTAGAGTAATTTAGAAACATCAATTTCGATTAATTGCTTAATCGAACAATTTAAAAGTCGATTAAAAAGAATATCCTACTGTTTATTAAACTGAACAACTCGACATATTTTCATAGTCATTTCATTTTTCACTTAAAATTCATCTGCCACTTGACAGTTAAGAGTTCCATGCTTGCTGATGCTCTACAAAAAGGATCTCGGGACATTGTAGTCGCATATACCATCAGTTCATTATAGGGATCTTGAATACTAAACAATAACGAGTCATCGATATATATTATTTTACTTCTCCTCTTCATCCAGCCTTAGGGTCTCATAGGATAAAGTTTCTCTTGGGAATATCTAAATATCTCATGGTCTCCCACTTAATCATAAAATTGGCTTCACTCGTTGGCTCAACAAATTGCAATGAACGAAAAAATCTCTATCACGGTACACATGGCATCTTTCATAGTACTTATAATGCTGTGAGTCTCTAATTTTAATCCACTCGGATCCTTGCCATATCCGATACGTAATGACAAGTCAATCTGTACTTGCCTCGGTATATGGATTTTTTAACTTTTTAAAACACACAGCAGTCAGTACCCTGACTCTGGAATCAGGAAAATTAATTATAGGGAAAAGGATAGAGAAATATTATATGTGAACATTCGACTGGAAGTTTTTCACATCGAAAATGACAGGAAATACTTTTGCAGGGAGTTTATTTTATAAACAAACTTCCTGGCTAAAACAACGAATTTTCTCTGTACTGCATAGTACGGCCCATTGGCCAATCAACCAAATTTAGATGGGGAATAGGTCCCTAATTTAATCAGATGGCCTTATATTAAAGTAACGGTAAGCCATAGAGTCAATAGAGTTTATTAACCTACTGTCTTTTATAACCCTTTTCGCCTATAGATGTGCCTTGTATGTCATTCACGCTCGGAAGTAGGTCGCATAAATATCTGTGAATTTTTGATAAAACAACATAACTCTAATTTTAGACATTTTCCGTAGAGCAAAAATACTGTTAAAGTGTTGAATATAACTTTCTGTGTATTCTCTTAAGAAAATTAAAAATTACGTATAATTAAATGAGTTTGGTTATAGTTTTACTTAGAGATTTTTCTCCTTTTCGACATATTTAAATATCTTCGTTAATCAGCCGTAAATTAAGAAAAATTATGATGAGCTAAATTTTAAAAACACTAATATTTTCTTTATCAACTATCGTCGGAATATGGCGATTACACCAAAAGACGTTCCTAAAAAATCTCTATTTAATCCTAATAAAATTTTAAAATTTTCTTAACTCGACTCAAGCGCTTTTGTCAATTATCCAAAAATATATATTAAGAATATCAAATGGGGTGAAGAAAACATCTCTTCCATCGTTTTCATATGACGAAGCACTTACATGTTGCTTTTGAGACTTGAAAAATGTGCCCAGTCAATTAAGTGTATAGCTTGCGGAAGCGGGAAAATATACCCAATTTTTATTGGGTTTCTAAAAGAAGTTTTGCAAAATGGTATATTTCAGTTAGCTACCAATACTTGAAGTTGTAGGCACCTAAAATTAAGCACACCCTATCTGATACAAGCATCCACGATACCCAAATTCACGGGAAGAAGGATCTCAAAAGATGATGATTGAGGCGGGACTCAAGGTGCCACTGCATCCTGTGCAGTGAGCAAAAGATCGGGAGTACTCTTTTGCTGCCCATAGGCACATTAAATATTGTGCGTGGCACTTTGAAGGTGTCGAATGAAGCAGACAAAATGAGTGAAGATTGAAATGAACATTAAATCACTGTGTTGAATCTCATTAATTGTCTACAAAAATATGCACATTTTTTGAAATTTTTGCGAGAAATACATAAAATTTTAAATTACCCAATGTGCATTATAGTATGAACATTGGAATAGGTACCCACTTTGATTATAAATACATATGAATAATTTGAAGCACTCATACATAATACAAACCCAGTGAATAATTTTCAACCTAGTTGACATTTATTAGAATACTCTACAATTTGCTGGTAAGCCGTTTCTGCACATTTGCTAATATATCGTTCAATTAATATCTGACTATTGTCGAAAGAAATTTGGTTTTCCTTTAGCACATTTATCAGAATGGTCTACATATTTTCTGACCTTCGACTTACGATTTTTATCCGTCACTTCCATAAATTTTTTTATTTTAGTTTTCGTAATAATTCTCATATACATACATATATATTTCTACAGAGTTTTTGCATAAATTTTTAGGTTTCACACTTATAAAATATGGGTAAATGTAAACCGAAAAATTTTCCGAAGCTAGTCAGAAAATTTTCCGACATTGTTCGGGCATGTTAAATATTCCTTTAGAACTTTCTCGGAAAATGCATTCAGCATACGTACAGGATTCTGTCAGACATGTCAAGAAAGTTTTCCGAGGATCCTCAAACAAATAGATCCGTTTTCTTGCCAACCACTCATATAATTTTCGGTGCGTTTGCTAACCGACTTCATATACGAATTTGGTAACTTGAGCAGTATCGGATTCGGTAACTTTTAACGATCCGACAATCGTAACATCGCTTAGTCGCTTGCACTAACGATTGTGCTATTGTGTAATTTTATTCGATATCATGTAGCATCTCTGTTAGAAAAAAGCGAAAAGCGCAAAGAGGAATGGAAAAAACAAATAAATTTTTCGATGCCAAACAGTGTACATACAGACAATATTTTTCATTATTTTTTTTTAATTTTGAGATATATATGTTTAAAAAATTTTTAAATATTAGAAATATTGTTATTTATACATAAAAGTGTTTATATGTTTCAATACTTTTGTAGAACAATAACTTTAGTTGCTGGAATAAAGTACGGCTTCACAGCTGACACTTGTCTATCCATTAAAGCTTAGTACTCTGTTCAAATTTGCGAACAATTTTGATCAACATTGGTTTTTTCATACGAATAATTTGGCAAGTAGCCAAGTATAACAAGCCCTTGAAAGTATGCTGCAATTGTGTACGTTTAAAACCCCAATGTGTTTGTTGTATTCCACACGAAAAAAGTGGTGCTCATATTATTTCGCATAAAGACTCAAAATGTTGTAGATACATTTCATATGTTTTTCACAAAATAAACAGAGTACTACTTCTGTAACAATTTTTCATGAGCAATTCGTATCTATTTTTTTATGTGGACAGCACTTCGCACGAAATGATGAACATGCTTAACAAGAGAAAAATTATGGTCGCTAGTTAACCGACAGCGAATATCGTTATAAATGTTACTGAATAACAAATTCGATAAGTTTTCGTTATATTTATTTTAATGATACGATTATCGTAATAAAAGTTACAGAATCGCGCTACAGACTTTATGAAAGAAATTAAACCGAATCCGACGAAAAATGTTCGTTGGTTGCATACATATTCATGAAGCTCATATAAATTACTTTTGGGCTGATTATTATGGCCTTTTGTATGGCTTTTGTTCTTTCTTTCTTTTCAACTTTTATTTAGCTTTGTTTTCGGCTAAAAAAGTATCGATGCCAAGATGTGATAAGAGACAAAAAAAAATACCTATAACAAAACTGAATAAAAGGTTTCTTTTATAATTTATGTAGGTGTGTTTGTGTTAGTATCTTTGTTGTGAGGATGTGTGCACATATACGTAGATTTTCATTTCATTCATTTGTTTGGTACGTATTCATCCACCAATACAGTTTTTTTAAGATTTTGTTTTATTATAAGTTCTAACCTTTCTAAGTTATCCGTGGTTTTTATTTTCGTTTTTCTTTAAAAGGTGCATTTTATATAAAATATTATAAACATGCTGCCTATACGGGGTTAAATCGTTCAGTTTACAAAATCTTGTACACAAGAATCTTCATTCATTTCATATTTTCTGATAGTTGTGATATTTTAATTATGCTTTGAAAAACTAAAATACAAAATGTTTCCTTTTCAAGCGTACTTTTTCTTTTACAAGTTTATTGGATTGTAAACAAGTTATTGCCCAGCCGACCCTCGTATTTTCTTCTATATATATAACAAATCACCGCTGATTTGTTTTTTTTTTATAAACATTTTTTGTTCATTCTCAGTTACCCATTTACCTGTTTCCTTTGCTGGTGCATGCATGACTTTGGTTTGAAAAAATCACTCAGACAGGCCATGCATTCTTTGTTCTACATCTAAGACCATGAATCATTTTGGTTGTTTGATATAAAAAAGGTATTTTATTTAAAGACAAACAAAAAATAAATAAATAAATGAAATCTTTATAAAAAGTATCTTATGAAACCTTTATGTTGGTACTACTTGTCAACCAACTGAAGGAACTGGTCTCAATTTTAAACATAAAAACGAACTGAGCACAAATATTGTTAAAAAAAATAAATAACTAAAATTTAGTATTTTAGAAATTCAGTATTATTAAATATTTCAGATTTTTTAAACAAAATTGCTGAATATATTTTATGATTTTTAAATACATATGTATGTAAAACCTTTTTTTGTTTTAAATTAGACATTATGCTGCCTATTCTATAAATCGAGTCTATTTAAAAGCGCTCGATTTAAATAAATTAAATCCACTAATACCAAATTTGTTTCAGATATGTTTGCAATTTCATATATTTTAGAGCTTAAAATATCATGTCTGAAATTAATTTACTATATACGATTTAAAATACATCAGTGGGGGCATTATTTATTTTTGGAAAAGGAGAAATTTACTTGGATTCTGTTTACAGAACAGGGTCGTATATAACGTTTTTCATATAAAAAGGTTTTTGTTAAACTCCTTAAATTAAGATAGGTTTGGTTCATAATGATTGCATTAAAAATGCTTGGATAGGAACCCAGCTAGCATTTGGAAGATTGTTTTATCAACAATCATCAAACTAAGTCTTTTAAGACGATCAAAAACTGATTAATCAGTTGTGCGCTTAAAAGAAGACGCGAAAATTACTCCCACAAATTATTAAAAAACGACTTGTTTAAAAAGCATCAATAAAATTTACAGAATGTGTGCAATCACAAATTGATCATGCAGATGCTCGGAGTCTGACTCATTTAAGTCTCGAAATGAGTCGTAATCGGTTAGAAACGCGGTATCATAAAAGACTCTCTCAGAAGAGTCGCGGCTAGGGTAACAGAACAGTCATGATCAACAATTTCATAAAAAACTGACTAGTTAGGAGTAAGTTTATGTTAACTTTATGCTATCGTTGTTGTAGACAGTGCCTTAGCTGAGTGGTCGGGACTGCAAACGGAAAGGAGTTTGGTTCGATTCCCAGTAGATTTAAAATAACAAACTGTAAGTAAAAATATAAAATCAGTCATTAAAAATACCAAATAATATATATTCAACATGACGTAAGCGCATTTGGAATACATTCATCCATCATCTTCTCAATCCACATTGGATAAATGTTTACTCGCAATGTTTACAAATATGACTTAAATATGATTCGAAAATTACTCAAAAATGATTACAAAAGGGCTTAAATATGACCCGAAGAAGACTGGCAACTGATCAAAGAACGAGTCATAAATGACTCTTGCAGAAGAGTCGCGGGTAGGGTACCATTTTCTCCCGACAAAAGTATCATTCATGATCGGAAAATGAGCGCATATTTTAGTTTTTTAATCACGCCGATGAGTCGAAAAAGACTCTAATTTTATTAAAAGTTTTAAAAACTGCTAACTGGAAAAGAAGTTTATGCCAAAAAGCTGATGTGGATTGTATGGGAGCTGGGCGATGAGCGTAACTGATATTGATGAAACTTGGCATGCATCTTTTGTTTATTCCAGAAAGTTAATGTACCAAATTTAAAAACTCTTGCTTGTATTGGAAAAATTTTATTCGATAAAATCAATATGGACTGTATTGGCGGTGGGCGATGGGCGTGACCGATTTTGATAAAAATTCATTTTTTCTTTACTTTAGTCAATATAATGCGCGGTGCCAACTTTCAATGATCTAGGACGACTCCTTACATATATTTTTTGCACAAAAATGTACGAAGCCCTCCCTCTGTGGGGCATGGTGGCCTAAAGTATATGAAGAGCTTTAATGATCATAGCTGTTCTCGAAAATATTATGGTGCTAGGTTGGACCTTTATACAAAGTCAAGAACTTGTCTTTGTCTTTTCAATTATTATGGATTATTTTTTTCACTGTACAAAATTTTCTATCTAGTAACGTATTGAGTTCTTTCATAAAACTACCAATAATGCAAAATTTTAAAAATTAAACACACATAAGATTGAGTCCTGCATTTTAAAATATATTATAGAGCAAAGATTTTAAAATATTCTGTGAATAAAAGAAGCAAACAGTTTTTATGGTCTGCTGAAAAGTTGTGATTTTTATAAGGCGGTGAATATAAGCCGTTGATAAAAATTTTTTTGTCAATACGTGTATACAACCGTAGAACATATTTTATGGGTTTCGCTTACATCACTGCTTACAAAAAGCACTAACGTAAGCGAGAGAAGTTAAATCTTTAATATTTATGTTGCTTTGCCTATATCTTTCACATTTAAAAAAAATTCAAAAGCTAATAAGTGTTCGTGTCTATTTTTTCGTGCTCTGTTGCAAACGTTAGGGCATTTTTGAAAGCATTTGTTCGTAAATATGCAATGCATTGCTTCTAACAGCTTTTAGTGCATCTAAATATTGTTTTTTTTTTTTTGCTGGGGGCAATGATTACGTTAACAATAAAAACGAAAATAAAAACTCGAGCGTTTTCTTAAATTCATAGTATGGATTTCATGCATTACTATTAGGGCCGTTTTATTCCCGGACTTCCCAGGATTGAAGAACGTAATAAAATATTTACCAAAAATTTTAATTTCCATTAATCCATTGATTTTTTATATGAGCAAAATGAATCATTGAGTCATTCTTTATCTTAAACTGAGCTTTATTTTAAAAGTATTTTAGAAACGAAACAGTTTCGAAAGAAATGAGAATAGCACAAAATAAAAAGATTCTAAGTAAATTAAATAAAAAAGAACAATATTTTTATCGAAATTTTAAGAAAACTTGGTACTTAAAAACTATTTTTTATACCGAACAGAAAGAGAGCATACAAATCATTAATAAAATCACTGATGAACTGAAATTAAATTAGTTTTATTTCTAATCATTCATCAATGATTTTAGCACGTGGTTGTCAGAGGGCAGAAGTGATTCAAGCGATTAAAAGGTTTTCTAGGATAAATGTTGCTGACAAAGAGCAGTCTTAATAAATGTTGCTGTCAAAGAGCAGTCTTAATAAATGTTGCTGACAAAGAGCAGTCTTAGAAAATTAAATTTAATCCTTTACTTCTTGGTATGCAATGAAAATTCTCTGCCCTTAGAAAATGTATGTTTTTATATCTTTGTTGCAAATGTCTTTTTAAAACAGTCAATAGCGGAAGTCAGTGTTTAATGCAAATGGTCCTGCGAAAGTGCAAATGCAAAATATCGTAAATTTTTTATAAAATCTTGCGTATTTTGTTGTTGGATTTCATAGGAAAGCTATAATATTTTGTATTTGCACTTTCGCAAAAAACAATTGCATCAAATAATAAACTCCCCTAAATGTATTAATTGTTTCATCTCACAATCGGTTTCTTATTTAATATTACAATTTTCAGTTATTGAGAAAAGCCATCGCCCTCGACAGAAGTTACCCGGATAGTTAAAAGAGCGTGGTATAAACTTTAAAAATTTTTGGTCCTTTTTCCGCTGTCTTCAAATAAAATCAGCTGCTTTGTTAATAGCAGCGTTTAAAGTTTCCGCGAGAGTCGTCTCCTTCAATATATCACTGACATCTGAAGTAATATCTATTTCCACATTTTATTCGTCATTAAATGCATCAAAAAACGTGCATAAAGATTTTCTGCATAGCTGATTGCCATGCATTTTGGTGCATATTGAAAAACATGGCAGTTTCTTTTACTAAAGAAATTGTGATTGCAAAAATCAGTACTTTTTTATGTATATAAATAGATGTTTAGTCCCGCGAATTTCCAGGAAAGCGGGAAACGAAAAAAGCGATTGTCCATGGAATTCAGGGAAAAGACCCTAATTACTATGAACTTTCGTATGCAATACTTTTTGTTTTTATTCTAACGAAAAACAAACTTTTTAACAGCCATAATAACAACAATAATACTAAAGTACAACGACTCAACGCTGATAAGATAAGAATTCTATTTAAACAAAAAGTTCTATATTATTAGCAAAACATTAACAACGGCAACAGCCAAAATATCAAAAACAAAAACACACACTCAAATACACATGAACAAAAGTGAAATAACCCAGTTGGTCACATCTTTAACACAATGTTAAATCCTCGGCGACAAGTGTCGCGAAAATCGTATACGCTTCAATGAGCGACAATGTCGCTCAGATTGTCATTCACATAACACATGGTGATTAGAATGGGCGACATTATCGCCTATATTATCGCCAATTACTATATAAGTGACAATGTCGTTTGTCTTCTCGTCAATGATTAAATAAGCGACAGTGTCGCCTATTTTTTCGTCAATGATTACATAAGCAAAAATGTCGCATATTATGTCGTCAAAGATTACATAGGCTACAATGTTGTTTACCTTGTCGTCAACGATTACATAGTGGCAACGTCACCTAATTAATTATTTTATAGTTTTGCTTACTTGTTTTCTCCGTTTCCACCTGCTGCTTGCACCACCTACAACATCGACAACAAGACGCCGAAATATTAATTTGCCTGATTGAAGACAAAATGTAAGA